>JAOANR010000009.1:14182497-14202847 GCA_030278955.1 Hygrophila difformis
ACAAACGCCAGTTTCGTGAAGGTACGTGGGAAGGAGCCGGTGACAAGCGACAAGCCAAAGCCACCACAAGCTCAACGTCAAAGGTCGTCGTTGGAAGATAGACGGGCCAAGACATACCCATTCCTTGACTCCGACTTACCGGGCATCTTCGATGACTTGATGAAAGAAGACCTCATCGAGCTACCAAGGATGAAACGTCCCGAGCAAGCGGGGATGACCAACGACCCACTATACTGCAAGTACCACCGTCTAGTGAGCCACGCGATCCAAGACTATTTCGTTTTCAAAGACAAAGTCATGGATCTCATCAAACAAGGCAAAATCACCTTGGCAGACGAAGCAGAGACGGCCAACACTATTTCCATCCAAGTTGGCTCAATCGAAATTAAAGTTCCCGACAAGTCTACAACTTGTAACACCGTCTTCGAAGTTGGGAGCACGTCGAAGCAAGACCACACCAAACAAGTTGTGGATCATTCGCATCTCAACGAATGCATGCTTTCCATCACGTTCAATGACGACGACATGCCGATGGAGCTGGAAAATTCGAAGGCTCATAACCGACCATTGTTCATCGTTGGATACGTGGACAACAAGCGAGTAAACCGCGTCCTGATAGATGGAGGTTCTGCCGTCAACATCATGCCCCTTCACACCCTGAAGGAATTGGGCATCTCGGAGGAAGAACTATCCAATAGCAAAATGTTGATCCAAGGCTTCAACCAAGGGGGGCAAAAATCCCTTGGCGCAATCCGAGTCCGTCTGCAAATTGATCAGATGGTCGCAAACACATACTTCCACGTCATTGACGCAAGAACATCATACAACATGCTTCTTGGCCGGACATGGATCCATGAAAACGGCGTTGTTCCTTTAACATGGCACCAGTGCTTCAAATACGTGCACAACGGCATCGTCAAGAGAGTTATCGCCGATGACAAACCATTTACGGTGGCTGATTCCTACTATGGAGACGCTAAATACTACCTTGATTCGCCTAAAGCTATGTCACCCTCGTGCGAGGAAGAAGAACATAAAGATGATCAATCAGTCCGTGATGATAAGGGAAAATCCATCCTGGAAGAGGCATTCGAGGGGCTTACACTCCCGTTGACTCCCATTGATTCTGGCACATCGCAGAAAACGGTGAAGATTCAACTCAAAGGTAGTGAGGCACGCCGACTGAAGAATGACAAAGAATTCGGTCCGAAGGCATTCAAGTTGCTCACCAAGTCTGGCTTCAACCCAAATGAGCCATTGCCGTTGGGAAAGCTCCCAAACAACAATCGAAGAAAAGGTGACCAGAGTGGACTCGGATATGTTGCGGAATTCGACACGGCGCCCCAAACATCGAAGTCACCCATATTCGTCAAAGCTGAACAAACAGTGAAGGCACCGGTTCGTATCATCATAAAATGAGCTACGGCCAATTACATCACTGAAGAAGCAAATCAAGAAGATCATACCCCAAAGGACCAACCTGCACGAAAATCAGCATTTGATCGCATCGGTAGTCCATCAAAAGGAGAGCCAAAACGGTGTGTCCATGATAGACTTGGGTCAACGAAGACAACTGAACATAAAAGTCCGTCTTCCATAGGCTTGGGACAAGCAAAGAAGTGAAGCCAACGGTTTTGACAGGCTCGGAGCTGTTGCCAAAGAAGACTGCGAAACCCGTCTCCAAAAGGCTAAGTTCTACAAAACGCCAATCACAAGATAAAGCATCGGCTAGCAAAGAGCGATCTCCAGTAAAGCAAGGGATATTGGACGACCCTAACTATGGCAACGATGTGAAGAGCATAGTGCCTTCTCGCATGAAACGACAAGTTGAGTGGACTGTCTCATCCGACGAATGGTTGAAGCTCAAGAAGCGGACCGTCATCTTCACAAAGCATGACGAAGATGACCAAGCTGATGGAGTTGAATCCATCAATCATATCACTGTTGGACATGACGAGTCAAAAGATGAAGATGCTAACGCAGCAACAATGCAACTTGAAGAAGAAATCAAGGTCACGGGGGATGAACTGCATGAGGTGAACTTTAGGCGATGAAAAAGAGCCTCGCCCAACGTTTATGAGCACCCTACTGACCGTAAATGAAGCAAAGAAGTATGTGCCGCTCCTCCAAAAGTTCAAAGACGTCTTTGCATGGCCCTACAAAGGAATGCCCGAGCTGGACCCCAAGATAGTCGTCCATCGTCTCGCAGTCTTTCAAATCTTCAAGTTTCCACACTCTTCAAGAGAATCAAGCTCAAAAGCCCCTCATGAAGCCTTCAAAACACTATTTAAAGCAACTTCAAGTGCCAAATCCCTCAAGAGGATCAAGCTCAAAGCCCTTCCTGAGGTCTTTCAAATCTTTAAGTCTCCAGGCCTTCACGAGGATCAAGCTCAAAGCCCCTCCTGTAGTCTGTCAAATCTTCGAAGTCCTTAAGCCCGTCAAGAGGATCAAGCTCAAAAGCCCCTCTCGAAATTCTTCAAAAGTTCATGCCTTCAACAGGATTAAGCACAAAAGCCCCTATTGAAGTAAGGAAATGCATTATTGGAGAGTCAAATCACCTCCAAAGATGTCGAAAGATCATCTCAAAGTTCTCCATGGTCCATGTCAAACGTGCCTTGCGCGGATCTTCATCAAATTGAGGCCATTCACCAACCTCCTGAGCCGTTGCATCCAAATGTGGCATCATGACCGTTTGACGCATGGGAATGGACATCGCCGGACTGATGCCAAAATCTTCCGGGGGCATGTCTACATCATTGCCGCAACGACTATTTCTCCAAGTGGGTTGAAGCTGCACCCTTTAGAGAAGTCAAAGGAGAATATGTTGCAAGTTTCATCCGAATCAACATCATCTACCGTTATGGCATCCCGCTTTACATCATGACAGACAACGGACGATCATTTGTCAACAGCACCATCACCAAGTTGTGTGAGAAGTTTGGATTTACTCAGCGAAAGAGTTCTGCATATTACCCACCGGCAAATGGACTGGCGGAGGCCTTCAACAAAACCTTATGCGGTTTATTGAAGTAAGTTGTCTCCAAGTCAAAACGAGACTGGCATGAAAGAATCAATGAAGCTCTGTGGGCATATCGCACGACCTTTCGCACACCCACCAAGGCAACGCCATACTCGTTGGTCTATGGAGTGGAAGCCGTGTTGCCACTGGAAACGCAAATCCCCTCGCTAAGAGTCGCCATCCGGGAAGGGCTCACTGAAGAAGACAACGCCCGGCTGCGTTTGGAAGAATTGGAAGCTCTTGATGAAAAGCGGCTCGAAGCCCAACAAAGATTGGAATGCTACCAATCTCGTTTGTCCAAGTTCTACAACAAAAAAGTCAAGGCGCGGTCGTTTCAAGTCGGAGATCTCATCCTTGCCATCCGTAGACCCATTGTCATCAACTACCGCAGTGGGAACAAGTTCACCTCCAAATGGAATGGACCATATGTCATCACGGAAGTCTTCACAAACGGAGCCTATATGATGATAGATAACGACGGAGTGAGCATCAGACCGATAAATGGACGGTTCTTGAAGAAGTTCTACGCCTGAAGAAATTGCAAGCCATGCTCCTTGACGCACGAGCCTAAACTGCACGTCACAAAAAAAAATGCAAAAAAATGTAATTCTCCTAGCCCGCAAGAGTATAAACTGTGTACGGCTCAAAATAAACAAATTCAATTTGTTTTAAACTACGTAATGACGTGATCCCTTCACAGGGTACGTAGGCAACTTGGATATCAAAATTCTAAGTTCAGTCATGGCATAAAAAATTAAGTAATTGGGTTAGTTAAATTTAACCCTTTACTTGAAGAAAAGATTTGAATAATTGGTCAGTAAAGTTGATCCATTACTTTAAAAATTTTGAGTAATTGGGTTAATTAAGTTGACCAATTACTTGACAAAAAATAAAGTAGTTGGATTAATTATATCGATCCATTACTTGACAAAAATTGAGTAAATGGGTTAATTAAATTTGGTCCATTACTTAAGAAAAAAATTCTTCAGAAGAAACAAGTGTCAAAGTCCCTCTGGAAGTTCTTCAAACTTTTACGAGGATCAAGTCAAAAGTCCTTCAAATCTTCAAGTCTCAAAAGCTTCACGAGGATCAAGCTCAAAGCCCATCTCGAAGTTTGAAATTTACAAGTCTCTAAACCTTCAAGAGGATCAAGATCAAAGGCTCTCTCGAAGTTCTTCAAATTTTCATATCTTCAACCGAATCAAGCCCAAAAGCTCCTGTTGAAGCAAAGAAATGTGTTTTTGGAGGACCAAATCACCTTCAAGAATACCAATAATCAATCTCGAAGTTCTTCGTAGAATGCGGCAAGTGCATTTCACGTGGATCTTCATCAAATTAAGGCCCTTGACACAGATTTTCAAGGGAAAATGCCTGAACACCAAACGCATCTTCAGCATAGTCCAATTGTCCAACAAGAGTTGTTTGGGGGCAATGGGCTAAAGTTCATGCGACGAACTATCAACATAAAATGTGGTGGACATGACATGATCGTCGTAAAGTCTTGAAAAAAAAAAATCAAGAAAATTGTTCTGTGATGCACAAGCTTAAACATTATTCTTTCCCTACAAGAGTATAAACAAAAATAGGCAAAACAAAAAAAGTGATGTAAAAGGAAAAAATGCATCACTTGAACTACGATGTGGCTTGATTCCTAAGACGGATACGCAAGCAACTTGGCCAAATTCCATCAAGATTTTATCCCCAAAGTTTCTAAAAGATTGATTTTGTTCGTCAACATATGTGCTGTGCAAGATGCTCAAGATTGACGCGGAAAGTTAAGGCAAAGAGTGAAGGCGAAAACAAAAGTAGTCTTGATTACATCAAAGTTTTGATTACAATTACATCGTGGGAATGCAAAGCATTAATAGAAGAAATTAAAGCAACAAATAAATTCAAGAATATCCGCTGCAATCAAGACTTGCTGGCAATGGATTACAATCAAGAACATCCGCTTCAAGTTGATCATCCAAATAGTTCAAATTGATGCCCATGATGCCACTGCAAAAAAAAGGATTATTTCCTTGAAGAGAAAAAAAAAAGAAAAAATACATTTGCATGATAAATGCAATGTTATTTTTTTATGACATGAAAAAATATTGCAAGATGAATGCAATAAATAAAAAGAAAATGCATGTCAAGTTTGAAAATTATTTTTAAGTTCATTTTAAATATTTGGACTTGGAATTAAATTTCCGCAAATGAAAGTTTTGGGCACTACAAAAAGTGAATATTTACATGTAAACAAAAAATACATGTTAAATATTGATTTTAAGTTCATTATTATTAAATTATGGACTTAAGATTAAATATTTTGGGACATATCCTCAAATGCCAAATATGTTGGGGTCAAAATCTGGTCTTCCAAAAATTTAGGGCTTAAATCCAAAGGTTTAGAATACCTAGGGGGTAAAATCTAATCACCAAAATATGTGGGACTAGAACTCTAGGGTTTGGAAAACTTGGGGCTAAAGTTGAATAAAGAAGAACTTGATTCTTCTTCCTTCCCCAAAGACCAAATCGAGCAGCCCCCTTTTCAAATTGGCCAAAAGAAAACTTGCACAGCTTCTTTTCCACTCTCCAAAAAAAATCGGCTCCTCCCTCCGGCGACGCGTCCGGCAGCGGCGGCGCGAACCCTCTTCTCCGGCCTTCCCCTTCACGCGAGCGGCGATCGGCGGTCCGGGCGGAGTAGCAGCGGCGGCCTCCCACTCCGACGGCGGCGGCTCCCTCACGGGCTGGGCTGGGCGGCGAACTCCGGGATGTGGGCGATCGGCGCCGTCCGGCGGAAACTCGAACGGAGACGTCCGGGGCGGCCCTCTCGAACTCCAGCGACGACGGTCTCCGGACGGCAGGCGAGCAGGGGCGACGGGCGACGACGAACTCCGGGATGTGGGCGACGGTGGCGTGTTCGGTCTCCAATAACGGCAGCGGACGGCGGCGGTCCGAACAGCGGCTCGAACAAACAGCGGGCGGCGACGATAGACGCGGCGGCGCTCCCCCTCTCCGTTTTTCCCTCCGGCGACGGGCGGCGACGAGGCGAGTAGCGGCAGCGAGCGGCGGGCCTCTCCTCCCTCCGAGCGAACGCAGCGGCGGCGGTGGTGGTCCTCTCCTCCCTTCCAGCGCGATCTCGAACGGCAGCGGTGGCCTCTCCGAACTCCGGCGACAAGGGCTCGAGCGGCGACGCGTCTCCGGACGGTGAGCGGCGAAGCAGCAACGGGCGGCCTCTCCAGCAGCGGCGGTAGGCGGCGCTCACACCGCCTCGACCTGGCGACAGCGGCACGGCGGTGGCGGCCTCCCTTGCGCGTGCAAGATCCGGCGAACGGCAACCCTCCGGCGATACGAACAACGGTTGGGGCAAAAGGCAGCGCCAATTGCCCACCCCGTCGTCGATAACAGGTACATGGCTTCTCTCGAATTAATGATGATGGATCGGGAATTGATTGAAATCTGGTTCTTGAACCTTGTTCTTGGAATTGCTGGCCTTGGACTGTGCTTGAAAAGAAACAGTGGAAACAAAAGAAACAAAAGGGAAACATACTACTTGTTTCGTGAGTTTCTTATGCCTAATATGTGTATTACTGGATTCTTGTAATCAACTCATCAAGGCACACGAAAAAAAAAGGGAATAAACAAACTGAATGCATAATGGTGATTTTTGCTTACCGGAATTTACGATCTCTTTTGCCTGCTTGGAGCTAGCTGTCTTAGACCGATTGATGAAAGAAAAATTATTATCTGCTATCTTGTTTCTTGCTGCTTGAAGTGTGGGAAATTAGACCAGTTGCTTGCTAATGAGGGGTAATTTATAGCAGCCGGATTAGATCGAGTGGATGTGTGAAGATCCAATCTCAGTCGGTCATATGAGATCTTTGAGAAAATATTTTATTTGGATCAAGTTTGAACTGGATTTGGAGATTTAATTGAATAAACATCAAATCTGAGTTAAATCTGAAGATTTATGAATCAAGTTCAAATTGGTTGATGATTTATAGAATTCATGAGCAGCTGGATTTAAATCTCCCAAAAAAAATTCATAGATGCAATCTTACTATTGAATCAAGTCCAAATCAGATGTTTATTCAGTTGTATCATTGGTGAATCATAAATGCGGTATTTCATCCAAACCAAAATTAAATGTTTGGTGTTCTCAATTTAACTAAATCACCAAAGGGATATTCATTGGACACCGTACGAGATTTGCTACCTGCAATGATTTTCAATGTTGAATCTCAAATATTTGGTGAATCTCACGGAGATGGCGTGCGAGGAGAGGGAATAAGCCAACAAACAAAGGAAAATGGAGGGAAAAAAAAGAGAAAAGAATGCCGAAAAAGCCCGAAAAATGGCCAGGCATAAGTAAATAGTATTTCGAGACTCGTTCACGTCTCAAATATTTTATTTCGCCCTAAACAAGTCTTGAGGGGGCATCTGTAAACACGTGAAATTTATTCGCCACTAAAAATGCGACACGTGCAAATTTAAATATTAATTTAATTAATTTTAAGCATTTTAAATAAATTAAGTGCTTGAAATAATAATTATTAATATTTATTGGGCCATTTGGATCAATCAAGCCAAATGGATTTAATTGGACAATGTGGACAAGTCCAAATGAAAGACCCACAAGCCCCATGGCCAATGGATACTTGAAGCAGGCCAGCCCATGAAAATTAATCGATGTGGATAAGTCCAAATGAAAGACCCACAAGGTTATGATCCAATGGATACTTGAAGCAGGTCAGTCCATGGAATTCAGTTAATGTGAACAAGCCCAGATGAAAGTCCCATATGCTCACTGACCCAATAGAAATGTGGATTGAACCAGCTCATCGATTGGTCCATCATCCACAAACCCTAGGGTTTTTCCCTCTATAAATAGAGGCACCCTGTCACACATTGGGGTTACTACTTCGATATACGTCTCCAGACACTACTCACTCTCAAGACTCATATACTTGAGATTCTACAGCAACAAAACGTTGCAGAAATATTAAAGAGGCGAAGAAGAATCAAATACACTTCTGCAACCTCTAAACAATCATACTCTGAGACTCATACACTCAGACACATAGAGAGACGACTCATACACGTCTACTCATTCTCAAGACTCATACACTTGAGATCCTACAGCAACAAAACACTGTAGAAATTCGGAGAAGCCGGAGAAGAAGCATAAAAGCATCTCGACGTCTTCAAAGTTGGAGGAATCAAAGGAGTACCAGAAGTCGAACCCATATAGTTTGATTTTCTACATGTTCTTTGATATTTAAATTTCTCTGTAATTGTAGACATTATCGTGAAATTAATAAAAGTGTTTTGAAGTTTCTTGTCTACGCATTTTTGCACTTACAACCCCAATAATAAATGACGAATTTATTGTGACGAAGGTTGCCAAAATTAACATTTAATCCATATTTACTACCAAAACCTATTCTATAATAAATTATAAAACGTACTATCCTTCACTCTCTAATGGAAAGCATCACAAAATAATAAAGGGTAATTACACACAATCAAATCAGTATTATAATTAATATGTAGTACTACTTAAACAATCGTATACGGGAAAGTACATATTTCAGATTTAGAAAGTACTTCTATTATGAACTAACAAGGGAATAGGTTAGGATGCAGCAAATTCTGAAATGTGTAATAAATGTGTTGTGCGTTTGGAAATGGAAATGTTGGGATAATAATTAATTAAATATTTTCTTTAAGGAACGGTTAGTATCCTGAATGAGCCTATTCAGAAGTTCCTGAATGTGATATATCTGAAGCAATTGTGCTGCACAATAGAAGGAATTGAATATTACCATTTTGGCCACATTCGTCATTTTAGAAATAGTATCTGCAGTTTGCTCCATTAATGCCATAAATCATGGCTGACTAATCCACCATTAAAGATGGAATCTGGACAATTAATTCACCACTAAAATTATCTACTATCAAATAAAATTTAAAATACTTATGAGTAAAATATGAACCAATTGAAAAAATCATGATAAATTTCCAAGTAGTACATAAAATTCAATTTATAAATTAAAAACATTATTTTTCATAAAAATATAAATCAATAGAGTACAAATTTTAAACATTAATTCAACTTATTTATTATCCAGGCAATGTCATATTTAATTATTTCAATTGTAGCCCATTATGGTAATTTTTTTCTGAACATTTTATACAGACAAATTATCTTCTAATACTATTTCAATATTTTTTTGTTGGCTTGGGTGGAATATGTTATGTGTTGATTCAGTATTTGTTACAGTGTTGAATTATTAGTTATACGTATTGAATATTCATCTAAAAGTGCTTATTAAATATTTTTAATATTAATAAATTAATATTGAAAATATAGATTCAATACCTTTTAATAACAACTCAACATTTTTTAGTGGCAATTCAGCACTACAGTAAATACGGATTTTTTTTTGCATTTAGCACAGTAACTGATTCCGACTTGTGGAATGCTACTTTCTCATTCTCAAAGTTTTCATCCATATATTAAATGTCTCTCCCACTGCATATCCTAGATATTGTTAATCACAAACACAATTTTGCAATAAACCAATACGGACAATAACAAAACCAACACTATTAAACCCAAAATCAGCACGGATAATAACAAAACCAACACTGTTAAACTCAAAACCAGCCTAATTAAAATTAAAAACAATACAATTCTCAAATACACAAGTACGGGCAATTCCAAAACCAGCAAAATTATAATAAAAAATAGCATAATTTCGCTATACAACAACATAATTTATCACATTTAGCACTAAATAATAATAACTCTTCAGCACCCGTCGTTTTATAGTAATAATAAATTTCCTTACAAATCAACCCACAAAATCCAGAGACATTAAAGAAAATATGTAGGATTCCAAAATCAAATGGATAATGTTATTACCATGTAATAACTAATTGCAACATTAATAGCAACTTATTAAAGAAAATATTTAATTAATTATTATATGCCAACATTTCCATTTCCAAACGCACCACACATTTATCACAGTATTTCAGAATTTGCTAAATCAGGACCCACCCTAACCTATTCCTTTTCTTTAATAAGTTGCTTTTAATGTTGCAATTAGTTATTACATTGTATAATAACATTATCCATTTAATTTTGGATCCTAAATATTTTCTTGTCTACGGATTTTGTGGGTTGATTTGTAAGGAAATAAATTATTACCATAAAACGGCGGGTGCTGAAGAGTTATTATTTTGTGCTAAATATGATAAAGTCAACAATGCAGACCAGTCTACCACCACTTGGTGCATTGGCAGGCAACGCTTCATCAGTAAACGCATTTTAATTCCTAAAGTAGGAAGGGAAGAAAATGATGAGTATTTTCTTATAGTGGAATTGAGTATTATTAGTGTGTATCTTCTTGGGGTTAAGTATTTGGAATTGTGTTTTATTTTAGTTATGCTGATTTTGGGTTATTTGGTGTCGATTCTGGTATTGGTTGGGCTAGTGTATAACGAAATTATGCCGTTGAATGACGAAATTATGCTATTTGTGATTTTAATTGTGTTGGTTTTGGAATTGCGTGTACTAGTGTATTTGAGAATTGTATGATTTTTAATTTTAATTAGATTGGTTTTGAGTTTAACATTGCTGGTTTTGTTATTGTCCATGCTGATTTTCGATTTAATAGTGTTGGTTTTGTTATTGTCCGTATTGGTTTATTGCAAAATTGTGTTGTTTGTGATTAATAATATCTAGGATATGAACTAGGACAGACATTTAATATGTGGATGAAAACTTTGAGAATGAGAAAGTAGCATTCCATAGCCAGAATTAGTTACTGCGCTGAATGGAAAAAAATAAGTATTTACTAATGTGCTGAATTGTCACAAAAAATGTTGAGTTGTTTTTATAAGGTGTTGAATCTATATTTTAAACATTAATTTGTTAATATTAAAAATATTTAATCAGCACTTTTCGATGAATATTCAGCACGCATAACTGATAATTCAATACTTCAACATGTACTGAATCAACACATAAACATATTCCACCACAAGCCAAAAAAATATTGAATTATTATCGGAAGATAATTCGTCCGTATAGGCAGTTCAGAAAAAAAAAAGAAAAAAAAAGAAAGAAGATTTACCATAATGGGCTACAATTGAAATAATTAAATATGAAATTGTCTGGATAATGAATAAATTGAATTAATGTTTAAAATTTGAAGTCTCTTAATTTATATTTTTATGAAAAATAGTGTTTTTAATTTATAAACTGAATTTTATGTACTACATGGAAATTTATCATGATCTTTTCAATTGGTTCATATTTTACTCTTTTAAGTGTTTTAAATTTTATTTGATAGTAGATAATTTTAATGGTGAATTAATTGTCCAGATTCCATTTTCAATAATGGATTAATCAGCCATGATTTATAGCATTAATGGAGCAAACTACAGATATTATTTCTAAAATGACGAATGTGGCCAAAATGGTAATATTCAATTCCTTCTATTGTGCAGCACTATAGCGTCGGATATAACACATTCAGGAGCTTTTGAGTAGACTCATTCAGATACTAACCTTTCCCACTAACAAGGTAATTTTTTCTCCGGCTTCGGCTAGTACGGCTACTACAAAAAAAAAAAAAAAAAACTTACAAGGTAATTACATTAAATTACATTAATTCACAAAAAAAAAAACATACCTTAAAATCATAATAACATTACAAAAGATCAAATGCAGTTGGCATGAGTGTTGTGATTATTGTTTTAAATATCCCCGAAATCTCCGATATTTCGACCGAATTTTGGGTTTCGGGACACCACGAAGCGAAATTTCACCTACAATATTTTTTTGCAAATCTATCGAAATTTCGTCCGAAACTCGATATTTCCCGAAATTTGACCGAAATTTCCCCAAATTTTCCGAATTTTTTTTATTTTTTTTTAAAAAATATTTTTTCTAAATTCTAAAAATATATTTTTTTAAAAAAAAATTAAAAATTAAAAATTATGTTTCGACACATTTTGATTATGTCATTCAATTAATTTATTTTCATTGATTTTAAATCTCTTATCAATGCAACATGGTGCACGATATCAATAATATTATTAGCATAGTATATCATTGAATGACTATTGTTAGCATATTACTAATTTATGTAGTAACATAGTTGAGGAAATTTGAAATATCTTCATTTCATCATCTCAGAAACTCGATGTGGTTTTCTAAAAAAATTACAAATATCTCCGAAATTTCCCCCGAAATTTCAAATATCTTCGAAATTCTCTAAATTTATATGTCCGATATCGACACCGAAGCTGATATTTAAAACCTTGGCTGTGACTTATGAGGGTCTGGTAACTTATTAAGCAAATGTTTCAGGTTCGAGCCTTTATGTACGCAGAATTTCAATGTGGCTCGGGGAGATCCAGTACATGCCAAATAATAACATTACAAAACCAAATAGAGTGATAACATTCAGCAGCAGATTATGATATCTGCACCCTAACCAAAATTATTACTCCATATTTGATAGATTTATTATTATTTTTTTTAAAAAAAATCTAATCATATGATCACAAATTAGAGCCCTTGAGTAATGAGTTAATTCATGAAATAATTAACCACATCTTGAAATGGGAATGAGACTTGTCCCAAGTGGTCATGTTCTCCGCCTTCCAATCATAAATTGGAATTCGATTCCCATCCGACCCCCTATCCCTTCTCTTTGTAATTTGTGTGGTTTGGATTCCCACACATCTTTATCGACACATAGCTGTCAATGTAAAAAAAAAACCACATCTTGAACTAGTAGAATAAATTTAGTCACATCACATTATGATGAATCTCTATCACTTAAAGTGTACATGTCTGAAGTTATCCAATCCGCATTGAGAGAGAAATTTTCATCAAGGTTTAGAAAGAATATACTACCTCCATTCCTTAATGGGTGTGTTTGGTTGTAAGTAGATTTAGGATCATATAGCGGATTGACATAGCATATTCTCTCACAATTCTCTCTCCGAATCTGCTATCTGCTAGTGAATCCGCTGACTCCCAAACATCCCCAATATTTGTCACGGACTCACGTTTCACGTAATTTAATATACATTTTTAATCCATAATAACTCAAATTGCATACAAATAAAAATTATGAAAATTTGATATTATAAATCTATGCGATTAGACGAATCCAACAAGATCCCACTTGACTATATTTTATCTTATATAAATGTATTAAAAGGTCGAATTAAAGTTATTCAATAAACCGTGACAATACCCCAACGTATCAATAATTTAGGAACGGAGGAATTACATTAATTAGAAACTCGTGATTTTCTTGACAAAATTGACATCGAATTACATTATGGTTAGACCATCTCCAACCGATTACACCAAACTCAAACTAAAAATGGTGTAAATGTCACATCTAACAATAACTCTTCTCCAACCGATTACACTATAATCAAACTCAAAAGAATATTCTCAGCATATTCTTTATTCCACCCACTTTTACCCACAAATCAAATATGCGTTTGCTACGGTAGAAATGCAAATATGCGTATGAATTTGAGTTTATGGGTTTGAGTTTGGGATACGGTTGGAGAGGATTTACACCATTTTTGTGTTTGAGTTTATGTTTGGGGTACGGTTGGAGTTGCTCTTACAAGAAAAATTCTAGAGGTTCTATTCTATTCATTATTATGATTATAATAGAGGTGAGATATAGAGATACAGAGATACAAAGGGTCTTCATCTCCAAAAGTTTGTAATATCTGTAAAAGATTTCTAATACTACTAAGCTTATAAAATTATGAACGTGTGCCACAAAAATGAAGTATGAATAACTCACTAACGAATTCGTAAGTCACAAAAATTAAAATAGGATTAGCTTATAGTACAAGCTATATCTTCAATTATAAAGTGGGGAACAACCGAACAACTCAAAGTTGAGCTCAGTAATTGGATGATTAATTCAATTCAAGAGCACACCTCCACAGGGTACTGACCATCATCAATTCATTCACATATATTTATACTCTAATAGTACATTAGGAGTACAAGTTAATACAGTACGTACTTCTTCACACTTGCAGGACAACTGCACAAATTCAAGATTCAACGATAGACAGACCATATGAGTAGTTTGCTTAAACCATAAAATGACATCACTACAAACAAGACCAAATTAGCAGGAATGCACACGCCCCTTACTTACTGGAGAAGGACTTAAGCGTAACCAATTTACGAACTGCGGCACATTGAACTTGCAGTCGAGTTCTTCTTCTTCTTCTTGTTTTGCTTCACAACCAGGAGTGAGATACGAGCAAAACTGAACTTCTTTCTCTTCAAAGGGACTTCTTTATTCTCTTTCCCGGATTTCTTACCAGGATGATGATACTGCTGATCACAGCTGGGCTTCCCAAGCATTTGAGCCAACGAAACCTTGCGCTTCCCCATGATTCTCTCCGTTCGCATCCCATTCTCGTAGTCCTCCGTCAGCAGTAGTTTCTGGCTCAATATCTGACCAATTGACAGTGTCGGTGTCAGCACGGGTTTCGCCTCATCATTGACGAGATTCAGCCCATTTACATCAAGCAGTCGAGAGTCTTTCCGGTGCACTGACGGATGAGGATTCTTGAATTTAGTAGAGTTGTGCACGTTGCGACGTTTGTGGCTGTGCTCCGATCTCCAAATTCGGAGGGCCTCCTCGACTGCCAATTTACCCCTATTGGCTGCCTCCACCCGACTCAATGCTTCTTCCAATGCCCTTTTGCTGACCCGCACTTCTTCAGTTGCTTCTTCGACCTTCTTCAAGATTTCTGTCCTCGACACATTTGCCTCATCGACCTGAAGCATTGCATCCGCGACTCTATCCTTACAAGCTTTCTCTGCTTCCCGAGCTTTTGAGATTAATGTCGAGTATTCCTCGGAGGTAAGAATGACGTCTTCAGATTTCTTCCGAGAAGCAGCATCCTTATTTTCATAACTCGACAATGCTTTGATTTCTGCAAGAGCCAAAGCTTCGGAAGCTTTTGCTGCATCCTTCATTTTTTTAGCAGCAACGAGCCTTACCTCGGCTGTCCTAATCCTAACCCTCGTTTGTTCAATCTCAGACATCGCCCTCTGAACCTCCGTTTTAGCAGCTTCCCCGACTTTCTTAAACTGTTCTGTTTCCGAACTTAATTTCTGCAGCTCCATCAATACGTCTTCCGAACCACCTCGGACACGAACATCTTCCACCAGCTCTCGCTTCTTTCTAGTTTCATTTATCTCCTCTTCCAGACACGACATTTTCTCAGTGTTCGCGGACAATCTCTGACGAGTCTTCTCCAGCGAAATCCTCTCTTTCTCGATTTTCTTCTTGTACATATCAACAGTAGCCCGAATATCAGCAAGATCATCAGTAGTCCTCTTTAAGTTCAATTTCGCCTGTTTGAGCTCAAGGAGTATGTAACCAGGCGCCTCCGAGGGACAAAGGTCCAAGCCACTGATTCCATTCGAATGAACAGCCTTATCACATTCAGGCTTTTCCTCTTCCGCTGGTCTATCGACACAATTCACAGCACTGTTTGCTTTGAGAGCAGCATTAATTTCTAAAGCTTCATTCTGTAGCTTTACCTTCAGTTCTTCAACTACATTTTTCGTCATTTCCAATTCCTTCAAAACATCGAGCGTTTCCCTCTCCTTCTTCATTAGGTCTCTTCCCAGTTGCGCTGCCTCTTCCTCCACATCAACAATACCAATAATTTCTTTGCTGCGCTGCATTGCACAAACCAGACCGCCATTTCTTCTCAAAACAACAATCCAAGAATAAACAACATAGATCAAGTATAACGTAGTTTCCAGATTGGGAGTTTTTAACCCAGAGATCGTTGGATCCTCAATCATGGCTAGTGTAATACAGTTGCAATAATTAGAACAGCGATTTTCTCGAACACGTAGGGCACACTTATATAGTGATATATCAATAATAAGATATAAACTCTATGAATATTTAATTTCAAATACAGACAATTTCACAGAAACTGCAGACTTTATTCCGCATCTTCATAAAGCAGCTTCAATAAATTTCCCAAAAAGTTAATCATTGTAGGGCACGCTGTTTTTGTGAAACTTAATCCGAGGTAATTGCAACGAAAAGGTAAAAAAAGAAACCGACTTTGTAGATGTATGAAAAAAGAAAGATGGATTTAGCTGAAATCACCACAGAATATCCATCAGAGGATAAAAAAATTGCGATCTTTAAAACTGAACTTCGTTTGAGAGAAATCTTCTGAAAAATACCTTAAAACCCAAAACAATACAGCAAACCCAGAAAAGAAAAACACCCAAACATGAGTAAAATGAGAATGCAAACAAATTGGGACAGGATGGGAACAACTACCTCCGGCGCATTGTCCGTGGTCTTATGAGAAAGAGATTTCCAGGACGCCATTCCGCCGAACATATTCACCGCCTCCTTAACCGACTCGAAGGGAGCTGACGTGTCGATTACAGACCTTCCCGAAGTGATTTCAGTTCCGGGACAGGAGTGGTCAAGGTTTCCAGAGCTTTCGGTAGCCATTGCTGAGCAAGTTGACCGGTGGGAGAGTGGATGCGGACTTGAAGTAGAGTGAGTGGGAGAGCGAACAGGAGAAGTGAGCAGCAGGGCACCAAAAAACCGACCAGTGGGGAATGTGGACAGGACACGACAGACACGGAGCAGAGCAACGTGACTGAAGCTAAACGTTGGTGCTTCACTTGAACACGACGTCGTTCAGGGAAAAATGAGAGACTGAAAAGTACTCCTTATTCCAGTATTCCTATAGCCTATAAATATATAGAGAAATAGAAATTGAAAAGGGATTTCGGATTTGGGCCTCGATTGGAGGGAGGGAAATTAGTTTAAGTTTTAAGTTTGAGAAGTTCAGTAATTGTGTTTAATGAATTATTATGATGGTGTTTGGGGTTTTAATATTTGGATTGTTAAGTTTATGAGATTTCCATTAATGTAGATAGTAAAATGGAAATGGTCCATACATAAATAGAAAAAAAAAAAGAAAAAAAGAAAAAAGAATTAGCGGTAGAAAGTTTGTTTATTGAGATTTGGGCAAGGGGCAGAGATGGTCGACCGTTGCCAAAGCAGAATGGATCACAGAGCCGTTGGGCCAAAAAGAAACATTTTATTGTATTCGAATCGCTTCTCCGCCCAATTTTATACTACCACTGCTGCTAGCCTGCTAGTATACTATAAATAAATAAATACCACATGTTTAATTTACTTTTATAATACTACTATTATTACTTTGTTTCTTTTTGAAACGGTGTCTTCTACTTAGGGTGTCAATTTGGACACGAATCTGAAAGAACGAACCCGACTGATACGAAAAATTTCAGGTTTGGGTTTAGTTATTTTGGGTTTTTTTCAAATTAGGTCGACCCGATACTCGACTTGAAATATTATACCACCTGCTCAACCTGACACGAACACGACCCGAAATATGAAATTGTGACAATTTACTTTTATAATACTACTATTATTACTTTGTTTCTTTTTGAAACGGTGTCTTCTACTTAGGAGTGTCAATTTGGACACGAACCCGAAAGAACGAACCCGATTGACACGAAAAATTTCAGGTTTGGGTTTAGTTATTTTGGGTTTTTTTCAAATCAGGTCGACCCGATACTCGACCTGAAATATTATACCACCTGCTCAACCTGACACGAACACGACCCGAAATATGAAATTGTGACAATTTTTGCCTATAACCCGAAAAAACGAACCCGAACGACACGAAAAATTTCAGGTTGGGTTTGGTCATTTTGGATTTTTTTTCCGAAATCAGGTCGACCCGAAACCCGACCTGAAATATTATACAACCTGATCAACCCGACACGAACACGACTCGGAACCTGAAATTGACACCCCTACTTCTACTTCTTCTACAAAATAATTTCAACTTCTGCTTAATATAAAAATTAGGATCTTTTAAAACGATGTCTTCTGCTTAATTCAAATGTACAGATGTAATAGCCCAAGCGGTTAAGTCCTTTGACTTCCAACGGAAGGTTGGAAGTTCGATTCCCACCGGCCCCCTATCCCTCCCTTTATTTCCCCTTTGTAATTGTGTGGCATGGGCTCCCACCACCCCTTTCCAGGCCTTCAATGACTCCTCAAAAAAAAATGTACAGATGTAATAATATTTTTTTTGAAATTAGTACAATAAAGTTATTAAATATACTAATTGTTTTAAAATTCATTATAAAGCAAAATATAATAATTAAAAAGTTGCCATCTCAAACTTTTGTTGCAAATTTTTAGATGACCATTTAAAAATGAAATGGATAAACGAAAGTTAATGCAAAACAAAAAATATTATAGAAATCACATAATTAGTAAATTAAAAAAAATGTATGATTTAGGAAAATTCAGATGAGCATTGTAGAATGAATATATTGGGAAAAAAAGTCCAAAATGATCCATTAAATTTGGAGAAATTTACAATCTGTCCTCCTTATTTCAATTTTTTTGGAGAAGCTGAAACCAGAGAAATGGTGGTGAGAACCCATGCCACACAAAAAGAATCAAGGGGAGAGATATATAGTGTATCGAGTGGAGAATTGAACCCCTACCTAAGATCTACCTAAGATTGGAAGTCAAGAATTTTGCCACTTGAGACCCCTCCTTATTTAAATTGGCCAAAATCGTCATTCACATTTTATATTTGAGCCAATTTAAGTCGTGCGACCTTTTCAAATATTAATTTTGATCCCATCACTTTGAAAATGTTTCAATAAAACCCCAGAAAGTTTGATTCCGTGCACGAAGTCCTAATTACATAATTAATTTTTGGCTTTTGGAAAGAGCTACTAATTGTTAATCCAATAAGAAACAGTTCATTGTATTCATCATGTAGTTTGTGAAACCAACTTCCTTACAGATTGGCTTGCGAAATCAGACAATAATATGGAGGATGCATTGAACAACGAAACGCTTTGGGCCATATGAAATCAGATTGGCTTGATAATTTGTTGCTGTAACTTTTCATGCTTGAGGGGGAAAAAACCCGTAACACTCTAAAAGGAAAAGAAGAAAAAAGAATCCTTCGAATGTAAAAGTATTATAACTACAACGGGACAAAAGTAATTACTACCTCCGTCCTCGAATGTTTTTTGCGGTTAATAATAGGCTACTATTCACACACATACTTTCATTTAAAGTTTTATCATAGTTATACAAGTTGAAATATAATCAAGTGGGATCTTGTTAGATTCGTCTCGTCGTGTAGTTTTTAAATATCAAACTTTTAGAATTTTTACTTGTACCGAACTTGAGTTATTAATGATTTAAAATGTGTATTGAACTGCGTGAAAAGTGAGTCCGTAAAAAACATTCGGAGGAAAGTATTATTTAATCCATAATAAATGAAATGTCAGAATCAGCCAACCAAGAATTGACCCCAACAAAATTAAGAGCAGTATGTATCGTGGATATATTATATCCAACGCAATTTAAACAAATGGTGTCATCAGTTCAACACGTGTTATTATGCTCAAGACCCCACTATATTCAATATGCAATTATGCATTCATACACCAACATTATGGATTTTTAGTTTTCATGTCAGGACCCATTCACACTTCTAATGTATCACTCTGTAAGTTTAAATTTGACAATCCTCTCATTAAGTATATCCACCAAATAACCCAAATTAATAATGCAATATGTCCCAAAATTCTTCATCCATGACTTCGGACCACAACTGTGACCAATTAATTAAGGATATGAACACTTAGCTTGTTTTGTTTAATGGAACCAATAGTAATATGAAAGCATATCCAGACTGTGGAAACTGAAGCTTTACAAATTAATTTTGAGTAACACATTTAACTACAAACAGGGACCGAAGAACTTCGGGCTTCTAAATAGGCACAACTTGGAGACAAGACGACATCAAGTTAAATGCTCGCGACACAAATTCCATCCAATGTTAGTTAGCTATCATTTTTAAGAATAAAAATAAGGTTAATTCCACATACGGAGTATATGACTTTCCCGCCGCTATAAACACCTTCACCTCATTAGGGAAAAAAGGCTCAAGTAGTGAAAAACTCGTCTAATTGTACTCCGTGTAGTTATACCATCGCATCTACCACCATATTATCCTCAAAAGAAATGAAATAACCAAAACACAAGATAACCCAATAGGTCCTCGATGAGGGAAACAGAGGCCTCATCACATGAAACGTCTTTAAATAACAACAAATTAAAGCCTCATGTTACTGACGAATTCATAAAATTTCACCGAGTGGTCACAAAAATTAATGAAAACTCAGGATAGCAAGGACAAAATTATAAA
>JAOANR010000009.1:14203347-14635188 GCA_030278955.1 Hygrophila difformis
ATTCATTAGAGATTTATTCACCTTTAAAAAAATTTGAAAGATAAAATTTGAAATTTTGTATTTTTATTTTATTTAATTTGGATTTTATTATTTTGCATTTTTTATTTTATATATTTTAGATTTTACTATTTAATATTTTTTATTTTAGATTTTATTGCTGCCTTTATTATTTATTTATAGATTTTGAGTTTTTACACCATCGGATTATTATAACATGAATAGGCATTTCCAATTTTTACACCATAGTACTATTAGGATGGGGTTCTGCACTGGCAACTAAGAATTATGTTGTATTTATATTTCAAAATAGTGATCATATTGTAATGTCGGTAATTTTGTGTACATTTAGTTTTTTGATATATTTTTTTGGTGTGGTAAATGATGTAATCAAAATATACATTGCACATATTTATTTATTTATATTAAAGATATATTAATGTGTATATGAAATCCAATTTTTAGTTTTTAAAAGATATTTAATTTTCAATTTATATGAAGTTCCCACAATTTTTAGTTTTTAAAGATTTGAAATTTCAAATTTATATAGAATTCGCAGTGTATAAATAGAATTTATATAATTAAAAGATACATTAATGGATGTATGAAAAAGATTTGTATATATTAATTAATGTATATATATGCCATATTTTTACAAAATTATGTCATTTCTCTTAAAAGTAATACTACATCTGTCTTATTATAATTGTTACGGACCCACCTGACATTTATATCGTACACATTTTTAACGGTTAATAACTTAGATTGTGTTCGATAAAAAATTATAAAAATTTGATATTCTAAAACTACATGATTAAATGAATCTAACAAGATCTCACTTGACTATATTTTTTTCTTACATAACTACGATAAAAATTCGAATCAAATTTAAACAGTGAATAGTGCCAAAAAGTCAAACGTAACAATTAAACTGAGACAGATAAAGTATACAATTATATATTTACTAAAAGTAATATACAATTATATAGTTGCTACTCGTTAAAAATATATTTTATAATTATATCATTCTAATTGTATATAAATATATACTAAATAGTATAAATCTTATTATTTTATTATATTTAAAATAATACAAAAAATATAATTATGAAGAGAATTGTGAAAATTCATATTCTATGGATAATTAATTTAGAGTAAATTAGTTATTTTTGTAAAGCATATTAGAAATAAAATAATCGGGTGTATAAAGAGTTATTGGGGTGCGAATAGTCAATCAGTAAATAAAGAAGGAAATTTTATTTTTTAATCTATTTTTTAAGAAATCCTTCATTAATCTATATTTTATCAAATTTGCAATTGACGGAAAAACAAATATAAATATACCTTTATTAGAAATTGAAAGGGTATGCAAATTCTATAAATTTGAAATTTTTCTCTAGAATACCGGTACTGAATGAAGTTTTAACGTTTGAAACAGATAGTCTATTGATACTAGAAGAGACATATTATAATAAGGAAAAAATGAAGGTGGATCATGCTAAGCTATTAACTTTGTTGATTAATGAGAAGATGAATATTTATAATAAAATAATATATGTAGTTGATAGTGATGAGGGTTGATTTTTTTTCTTTACGTGGTAGAACTGACAAGACATTTATCGATAATTTATCTAGAAAATAATATGTTTAGCCATTCGTGGGAGAAATGATATTGTGTTGCATGTAGTATCCCGTGGAATAACACCCCACTCCTTCCAAGATGTAGGATTGCACATTTTCAATTTGGTTCTACCTGTAAAAAACTTATCCCAGAAAATTATTTAACCTCTGATCTCATTAAAGGAAAACCATTATTTGGAATGAAAATTCTTAATTGGTAGAATGATTATGAGCCCATCTGAATTAACCAAATTCCTCATTCGATTTCAGAAGAAAAAAGTCACACTCGCATTTTATTTTACTATGACTATTAAAAAAATAAGTTAATGTCATTTTTTAAAGAATGTTGGACTCTATCTTCAAAAATCATTTTTACCTATGTTAGTGATATGCTGCAATATCTCGTGTACTGGAAAGAGGGGACTCGAAGTATTAATATGTAATTAAGATGAATTAACCCAAAATAATACAAGAAATGTTATTTACAATGAAAATTATATATGACTTAAATTTGCACAATGAATTCTTCATGTAGGTGATGGTAATTTGTAAATCTGATATTGATCTTGAAGATGTACAATTAGATGACATTTCCAGGTTATAATTTTATGAATCATACGGGAGATCCTATAGCAGCAATTGTTGAGAGTATTTATACACATATGAAATGCAGCACTTCAAATCCAAATATTACTAAAGATATTGTTATACTAATTTCTACCAATGAGATTATTGATACGATCAATTATTAAATCATGGAACGCATGCTTGCAAATGAAAATGTATATATATATCAGTTCTAATAATATTTATCAAGAGGATGAAGCATAAATAATGCCAATAAATTATTTTCACTATAATATCGAAACACAATCAAATTGTTCTGGATTATCGAATCATGAAATATAGTTGATTTAGGGTTGCATAGTCATGCATATTATGAATATAGATCGATCAAATAAAGTATGCAATGTAACTATGTAAGTAGGTTGATAGTCACCAAGATGCAGAATCATATTATTGAGTTTAAACTAATTTTCTAGAAACTATGAACGTAAAAAATTCTTGATTGGTAGAATGATTATGAGCTGAGCCTATCTGATTTAACCAAATTCATGATTCGATTTAAGATGAGAAAATTTCAACTTGTAATTTGTTTTGCTATGATTATAAACAAAAGTCAATGTTAATCTTTAAAGAATATTGGACTTTATCTCCCAAAATAAGTTTTTGCCATGAACAGTTATGTTGCAATATTTCGCGTCACTTGCAAGATGTGGCTCAAAATATTAATATGCAATAAGAATGATTAATTCAAGATACCACAAGAAATGTTGTTTACTATAAATTTTATATATAACAGAACTTTTACAAAATGGATACTTAATGTAGGTGATGGTAAGGCCGGTATTGATTTTGAAGATCTACAATTAGATGTGATATTTCCGGATAATATTCTTATAAACTCTACGGGTGATCCTATAGCGACAACTTTTAAGAGTACATATGCAAATATAAACTGCACCACTTGAAATTCAGATATTTTAAAAGATGGTGGTATACTAGCCCCTATCAATGATATTTTCAGGAATGACATTTTCAGCAAATTGTGAGGAAGTTCTTCATATTATGCTTAATATTTATATTGAAATTTTATTTTATTTTAATTTAAATTTCAAAATAAATAAAAATATTATATTAATAATTATTTTTATAGATCTGTTAAACCACAGAAGCTAAAGAGGACGGTATAATATGATTTCTTAGTTAGTTTTAAAAATAATTAAATTATATTATTATATATATCCTCTTTCAAATAGATATAAAATCATTATACATTTTTCATTACTCAAAATATGATTTATACTTAATAATAAAGAATTGTTGTTTACAATGAAATTTTCAGTAAATTGTAAAGGATTTCATACTATACTTAATACTTATATTTAAATTTTAATTATTTTAAATTAAATTTCAAACTAAATAAAAATCTTAATATTTATTTTTATTGATATGTTATGTTTGTACTGGACAAGCCACAGAAGCTAAAGAATGCAATATAATACGATTTTTCTGTTAGTTTTAAAAATAATTAAATTATAGGAGTATTATCATATACACTCACTTTCGAATATATATAAATTACACATTTTTCTATTACTTAAAATACATTTATTATTATTATTATTATTATTATTATTATATAAGAATATATATTATATATAAATATATAATTATGCCCGTCGAGTCTCGACGGGTTATTTGCTAGTTATTATTATTATTATTTGTTCTTATAATTGGTCCCTCCTAAGTCCTAACATGAAGTACAATACCACTGTAAGTATTTCTGGGTGGGTGGCTCCTGCGGTCGTGCCCACAGCCCAGACACATTCCGTCGCCTCAAAAACAGAGTAATTGTACCCTTCATCCGTACACATGATATCTAATTACTCTAATTTTATAATTTGAAGGAAAGGAAAATCATGTCGACATATTTGTTGAATTCTCCCAAGTGGCATGTACCTGACGTGCGTTTTCCGCCACAGGATGTGCACATAATGTCCTCATCACCAAATTACCTAACCAACCCCCACAAGTTTCCATAATAACAACATTACCCCTCAGCGTACGTTACAGAAACTTCCAACCCCATCCCCATATTCTGTAACAGTAACAACTTCACCATGAAACTGATTAACTGAGGATACAATTAAAACTCTCATCTTCCGCGGACCATTGCTTTAGGTAAAATACAATACAAATAAATAAATAAATAAATTCAACTTGTAGCCGTTTCTAACGGCGCTTTGGTTTCGTCTCGGCGATGGGATCGAAAGAGGTGTGGTTAGGTTTTAGGATGGAGAACCACCGAGGGGCATTTCAGTAACTGCCGAGGCTGCTGTCGTGTGCAGCTCGATCTACTGTGGACTAACTCATTCATTTTGATGTATGTTTGGTAGAATAGTGTCGTCGACGACCACCATTTCATGGAAATCTGAATTCCTTCGGTTCGAAATAATGGCGAGAAGATTTGAGAGTGCTTTAGCTGTTTTGATGCATGTGATGATGAGGAAGAGCTTGAGTATATATCGCGAAGTTGCTTTTGTGGTGAACAATGTAGCTTCGCTGCTTCGTTCCGTTGTGCGGTTTTCAGGCTTGTTTTTGTGGAGATCGGAGGCGGCGTTTTCCGGCCGCCGTCACTATTCGCCGAGATCGTCCACGTTTCTTCGTTATGATGGCTAGACTATATATAATATACTGTGTGTATTTTAGTTTCTTCGATCATTACTGAGTCTCGTTTGTTTTTTGGCATTCAAATCAACTGAGAAAATCTAGTGTTGATTTTCTTTCTCTTTGTATGATGATTATTAAGTAGTAAATGATTTGTGTTTGATTGAGCTTGAGCTTGAGCTTTGCACAATATCTTGAATGATATGTCCAACAGAGAATTCTATGAGCCTAGATCGAATTTACTATTTAGTATGCATAAGGAAACACCTGGACAGTCTGCAGGTTCAGTTGGAATTGATTTGATACATGCATGATCGATGATATACTTGGGAATTATAATTATGCATGGACAAACAATTAGATTTTAAGAGTTCACCCAGCAGCATATCAGTTTATACTTCACATAATTACATTTACATTACATATATTGATTATGTTCTCCTCCTTCAGGAGGAGTCTTTTCTGCTTAAATGGCAGTTGAAGTGAAAGTAATGGCAACTTCACAGTTTTGACATTGCATGATCCATGGCATCCACCAGAAAGTCTGTATTGGACAGGAATCAGTAGTGATGAGATTTTCTAGAGATGTTCTTAATGGCTGTTGATTGTGTATATATTTAGAATTTGTAGCAAGGGTTTGTGTAGGGAAACAACTTACCAGCATCGTTCCGGCTGAAGCAGAGAGGGGGTGTGATTCTGAATACATTCCCGTAGAATCCTCCTTTCCCGATCAACACTCCCATATCTAGACAACAGAATTAGAACAAGAGTTCGAATATATAGGTGTGATGTTAAGAATATTGGAGACGAATGAGGGAACGAATACCTTTCATTTGTTCCATCACTTGTACAGTTTCATCCTTTGCAGGAGTTTTGAGTTGGCGATCTGCCACGAGTTCAACCCCGAGCATCAATCCTCGTCCCCTCACATCGCCAATAACTGCACGTACAGATTTGCAGAGGGGAAAAAGCATTAGAAGATGGTTGATGATTATCAGCAAACCTCAACATTGCACCTATGTAAGGCTATTAGCTTTCTGTTTCAAGTTCCTTTTGCAGTGTTCTTCATGGTTAAAGCCTAGAGTAAGAATTATGTCAGTGATTAGACTAGAAGATTTAATATTAATAGGTTTACTTTCGTGCTTGTCTTTGAGATCATTGAGGCGCTGCTTAAGATATGAACCAACAATATGAGCATTCTCCTGAAGATTTTCCTTGTCAATCACTTGGAGAACAGCATGTCCTGCTGCACAACAGACAGGATTCCCTCCAAAAGTGTTGAAGTAACTTCTTTGAGTCAAGACTCCAGCAATCTCTGGAGTAGTCACTACAGCACCAAGGGGAATTCCATTTCCAATACCCTGCAATTGGGAAAAATCAGGCAATTTCATCCAAGTGACAGGAGTGCACACTGCTGAGGAGACGTACCGATCCAGAGGGTGCTCGCTCAATCCATAAACTAGTAAAAGGAAAAAGATAAAGATGCAGTGAAGGTGTAACCTTTGCCATGGTGACTATGTCGGGCACAACGCCCTGGCCTTGAAAACCCCAGAAATGGCTCCCGGTACGAGCAAATCCAGACTGAACCTCATCTGCAATACAGAGACCGCCTGCCTTTTTGATGCTGCTATATGCAGCAGGTAAGTAACCAGAAGCTAAATCGACAATTCCCCCAACTCCCTGTTTGTAAAGTTCATTTTGATATGAGAATGCACACAAAAGTTATCTTACATGCTATAAGTTGATAAAAAGAGCATGTGAAAGATTCTACCTGGATGGCTTCCGATATGAAAGCAGCAATACGACCTGAAGTTCCAAACTGAATTATTTCTTGAACATCCTTAGCATACTTAGCGCCATCCGAACCAAATATTCCTCTGAACGGGTCTGGATTCAGGGCATGGTGCACACCAGTCTGTTCATGCAATGATTTCAGTACAGTAGCTGGAGAAAAAAGAAGCGAGATCGCATTTCATAATCGCTGTCATACCTGGACAACATTGAATTTCCAGTTGGATTGTGCAGTGGCTCCCATAGTTCCGGATGCATTTCCATGATATGCATTCCTCAGCGAAATGATCTCATGACAACCTGTATATAACCTCGCCATCAACAGCGCTAATTCATTTGCCTCTGTCCCCGAATTGGTGAAGAAAACAACCTACATCAGTCGATTTCAGAGTATATGATGCCTGATCTGATATGGATCATTGGTCCATCTGAGAATGAACTTATACCTTTAGATCATCAGGCATCTTGGAAGCTAATGCTTCAGCAAAATCAGCAATGACATGGTTGAGATACAGAATAGTGGAGTGCTGCAAGTTTTCAGTTTGGTTTACAATAGCCCTGACCACATCAGGGTGGCAATGCCCACAGCACACGGTAGCTATACCGCCAAAGGCATCTAGGTATCTCCGACCAGTCTCGTCAAACAGGTACTGCATCTTGCCATGGACTATATTTACCTGAGCAAAAACACAGTTCACCATTGGTTTCTCCAATCACTGTTTACTTCCTAGTGAGTTATTCTTTTACTAAAAAGCATGATCCTATGTTTTGAGATATTCCAAAGTAGAACTATAACTACTTGTAGTTGACATATTTCTGTTAGAATTATATCAACAATGAAAGATCCTTTTTCTGAGTCCACCTTCATTTCTGACACGCAAGTATTCTGATCAGATCAAAACCAGGTTTGGACATAGTACATGTGTTCTTAGTAGAAGAACCATACTTTAGGAGATGATAAAGATGGACTGGAAATGAAACAAAGTTTTAAGTTCTCAGTAACTATCAAAGCATAAAATTCTCCAGTAAAAGAACATGTAAATGAATATTTATGTCATTAGTCACGGCATGCAACTGACAGGTTGGCTGTAGAAGTGAAACATGGAAGGGCTGAGAAACTCTCTCCGCTTCTTCCATATTTCTGCTGCGGAGGGACCTGTGTATGGCGGTGGGGTGTAGTTGAAAGCCGGCATCTCAGGCAAGACCACATCGTGTGCAGCTGCTGCAGCCCTTTGATGAGAATATGGACGACGTGCAAGGCCTCTGTGGAATCCCAATAATGCCCTTGCTGCAGCTGTCCTCTTCATCTTCAGAAATCAGTACTGTAAGTGATTTAAGTATAGGAGAGATTGTTTATGTTTGTGTAGAGCAAAGGTGATGAGAGGGAGATGGAAGAGAGTGTGTGGGTGGGCATAAGTATATATAGTCATTATAAATGTGTAGCTATGGAAGTGCACAATTTAGGAGTCCCTAATTTCCCAATAGGTCATGCTATGTTCCTCACAGTGCCTGCAAAATCTATTTCTTCCGTGGGCCTAGGACAAGAACCCATAAGTACTTGGGTAAAATATTAAGGCTTGTGGATAAGGGGAAGTGTGATTTGTTTTATCTATCTATATAATAAAACCACAATGGTTTATGGTTGAATGAAGAAACACATTTTAGTACTACAAGTTGAGCTCTAACCAATTAGTTATAACATCTCCATCTCCTAATGTTCATATATGTGTCTATGTGCGTCTTTGTCTTTTCATGCGACTTTCTTTAATAAAGTTTTTCTACTTTATAGTTTTTTTTAATGCTTTTTTTAGTATTTAAGGAGTATTTGTATTTGTTTATGGACAGGTTAGGTTAATGGCCTGCCTTAACCCTACCAGAAATGGTGAAAAAAGGTATCAAACAGATGAGATGATATTGATAATTCTTGGTAATTTGTGCTTAATTGCATCTTCAGTTTTCTTTCTGCATATTCTCAAAATACACATCTTCTGTAGCCTCAAATAAATTATACTCCATATAGACAATAGTATTTTGATGATTGGTATATAAAAACTGCAATGAACACTTATGGTTAAAACCTTAGATGTGAGTTAAGGGTGACCACACTCTTGATTATTTATTTAACTCTTAGATACTTTTAACTCTTTTGCACCTATCTAGTTTTTGCACGCAACATTAACATCCATGTCATAACTAAATATAATAGATAATTTCTTAAAGAAAATGTCTTGTTTTTGTAATTTTCTTCAAATTTTTTTTTGGAGGAGCCATTGAAGGCGTGAGAAAGGAATTGTGTGAGCCCATGCCATTTTTTTTTTTCAATTGAATACCCATTTCAAATTCTTCAATTGAATACCATTTCTTCAGAATAACTCTTTTTTAAGTAATATTATTTCAAATTCAAACATTAAATTATGAAAAGTAGTACTTTATAAAAGTTTAAATATAGGTTGGGATATCATATTAATTATATTTGGTACATCTTTTGATCGAGAGTGACTATTATATTAATATTAAATTTATTTATTCCCCAAAACATAAAAGAGGAAAAAAAAAACCAGTCATTATCCCACTTAAATTATTGAGCTTGAATTAAATCATAACTAATGCAAATGACATGAGTATTAGTATATTATAATTTAATAATTAATATATTAGTATCTACAACAATAATGACTTGGTTATCTTTTCGTTTAATTTAAAATTTTAATTTAAGTGGTGTATTCAATCAGATTGATTTTTGTATTCTCAAAGCTTTTGGTTATTCAATTTGGTTTTGCAAAAGTCTATGAAAATTTACAGAAATTAATACAAAGCCATTTAAATTCTACGTGAAATTTATATAATTAGTCTACTTTAAATGGAATTTATGATTTTTCTAATTCATTTAAAATCCAATCGGGGATGATGGTTTGACCAATTGGTAAAGTCCCTTAACTTCCAACATTTATATAGGTTTTGGTTCGATTCTCCACCCGCCCATATCATTCCCATTTGTCAATTGTGATTTGTGTGGTATGAATCACACAACATCCTTATTTGCCTGTATAAGTTGTTCAACAATAAAAAATCTAAAACATATCAAATAAAACCTTTAATTTTGGAAGTTTGGGAGTGACGGGACTTGACCATATGAGCCAAGTCTACATCCCCTCCCGTTTCAGTATTTGGGTTCAACTCGAAGAATCAGTTCGAGTATCTAGCAGCTTTGATGTAATGTTGAATTGAGTTGGGAGTAATATTGATTTTATTACTTAAAAACTTGTCTTCTAGCTTGATAACCTTTAATTTTATATTTATATTCATAAATTGATTAAGTTTTGTGTCCGATAACCATTAAATATTATGATCAAGCTCAAACAAGCCCGAGCTCAAGTATTAATAATACATTTTTATGAGTTGGAGTTTAAAGTTAAATTTGGCTTCAAACTTGAACTTGAGCCTAAGTATTTGCATTAAAGTCAAGCTCTTATACTCTACGAGTCAGGCTCAAGTAACCTCGTTGAGGTATGATTAATACAATAATCATGGCAATAATGCTTCGAATTGATATTACAGTCAACTTGCAATTCTCCTATAATAATGTCTAAACATAATCATATCACTCATGACTCTGCAAATTTGTTTCTATATCCCTAGTACTATAAAATAATTAAGAACACGTCACATACTCGTCGTCGGATTCCCACTTCTCTACTCCGATAACGTCACCTTCTAAACGATTTTTTATTTATTTATTTATTTATTTGTTTCAAATCAATGTAAAACAAGTGTCAGTCTATATATTAATTCCATTTCTTTTATGTGGCCTAAAATTTTCGCTTAAGTTTAATATAAGTACTTTTTCTTAATCTTATTACATGGCCTCTTACTTCCCCCATTCTTTTTTTATTGCTACGCGGGCTACATATCACGCAGTTCAATGTACATTTTAAACTGTTAATAACTCAAACTCGATACAAGTAAAAATTCTAAAAGTTCGATATTTAAAAACTATAAGACGAAACGAACCTAACAAAATCCCAAATACCTATATTTTAACTTCATAACTATAATAAAACTTTAAATCAAAATATGTGTGAACAGTAGCAAAAGTGTGTGTATCAAATACAACCGAAAGCAGGGAGTATAAGAATGTCCATACAATATACTCCCTCCGTTTGGAAATAGTTGTAACATTTGGATAATTGTTACTATTCACTGAGGAACTTTAATTCAAATTTTTAACACAGTTATACAAGATAAAACATAGTCAAGTGGGAATTCGTCTAATCGCGTAGTTTTAGAATATCAAATTTTTATAATTTTTACTTTTACACAATTCGAAATATTAAGCATAAAAAATATGCATTGGATAACGTGAAACGTAGGAATATTACAATATTTGAAAAACGGAGGCAGTATTTCTTTTTTCCCAGAATTTATTTCTTACTACATTTATTAAAAGACCAACTTCTAAGAACTCCCATCATATCATACAATAGATGGAAAAATATGCATAGAACAATATTTTTTCACGCATACTACATAGTGCCGTTCAAGAGCAAAAACATGCCATACAAATAAAAAGGAATGGAACATACAATCAATCACCTCATAAAATCCCCAACCAAACAAGACCACGGTGATTTGGGGTTGGGGAATTGAATTATTGAACTAATTGGGTATAATATTAGTAAGAATTCGTCGAGTCTACATACTACATGTACTATTTCTGACTACTGTCTCTATTGGTGACACAGATGGCGTAGGAGTTTCTATTGGCGTAGCTTATTACCACCACAATCCCTATTTTTTTCAGAAAAAAAGACGACCCAATTATAAACTATTGATGCCGTGATTTGTCCATCCATGATCCAACAAATGACGCAGGGCACTTCAAACATGACAGCGAAATTCACCAGAAATTGCTGTTAATTTCTTGCTTGAACGACACCATGATTGTGACATACTAGCACCATATTTTGTTTTTTGTGTTTTAAAATGTTCTTATCCCGACAGATTTAGTTGGCTTTTGCGACAAAAGACAAGGGAGCGAGGGCAGCATCACATATTTAAACATAGTAATCAGCGTAATAAAGTTCAAATTAAACAAATGATCAAATCATGACTGTACAAAACAATGACAGAAATTCACAACACAGGTCACTCTTGAGTTCGATTAGATCGAAGAAGTCCAGTCCAACTAATGTTTACAATTACCTAATATTCGCACTTCTGAAAGAGATACAGTGACATGATTGACATCAACTAAAATTTGTTTTTTTAGTATGAACATGAATTATTCCAAAACAAAATACCAGAATACAAGCTCATAGAATTTTTTTTTTTTTTTTTTTTTTTTTATTGCACAGCAATTCAAACATATCAACATAGGAAGCAATAATAAAAGTCGATAAATTGGAAATCCAGCAGGGATTATTTATAAAAATATCATGCTTTAATCGAATATTGAATCATGGGAACCTGAGGCAGCAATTGCAGTACGCTTTGTAAGTGTTTTCAGTATTTTCTGAAGGTCAGGTTGAGACGACCAGGTTTAAGTTTTGTGATTTCTTGAAGGGCAGGAGGGGCTGTATCTGGAATGATTGATTTCACACCATGGAAAACATGCCTAGATTCGCCACCAAATATGAGGACATCACCGGATTCTAATAACACCGATTTAACCTTGTCGACATCTCTCTCATTGCCATAACAGAACTCAGCTGAATCACCAATGGATATTGAAACAACGGGCAGTCTTTTGCGAAGAGACTCTCTGGTTTCATCTCGATCCTGTATACAAGAAAGATATCAGCAAAAGGGCAGGAAAATAATGTGATCAATGCTGAATGTAATTTACTTCTTACTAGTACTAAGCTACCAAACCAACCTGATGAAGGCCAAGTCTCCCAGAAGAGGTGTAGTAGTTAACTATACACAAGTCTGGAGACATTGTCGGCAATACCTCCATGGGGTCTAAATCTTCAAAGTTCTGTTTGATTAGTGTATGGGAGTCCTCAAGTACTTTGCTAACAAGTGAAATAAAGTCCTGAGGAAGAGCAGGTGGCGCTACATTGTCATGATGACGTATCTGTCCATATTTTCTTGTTTCAGGATCCCAATCTAGACCCAGACACATCATATAGAGGCGGAGTTTTGCACCATCATTATAACCAGGTCGGTAAAACCCTCCAGGACCACAACCTAATTCTCGACATGTCTTCACAATACTCACCTGCAAGTCAAGTGTCAGATAGCCAATGCAAAGAGAATTGAACATACCGCATATTCACATAAACATTGACCAATTAAAAAATGGCAGATAACAAAGCGCCAATCCCGCTTGCAGGCTAAAGTTGATGCCAGGTCTAAAGTTGGTCGCATGTGAGATTTTTGTATTGTAAACCAGCTATTAGGTGGACATTAGCAATGCTCAGAGCAATATAAACCATTTACCACCAACATAGCACAAAATTTGCACTAAATAACAGAGCATTTACCCTATTTCATCAGCAGCAAAGATTTACAGTGGAGAAAAAGGGCAAGATAGTATTTAATTAAAAATCACAATATATATAAAGTACCTGCTCTTTCAGTGACAAATAACGCTTGAATAAAACCATTCCAGGTCTCAGCACCTGACCAGTCTCTTGTCTCTCTTCACCTGCATCATTATCTTTGGTCTTTTCATTCTCTTCGAATGGTCGTATTTCTTCTTCCATCTTTGGAGTGCAGTCTCCTTCATATTCTGTAACCACAGAACTTCCAGGGGAAACAGGTTGCTCGGCTTCAGGAAAGCATATGTCAAAAGGTTCATGTTTTATAACATCCGTTGAAGACATTGCACTTTGCTTTGTCTTTACATGATGCCATGGCTTCTTCCAACCAGGTGCATAGGTTTTCGTGTGCAAGTTTGTGTCTCTCCTGGGGCTTATTGAAGTTGATCTTCCATGTTGCAATGTCACATTGTTCTCAGCTTCCTTTTGTTTTTGTTCTGAAGAATTATCAAAGGGTTTCCATCTCGTCTTACCCTTAGAGATTGATACTCCATGTGGCGATGCCACATTATTCCCCATCTCCTTTTGTTTCTGTTCTGAAGAGTTGTCCAAGCCTGTTCCTCTAATCCTTTTACCCTTTGTCTTGGACGTGATAGCGTCAGAAAGTGAAGGAAACTGCTCCTCATAGGAATCTTCGGAAGTAGCCCATAACGATGGCGGTCCTTGATTATTGTCCGTCGCCTATAACATTTTTTACATTGCATTAGAAGATTCATCGTTGGGGGCATTAATTGACTTGATTAACAACTACGAAGAACGAACATTGAGGAATCAAACAATATAGAGTACTATGCCACACTTTTCCTGGATTTCTACATCGCACCCAATTCCAAGATCAAACAACTTATTCCTCTCAACCAGCAAAGTAATTTACTGAAGCTTGATTTAGGACAATGCTGAACGAAGGTACATAAGAACACAAAATTTTACGAGTTGAGAAAATCGGCGAATTACACAAAAAAGTAACATCATTCAAGTCGAATTGTAAAGTTCTATAATCAAAACTCACATAACAATCATATACTGCGTATCAATTATTCGTAAAAAACCAACTATACGGTTCCACTTTTTGCATGGGAAGTGTTCGACAAATTGCCTGTTAAGCACTGAGGCGCCAAATATAAACAAAAATGAGAGATATACTCACATCACTTTTGCGATTTGCAGAATTTCCAGCAGCCCTTGATTGGATGCCTCTGCCAGCCATTTTTCCAACGGTGGAAAAGCTGGATAACTTTGCTGCTGCGGCAAATCTTGTAACGCAAAATCCGAATTTCACGAATGTAAGCATGGGCGGACTAAAGCCTCTTATAGCTCCCAATGCCAAAGAAACCATCAGTCTCTTGCGCGCTCTGCTGTGGAAGACGATCCCGATGTCACAGGAAAAAGCGTGCCCATTCAAAGTCGTTGATTATTTCCAACGATGATTAATCGATCAGTCGCAGCTCGCAAATTATTGCCAAAGGGAATCCCAATGGGCAACGGATCCTCAACCCTATGGGAATGGGAGTAGCACTTATGTCCAGAAAGAGCTACTCGGATTTTGGGCCCGTTTGGCCAAAATAGAAGCAGATAACTTTTGTATTTGAATGGAATATTTGAAAATCATCATTTTTTTTAAAGTGTGTTTGGATATGTAAAAGTAAAAAGTGCTTTTGAAATGTGTAAATTACCAAAAAGGATATGATATATAATAGTATATATTTATAGTGTAAATAAAATAAATTAATAGAGGTATTTATCACTCTGCACACATTACTAGGTGCTTTTGGCTTCTGCTTTTCGGAGAAGCACTCCAGAAACACTTTTGCAGCTTTTCGAGGTGCTTTTGCTTTTTCTAAAAAGCCAAAACAAACACTTTTTTTCTTCAAAAGTGTTTTTGGCAGAAGCAAAAGCCAAAAACACTTGAAAAAAAGTCATTCCAAACAGGCTATTTATTGAATGAATCCCTTTGGATTGTGTTTTAAATATTGAAATCAATCTTGGTTACAGATACACATTCAAACAAGTTCCAATCAGTAGGGGTGGGCACGGTTCGGTTAACCTGAATTTTTTAGGTATTTGTATTTGTATTTGAACCGGGCAAATACTTCATTTCAGTATTTGTATTTGTAACCGGAGTCCTCGGTTAACCGGGGGTTCGGTTTCGATTAGATTTAGCGGTTAAACTATTCGATTCGAATATTTAAAAATCTACGAAACTCAAAGATTTAAGAAATGAAAAGTTGATTATACATTTTAAGAGGGTCGGACGAGGTTATTACACTCAGAAAAAATATATATATATATATAACTATGGAATCAAATGTTTCTTTTCAATGTAATCAAAATATGTTAGTATATGTAATAAATCGTAGTGTAGAGGTATATTTTAATAATAGGGTATTCTGAAAGACAAAAATCAATACAGACTTATTAATTATGGTGATATATTTTGATAATTAGCTCTTTAGTTTTTTATATTTGTTTTATTATATACTTAAATAATTAAATAAATAATGATATATATCATCTATATAATTTTATACCATCAAATGTCTATAATATTTACAATATATATAACTTTTTAAAATAAAATAAATATATTCGATTCGGTTAGGTTAACCGGGGGAAAAATTAAAGTATTTGTATTTGTATTTGAACCGGACGAATACTGAAATATGATATTTGTATTTGCTCCGGGATCATCGGTTAACCGGAAATTCGGTTCGATTTCGATTCGATTCAACGGTTCAACGAATCGGTTCGAATATTTTGCCCACCCCTACCAATCAGTCAACAAAATTTGCCTAACGATGGGAAAGTGTTCAGTACTTCAGTCCCATACATTACAGAACTTTTTTTTTTTTTGGAGAAGAATGTCTGCCGTACGATTGCAATAATTAATTATCGAATTTCCTTTCCATATTAACCTAATGGAGTATATATTTACAGGAGTGAAAAGTAAATCTTTTATAATTTAATTAAAAATTAATTTTGAAAAAAATTGTAATTTAGTACTCCCTCCACCATTTATAAATTGTAATGTCCCATTTTAATTTTTTAAATAGTTTATTATGTGTGTTTGATCTAAATTTTTGTTGCATTTATATAAGAAAAATATAGTCAAGTGGAATGTTGTTGGATTCGGGTTTTTTTTTGCATACTTTTAGAGAGTGGCGGACGCACAGTACTAAGGTTGGGGGGGGGGGGGGGGCGAAACTTTTTTACCAAATATCTTCGCCTTGTTTCATTTCTAATTTCAATAGAAAAACCATAGTTGATTTTCGTTTTTCCGAATCACCAATGATGTCCCTCTTTTCATCTAACTTACCCAGGTATTTTTTATACAAATATTGTTAACATCACTAGATTCAAATTTATAGAGCTGGCATTATCTTTTTATTTTATTTTTTTTATTAAACATGCTAAAATATTCAATTATAATCGACAATATCAAAGTATTAACATAACACTAGATACTAGTAGACAAACAAATTTATTATGAATGGTAATTAATTACTAGCTTTTTTAACCCGCACGTTGTGCATGGGAGTGTTGCTTTCTTTGTTATTATGAATAGAACTAATAATTTTAATTGGATGAACAAAATAAATATGTAGAAGTGTAGAATTTAGAATTCATAATGAATGATAGTTTCAAATTGTAATAGTTTTGAGTAATGGTTTAAAGTTTAGAGTTCGAAAGTTAAAGTTGAGGATGAATAGAGTTTAGAGTTTAACAATCGAGTTTAGAATTTCATTGTTAAAATAGAAAATATTTATTATTTATCAAGATAATAGCATGTCAACTATATAATTCAACAGTTTTTTCATATTCTAGAATTATAAATTCAAGCACTTCATCTGCCAATGGTGGATAGTTTTTTCTCAAATATTTGAACAATGTACTATATGTGAAGGAATCAGGTTGAATTCCTCGATTGAACAATTCATTGTACAACTTGGAAACCTCCTGATGACAGTACACATTCATTGAAACGGTGTATGTGTATTTATTAGGAGATATTCATTTCATTTGCATTCCAGAAAGCAGCTTATAACTTTCATCTACTTTCCAATTTTGCAAAGGCCATTCAATATAGCATTATATGTGATCACATTCGGGGAAATACCTTTCTCTAGCATTATCAAGAAATATACAAATGCTTGTTCTAGTGGTTCTTCAGCAGCATGTGCATGAATTAATATAGTGTATGCCACAAATGTCAGAGGATAACCTCTTCTCACAATTTATTGAAACACCTTTCTGGCTTTCATAAGGTACCCAAATTCTAAGCAATCATGATAATGCCTGTATAGGAAACATGAGTAGGCACAATTCCATCCCAAATCATTTTCTGCAGTAAATCATAAGCTCCCCTAAATTGCTCAATTTAGAAATACCATCAACAAAGATATTGTACATAATCATATCAGGTGGGAACCCATTTTCTTGCAGTTTAAAGGCAGCAAATATGTCACTCAGCTTCAATTCACTGCTACATGGTATGAAACATGATAGGGCACCACTCATTTCATCATAAAACCATTGAACCCTAAAATTAGAATTAGATTCCGGCTACCTTCAGAAAAATCTTTCATTTTGGATATAACAACAGGGGTATTGATTATAAAATAACTACACATACAACATTCAGAATAGGTTTTTACTATAATAAGGTGAGTTTTATTCATTAATAAAACACATTTTGAGGTTTACTCGTTAATAAAACACAATTGTTCATTTAATCGGGATTCTGGATAAATCAACATAATTTTTTCTTTACTCTAGATTCGCGGCGTTCAATTTCATGGGGAGGGAGACTAAACTCATTCATATTCTAACTGTAATTGGATAAAAATAATTAGATATCGACATCCCTTACTTAGGGAGTCATAAAAGTACAAACAAATGATACAATAGAAGTCATATATCAATATTTCGTAATTCATTAGGCAACATTACTTATATTTGCACGTTTAATCACATGTGATCTTGCAAATAAAGATCACAGGTGAGTGATCTATTAAAAATTTCTTTATAAACAAATACTATGTAAAACTATAAAAGAGGTTTAGGGGTGCTATACCTTATGGGGTAGGAGAGCATCAAGCGACACTGGTCGGTGGAAGAGGAAGATGATCCAACTATGGAAGAATAGACGACATCAAAGGAATTAGATTTTTATTTCAAATGAAACTACAAGGGAGCTGAAGTTTAGATTAACAACAAAAAAAATTAGAAACATATACATCATGAAAAAGCAATTGAGAATAATAAGGTAAGTATAATTAATTAGAGATGAGGTGTATAGAATTAATCAGCGATGAGTTGTATCTTGATGATTACTCAGTGCCTACGTATTTTTTAAGAGCCGCTGATCTAAATTTGAGCATATAATGATTGATTAACCCCTTAAAATTAAGAAGGATGAATTAGAATTAATAAGGACAATAGAGTATGCACAGACAAAAAATTATTCAGGATTATTATATAGATTGTTTAAATTTTTTATATTTAATTATTAAATATATCTATTCTCTAAAATAATTATTTGTATAATTATTTTTTCTTTATATTATAATGTAGTAGTGTATTAATATTATTTACCAGAAATTATGATTAAAATTTTCTATAGCAGAATACTTTTTTTTTTAAAAAAAAATACTATACATTGTGATAGATTAACTAATTTTTTTGTATTTGCATTATGCTACTTTTTTTTTAATATAATAATATAGATCTATATTGAGTAATAAGTGAAATGAAAACTTTAAATAATATTCTGGTTAATTTTTAATATAATTGATTAAAAATTTGGATTTAATTAATAAATATATATGTCCAACATATTTTTGAATAATTTATTATTCTTTATATTATGCGGTTTATGAAAATTATTTTCTTATGACCAACAATAGTTGGCTTGAGTTGATTGGAGCTCTAGTTGCTCATACAAGATCTCGGGTTTGAGCTTTGGGTGATAATGGCCAGAAATGTCCATTATTTTCAATCTATTTCCGTGTCTGAACGGGCATTTGATCGCATTCCGGTCTTATATTAAATAAGAAAGCAGTAGAATTGAATTGATTTATGCATAATTGTAAAAAATAATAAGCTGGTACGAGAAAATCATAAATATGTAATTTTATTACACATTTATGCTAGAAAAATCCAAAAACATGAGAAAAAGAAAAGAAAGGAAAAAGGAATGAAAAATATGGGCAAAAGAATAAACAAGGCCCACTAAATACAAAAAGATAGGAAAAGAAAGAAAAGCCCACAAAAAGAGTAACTTCGGCCCATCTGGCCCAACCAGTCTCGACATGGAGCATCCCCCCCGTGTCGCGAAGCTGTGACTAGCGACAGGTGGTGCCTAGCGACACAACAGCCAAATAGAGAGAAGGCAGTCTAGGAGGACTGTGTTGCTAGACCTGTGTCACGAGACATGGTCTAGCGACACAGATGAGTCCGCGCCACCAGCATCGAATGGTGAAGGAACCATGATCCCAGACCCCTGTCGCTAGCCACCCGTGGCGCGTAACATGGCCTCGCGAGAGGGGTAGTTTAGCGCCACAGAAGCGGAAATCGAAGAGGACCAAGACCCAGTTGAGAAGCCTTGCGACATGCAGCCTTGTCTCGCGCCACAACGCGTGATTCTGCGACACAGCTGTGATGTGTGTGATGTCTTGAGACACAATGGGCCTCAGACCAAAGCCCATGGGCCTAGGGTTTCAACTCTATAAATATATGATGATCCCTAGGTGTTCAGAGTTAGAAATTCATTCTCTTGAGGACAGATTGAAGATATTCTCTTTAGGTAGTTAGCTTAGTTTAGTTTTATTTTTTTGTATTATTTATTTTATGCCCTAGTTTTGCTTAGTTTAGCTTAGATTCAGTGGTTGTTTTCTAGTGCTTAGCTAGGTAGGCAGTTTAATATCTTGTTTTCCTTTAAATTTTTGATTTAGGGTTTGTAATATCCAAGTTAATGGGTATTATCGAACCCACTTAATAAAATGGGAAGTTAATCTGAAAATGGTGTCCCAAAATCATGAAATGGGTGTTGTAAACCCATGGATTTACTGCTTTCATTTTCTTTTGGGTCATTTGACCTTTATTGTTCATTTTATTGCTTACTGTCCTTTCATTTTTGGATAATGGTGCATGTTTATGCGTGATTAAACCTAGATTAGGGTTTGCCTCATTTTAAATACTGTTTTAGTTTATGTTATTTCTGTTTTTATTCAAGCATGTTCTTATTAGATTTAATTTGTGTTTGGTTATTTTAGGCTAGAATCACTTTTTGATATGAAATAGGGTAGGATCACGCTGTTTGCATGCTACTGTTCCTTTTTGCTTTTCTGACTTGTGTCCTGAACCATCCATGTCGCCAACCTCTTCCTGTCGCGAGACCACGTCTAGTGTCAGGAAGGCTGTTTCGTGACATGGGTGCCTAGGGACACTTGCCTTAATTATTTAAAACCCTCAGTCGCGAGGCACTCCTGTTGCGAACCCACGGTTCGCGACACAACCCTTGCTTAGCGACTGGGGACCAAAACTCTTGTATTTATCTCTGAATGGCTTCTGTCGAGAAAAGCCCTGTCGCGAACCCACGATTCGCGACACACTCCTGCTTCGAGACAGAAAATTATGCCTTGGTAATATTTTTGAAAACCCCAGTCGCTAGACTATCCTGTCGCGAGACGTGGTCTCGCGACACAATTTTTGAATCTCGCGACTGGGACCCAAATACTTTGAAAATTTTCAGCAAAGCCTCGTGTCGCCAGACTCCTGTCGCGAGACCATGTCTCGCGACACACTTCCTGTTTAGCGACACGAAGCCTAGCTTACCAAAAATTTCCATAATCCACCTGTCGTGATACCCATGTCGCGAACCTAGGTTCGCGACACAAATTATGGTATCACGACAGGATCCTTATCTCTTTTAATTCCCAAAAATTCTGATTTTTAATCCTCCATTATATTGCATCACTCACGTCTTAACCCCACGGGTTAAGATGTAATATCCCAGATTGCAATATAAGGCGTTATGCTACCGAATTTTTGATTCTCCATTCTCTCACTTAAATAATTGAACCCTTAAATCAATAATTAAAGATCATGATTAGCAATAATTATGGTCAATAATTACCATGATTAAAGGATTTTTGTTCAATTCTCATTAAAATATTTTTCTATAAACAAAACCTTAATGCCTTAAGCAGATAATCCGGACTGTAATTAATTATGGTGTGAAGAGTTATTTAAGTCATTAATTATGGATTAATTCCATAACCTTGCATGAGAAACCAATGTCTCTCACACAAGGCACCCTCTTTTATCTAATTTCATTTTATTTTGTCTTTCTCGTGATTATGTGAAACAACTAGTAAGGAATATATCAGACTAATGTTGGCGGGTATTCCCACATGGATAAACTTGCTCGTAGTCTGAATATTAATTACTAGCTGTTATTTTGCATGGTCTGGGTAGTGGTCGGTGGAAGCCTTGGCGGTTCGTCCATCCGGGATTATAATAGCTGCTCAGCTGACTCCTATCCAGATACAGTTTTATTTTCTTTATTTTAATTTCAAAACCCAAATTCTAATATGTAATATGAATCAGCGAATATCTGTCAACATTAACTGATGAGTATTGCAGAGAGGAAACATGTAGGTTTTTATCTGAATTCGCAGACAGTAGAGGCCCAACTGGTAGCGACATTGCCATTATAGGGTTTCTGCTGTCTGAATTCATCCCATCCGAGTAATTGGGAAACTGGATAGCAGATGTTTGCAATCCACCTGATTATTCTGCCATCACTTTTAGCCCCACGATTGTTTCATATCTGTGTCCCACATTCTGTCTAAACCCACCTTTATATTTTGGGTTAATAAATTTTACACTTTCATATATTCTTATGCATGATATTATTATGTAACTACTATGGTCTGTAATATCTTGGGATCCTTCCCTTGGACATTAGAAGTCCAGATTTAAACAGATATTGCATATTAAATTTCCAACAAAAATTCATTTATAAAATCCGGATCTAAGTAAGGGATAAACTCCTCAGTTATGACTAGTTCACATTCGATCGGGGGTTAATTGTGGGATATTAGAAGCAGAGTCAGCGATTAGGTCTCTTCCAGACTGAAAGGGTCTGTGTTCTTATTGAGAGTCTAGTACCTGTTTAGGGAATGATTTTCAAATCTATTATTTTCCAAAATTGCTATGTTTTGGGAATTTAGTCTTAACTGTCACACCGAGATGGGATCCACTTGGACTCAAATACAGTGTGACAAATAATTCTAAAGGAACAATGCGTAGGCCTTGGTTATTTTCTAAGATAGGGTTGAGTTCCTTTCAACTGCTATCCTCTTCTGCCAAAGCCTATTTTTTGAGTCCTGAATGAGTGCATCCGGAACGAACTAATTTATTAGTTCGTTTCATTAGTTTGTATCTCATAATCACCTGGAAGGAAGTGAACAATGCGAGCGGTTCACCGAGATCCGGGAATTCTTAATCCACATCCGGTCATCCTGACTGGGGGCTCTTCTTATACTACAAGGGTAACTCTTTCAAAACATCTGAGTGATAGGGTTTTAAATGCTTTCTTACCGCTTTCATTTAAATGCTTTCTTTAGAGGTCACTCGGTTGTATTGAGAGTAGTGGAACTGCTTCTAGGTCTGAGAGTTAAGGGATAGTTCAGGCTCATTTGTAGACTTTGGGTGTGACATGGGGGAATGATAGCAGTACTTGGCACTTCAACTAATGATTTGTCGGGTGTTGCTTGTCCACCACAGATGAAATAACATACCCTGGCCGGGCAGTTATGAATCTGTGGTATCTTAGAATTTGTGGTTTTAAGAATATGTAAACTCATACTATAAGTACCTGTCTGTTAAAGGGAACATAGTACTGAGCATGAGAACTAGCTATCTGACAGGATTATCCCAAACGAAGTTCTGTGAACAAAAATGGAAGTTTAATTATGCTTTATCTAAATCTTGTCCAATCTTTATTCTTTTCTCCCTGTCCATTCTGTTATCATTTTGAATCAGCTTTATAGATAGCATAGTTTAGATTCACAGCTTTCCTAGAATAATTTTATTGCTTCCATAAGGTAAATTTACCTGCTTTTCAGGCCTAATTTTAATTGCTTTTAGCTTAAACTTATTTGCGTTCTAGAATAGAATTTTATATGCTTTGTAGAATAACCTTAATTTGCTTTCTTAACTAGTTTAAATTCAGTAAGGTAGTTGTTAGTCAACTTCTCAAACTGATTCGAGTAACCGAGTTGAAAATCTTGTAAAATGGCGTGGAACTTGCTTCCATCGCATATCCTCCAGTGAACGATCCGGACTTACCTACAAATTATTGCAATTTTTGACACCGTGCGCTTTTGGGCCACAGTTTTTAACACAAGTAATAAAAACGTGACAACCTATACATATATTCCTAATCCCAACTCCGCAATCATAAATTGATTTTCATTAAATAAAATCAAGACCGGGATTCTTTTTATTTCGAAAATACTCGTGCGGGAAATTGTCAAAAGTTTCATGGCGCCGTTGCCGGGGAGGATGCAGCGCCATTTTATAAGAGAATTAAACTCCTGATTTACTCATAGCTAGTGTACATACTTTATTCAAAACAAAAATATTCCAGTCTCAAAAAATCAGTCACACATCTGCTCTAAATGTGAGGATGTTGATTTCTGAGAAATAATTCTTCTACACCAGTTCTAACGTGAGGATGGTTGCAGGTACTGCCCTCATTGAACGAAGCTGTACATGCAACGGAGAAAGGAAACACCACCCGAACTTCCACTTAACCTCGAAATAGAAAGGGAAGCGAGACAAATCAGAGCCCTCACTAAGCAGAGGAAAAAGCAGGAAAGGAGGGAACGTGTAAGGCAATCTTCTTTCGGTACGAGCAGCGGAGTTTCGGACATGGCACAGTTACCAGGCAACAATCCACCCATCATTCCCGATAACCCTGTCATCATTGACAACAACCCCTCACCACTTCATGAAAACCGAGATGGAGATGGCGATGAGACAGATGACCCTCCATTGAATGAAATTCAAGGCGGGGGGAATCTGCCCAACATCGGTAATCAAAATCTCAACCCACCGCCTCCCCAAAACTAGTTCAATAACCCACTCAACCAGAATAATCCAAACAACCAACACTTCCAGAATCCTCAGTTCCAGAACCTTCAATTCAATCAGCATCAGAATCCTCCCAACCCAAATGATTTCAATGACCCCAGAAACTATCATCCACATCAGAACTATTACCCACAGCACTATCAAGGAGGGCTGGGGAACAATCAACAAGCAGCAGCTGCTGACTATATGCAGCCCATCCTGGAGCCATACTTGAACATTCCTGGACAAGCTCCATTCTTGGCCAGGAATTTCGAATTAAAGCCGGCACTCATCAATCTTGTTCAGAGCAATCAGTTTGCGGGGGCAAGTCATGAAGACCCGCATGACCATCTGCAGACCTTCTTGGAACTGTGTGACACCATCAAGAATCATAATGTATCTCCTAACACTATTCGTTTGAGATTGTTTCCTTTCTCTTTGTCTAGTGGAGCCCGGACGTGGTACAAATCGCTGCCAGTTAGTCAGAAGTCCACATGGGAAGAAGTGATCAGAAACTTCTTGGTAAAATACTTTTCGGAATCCAAGGTGGACGAATGCCGATCCAAAATTGCAGAATTCAAAATGAAGCCAGACGAATCCCTGTATGACGCAAAGGAGCGGTTCTTCAACCTGCTAAGAAAATGTCCCCAACATGGTTTCCATGAGTGGGAACAATTGAGGAAATTCTACAGCGGTTTGACCCCATCCTGGAAATACATGCTTGATGCTGCTGGTGGTCAACATTTGCTACACATGCCAATGGATCAGGCTTGGGGCAAGATTGAAACAATGAGTGTAAACAGATCTGTTCTAACTGATGATGTTGATCCCCCTCCCCCTCGTGGTTTATGTGCTGTAGGTACAGCAGGCAAATCTGAATTAGACAAATTGAAAGATCAAGTGGCCATGTTGGCCTTGAATCAAGAATCTGGGAGTGCCACCCAAGCCCAAAATGCTGAAACTGTCTGTGGATCATGCCAAGGTCCACATCCCACGGAAGCCTGTCAACATGTTACGAATGAGAGCTGCAACTATGCAGGTGGATTCCAGAACCGGCACCCTAACCTTTCATATTCCAACAACAACGCCTTGAATTCGCACCTGTTAACCAAGCTCAACCGTTTAACCTGCCAAGGCCCCAGCATTTTAACCCAAACTTTCAACCCCAGATTCTAGCCAGGCCACCTCAGAATCAAAATTTTCAAAACTTCCAGCAGCCACAGAATCAGTTTGTCCCCAATTAGAACCAGCCCCAAAACCAATTTGTTCCTAACCAAAACCAAGCCCAGAACCAGTGGAATCCACCTCAGCAGAAGCCACCTTCTAGACTTGAAAACATAATGACTGAATTCATCTCAAGCCAGAAGGAGATAAACACACAGTTGCAGGCTTCCATAAGAAATGTGGAAACTCAGGTGACCCAGATGGCTAAGGAACTCCAGAAAAGAGATCAGGGAACTTTCTCGAGCAGTTCAGAAAAGAACCCCCAGTGTAAGGCTATCACATTGAAATCGGGCAAGGTTCTGACAGGGCCACAGATCAAAGAAGTGCAAGGGAAGGAGTCTGACAAAGAAAGTTTTGAGGAAAATCAAGGAACAGAGGAGGAAGGAGAAAAAGAAAAAGAAACTGAGACAGCAGAACTCAGTGGAAAAACTGGTAAAGGTGAAGTTAAAATTTCTGACCCTTCACCACAAAAACATTTTGATAATAAAAAGTTTATGCCAAGGGTGCCATACCTGGCCAGACTTATGAATAAACAACAAGACCTGCAGTTTGAAAAATTTCTAAAAAGGCTGCAAGAAGTTGAGATTGCCATTCCTTTGATTGAGATAATCTCTGAAATGCCAACCTATGCTAAGTTCTTAAAAGAAATGATTTCAGGAAAAAGAAAGGTTGAGAAGGAAGAAGTGGTGATACTCAACAGTACCTGTAGTGCAATCATTCAGAGGAAACTGCCGGAGAAGAAAGAAGACCCTGGCTGCTACACCCTACCGATCCGGATTGGCCAAGTCAATGCTGGAAAAGGACTTTGTGATCTTGGATCAAGCATTAATGTCATGCTATTGGCCATGGCAAGACGTCTCAAGCTTGGAACTGTGGAGCCAATAAAAATGAGGCTGCAGCTTGCAGACAGATCGATCACTCAGCCAATCGGGATCCTGAAAGATGTTATAATTAGGGCAGACAACACCCCATTCCCGATAGATTTCATCATTCTGGACATTGAAGAAGACTCTGACATGCCCCTCATCTTGGGAAGACCATTCTTGGCCACCGGCGGAGCGCTCATCGATGCAAAATATGGAAAAGTGACCCTCCGAGTAGATGGGGAGGAAGTTGTCTTCGACATGGCAAAGCTGGAGAAATTTCCAAATGACAGTTCTTGTTTTTCGTTTGACGATGTAATAGATAGGAGAGAAGGAGAGCTAGACTCTGACACTGGACTTGTAATGATGATGGATGATGACTTTTCAAAGCAGGTACTGAAGCCTGCTGGCGCGGAGCACGAAGGTTGCAGCGCCGTCCATTTCGCCAATCCCGAAACTGGGGATTTGGAGGAATTTGACGGCACCGATTTCCATGAAGACGCCAACCAAGAGGAGGCAGATCCTGTAGTGATGCAGGATCCAAAAGATTTCCATGAAGACGCCAATTTGACGGCGCCGATTTTCAAGCCTTCACGCCAGCCCCAACGGAGATTGAACCCACCCATGCAAGAAGTGGTAAGAAAAGAAGTGATCAAGCTGTTAGATGCGGTATTATATACCCAATTTCTGACAGCAAATGGGTCAGTCCTGTGCAGGTTGTTCCCAAGCGGGGTGGGATGTGCATAACTAAGAATGAACAAGGGGAGGAAATTGCCACACGGCCGGTCACCGGATGGAGAGTCTGCATAGACTACCGGAAGTTGAACGAGGCCACTCGCAAGGACCATTTCCCTTTACCTTTTATCGATCAAATATTGGAACGGTTGGCGGAAAGGGAGTTTTACTGTTTTTTGGACGGATATTCAGGTTATAATCAAATAGTGATCGCCAGTGAGGATCACGGAAAAAACTACTTTTACATGCCCCTATGGCACTTTTGCCTATAGGCGCATGCCTTTTGGTTTATGCAATGCACCTGCTACTTTTCAACGTTGCATGATGTCTATATTTTCTGAATTTATTGAAAAATGCATTGAAGTTTTCATGGATGACTTCTCTGTATATGGAGATACATTTGAAGAATGTTTGACCAATCTTGCTAAAATTCTAAAGAGATGTGAGGACACTAATTTGGTTTTAAACTGGGAAAAGTGCCATTTTATGGTCACTGAGGGCATAGTGTTAGGTCATCGCATTTCACGAGCAGGCATTAAAGTCGATCCAGCCAAGGTCTCTGTCATTTCCAATCTCCCTCTCCCTAATTCTATTAAGTCGGTTAGGAGCTTCTTAAGGTACGCCGGTTTTTACCGGAGATTCATTAAGGATTTCTCTAAAATTGCCAAGCCGCTCACTAACCTACTTTGTTAAGAAAATTCCTTTTTAATAAATGAAGCGTGTGTTCAAGCCTTTGACACGCTCAAAAAGATGTTGGTTTCTGCTCCAATAGTACAACCACCCGATTGGTCAATACTTTTCGAGGTAATGTGCGATGCAAGTGATCTATCCGTGGGTGCAGTTCTTGGGCAACATAAGGAAGGGAAACATTGTGTAATTCATTACGCAAGTCATGCCCTGAATGAAGCCCAAATCAATTACACTACCACAGAGAAAGAAATGTACGCTGTAGTTTTTGCGTTTGATAAATTCAGACAGTACCTTATTGGTACGAAAACCATAGTGTACATAGATCACTCTGCACTGAGATACTTGTTCAGCAAACAAGATGCCAAACCTCGATTAATCAGGTGGGTACTTCTGTTGCAGGAATTTGATATCGTAATAAAAGACAGGCGAGGTCGAGATAATGGTGCTACTGACCACTTATCTCGATTAGAAATTGATAAAAATGATAAAGCCGTCAATGAGGATTTTCCAGACGAATAGCTGTTCGCATTGCATCTGCATGATCAGGATTGTCCATGGTTTTCCGACATTGCTAACTTCTTGGCATGCGGAATAACCCCACCTTTTTCAAGCAATCATCTCAAGAATAAGTTCAACTAAGATGTATTAAATTACCTCTGGGAAGAACCTTATCTTTTCAGGCACTGCGCCGATTCGATAATCAGGCGATGTGTAACCGAGCATGAAGCCTATCAAATTGTCAAAAAATGCCATGAATCAGAGTATGGAGGTCACCACGGTCACACTCGAACGGCCCACAAGGTCCTCGAGTGTGGATTCTACAGGCCTCACATCTATGAGGATTGCAAGACATTTGTGAAAGCTTGCGACATGTGCCAAAGATTAGGAAACATTTCTAAGAGGGATGAGATGCCTAAGAAAGGAATTCTCACTCTTGAGATTTTTGATGTCTGGGGCATTGACTTCATGGGACCGTTTCCACCATCTGGAGATGGTGGAAACCAGTATATCTTGGTGGCTGTCGATTACGTGTCCAAATGAATCGAGGCTGTCGCATTACCAACCAATGATGGTAGCCAAGTCATCAAGTTCCTCAAGAACAACATTTTTAACCGATTTGGCATACCTAGGGTGATAATATCTGATGGAGGAACACATTTTGTTAATAAATCCTTTGAGAACCTTATGATAAAAAATGGTATCCTCCATAAGATAGGCACGCCTTATCATCCCCAGACAAGTGGCCAAGTCGAAGTATCAAATCGCGAAATCAAGCATATACTCGAAGCTACTGTCGGGAAAACCCGAAAGGACTGGGCACGAAAGCTCAATGATGCTCTATGGGCATATCGTACTGCATACAAGACTCCCATCGGGATGTCTCCATATAGGCTTATCTTTGGAAAAGCCTGTCATTTGCCTGTAAAGTTAGAGCATAAAGCTTACTGGGCCGTCAAAACGCTTAACTTCGATCCGAAAGTTTCTCAAAGCAAACGCAAGTTGGACCTCAATGAAATTGAGGAAATACGAACGCAAGCCTACGAGAGCTCTCGGATTTACAAAGAGCGGACCCAGAAGTTACACGATCGCCGGATTAAGCCTAAGCACTTTTATGTTGGTCAAAATGTATTGTTGTTCAATTCTAGGTTAAAGCTGTTCCCCGGAAAGCTTAAATCCAGATGGGAAGGGCCACATGAAGTGTTAGAGGTGTTTGAAAATGGAGCCGTCGGGATCAGTACTGACAAGGGCAACATAGTGGTGAATGGGCACCGACTGAAGGGATACATCGGACAGTTCGATCCGGAAAAAGAGAGCCAAACAGTGGCAGACCCGGCTTATACTCATTAAATAAAATAATAATAATAAATAGTATTATATACATTTATACCATTTTATTTCATAGAAGAAAGTATCCAAAAATCAATTAAATATTTAGAGTACTAAGACTCTAAATGTGAGGATATTGATATTTGGAGAAAATCTAATGCGTTTCATTTATCTGTCTTGCAGGAATTCCGGAACCACCAAAAAGAAGGAGCAGAAAAATAGCGCGGAAAACCAGGTTCTCGGTTGGGTCAATTCCATAAAACTAAGAAAATAATTCCGGAAATTGAAGCAATTTAAAATCTGGAATAATTTTTGAAAACAAATGTAATTAATCCAACCTATTTATGTAAGTGGATTACTTAATTACAGCCCAGTAGTTTTGAATTTATTTGGACTGAATTTATTCAGGTCCAAATCAAATAAAATGGATTCAGGCCCAATAACAGACTCGGGCCCAGGCCACAAAAATTTGAAAATTCAAAAATTTCGTGTCGCGGAAACCCTCTTGTGTCGCTAGGCATTGCCTCACGCCAGGAGGGAGGATAGCGACACGGCTCTCTAGTACAGTGAGACCTCTGTCGCGAAGCAAAACCGTGTCGCGAGACCACGCCTCGCGACCGGGGTTAGCTCCGCGACACACACTCAATCGGCCCCACCTCCCTTCTTAAATCCTGTCGCAATACCCCCGGTCGCGAGACATTGCCTCGCGACTGACCTCCGATCTAGCGACACCTCTAATGTCGCTAGACCCCAGTCGCGGAACCTGGTTCCGCGACTGGGCCCATTAGTATTTATACCCCCCCCCCCATTCTTCTTCTCTCCTCCCTACTCTCCCAGCACTTAGAATTTTTCACAACACTCTCGAGCTGAACCCTCATCCCCGAACGAACACCACTGTGTTCTTCGCACATTCTTACCCACATCCAAGGGGAAACTATGGCCAGATTTTTCCGAATCTTCCCGAATCTGGGACCATCGCCATCCTCATCCAGGGCTAGAAGACCTGAGTAAGAGTTTTCTTACCCCCTCCATTTCTTGAGCTACCCCCTGTATGCGGTTTGTTGAGCATTTTGTGTCTTATGCTTGTAAATAGCTTGTGAATGGCTTAAATGTGCTTTGTGTTGCTCTACTGTTTTCTTGTTTTGGGGTTTTGAATGATTCCGATTTTGGGGGGGGGGGGTTGATTTTGAGTTACTTATGGCACCCCCTGTGTTGGCCGAGCATGACTAGGGAGTGGGTTTGTGAATCTTTGGCACTTTTTGAGGTAGGGAATGTTTAAATCTGGGTGAGCTTGTGATTTTGGAAACCTACAAAAACTTTGGGTAAGAACTGTTAGGGTTTGAAACCACCATTGTTTGTATTTTTTTTTGAGTTTTACAGTGGTGGGTTTCTACTTTTGGTTTAAGCCTGTTCCTTCTAATCTTTGAAGAGCATGAAGTTTGAAAAATTTTGAAACTTAAGCTTAAAAAGGTAAACCGGTGAACATTAGGGTGTTTGAGAGCATCATGGTGTTGTTGGTTTCTTTTGTTAAGTTCAGTGATTGGGAATGCTCTTTAGCTCTTGTTAATAGCATGATCTGGTGTTAATATTGATGCTCGAATAAGCATAGGGCATTGAGTCTTTCAAACTAGAATTCTACATGCTTTTGTTAATCTTAAAGGCATTAAAGGATTCCTGAGTTTATCTGTCTTTATGCCTTATTGATGATTATTTGAGGGAGTGTAAAAAGGTTTGGTTGCACATTTTGGGAAACCTGTGCAACCAAACAAAATTATGCATTCCACTTTTGGAAAAAGACAAAATACTAGGTGGGTTCTTTCTCTTTAAGATTGACCAACCTGTTTTTGTTCCCAATGGAACATAAAACTAGTATAATAAAATAACAGTCCTTTTCCTCATGTGGACTGCTATTATTTACAAAAATCCAAAATGGGACCCCAACAGTCCCACTTTTATTAAATAAAAATAGTCAACTTTTATTAAAAAAAATTAAAAATTGGTTTTTCTTTATTTAACTTGGACTGTCCATTCCAAACAGTCCAAGTCGAGCAGTTCCGAGTCACCGCATTTCCATTTGCACATTCCATTCCACTCCATTCCATTGCACTTTCAACAATCACCTCGGGATTGTTTAAAATTGAGGAAATCAAAAGTTTTGAGCCCAATGGCTCATTAAAAAATTTATATAGGGGCCCAATGACCCCTATCTCTTCCTAATAACCCATAATTTTAATAAATCTCCCTAAAATTGTAAAAAAAAAATTTACCTATGCTTTATATTAAAAATTCAAGTTGAAAATTTGATAACCTCACATCTAGAGCAAAGCTCTAAATGTGAGGATGTTGGTTTTCACTTTGAAGAATCCTTATGAAAATTATAAAACTGGATTTAGTACTTCCTATCTTTTCAGGGGCAACATCTTACCAATTCCAAATCAAGTACATGGAGGGACCCAACTGCTGGATCTGCCAGTGGAGCTTTTACGAGAAATCCTCTCCCGAAGAGGAGAGGATGACATCAAGGAAGTATTCACGGCCAGGGAAACATGTAAAAAACTTAGGGACGCGGGAAATCTCACCATCGTCTACAAGTGATGCGAGCTGGAAACTGCCACTATAAAGATGTGGCAGCAAGGTGTTCGGAGGCAGAAGGAGGAATTCCTGCAGACATGCATGGTAGCAGGAAACTTCAACCTTCAAATTATACCAGCAATGCAAGCATTCGCAGGAGGGGATGAAGAGAGAGCTTGCGAACTATTGAGACTAGGGATAGAAGACAACCATAAAGCGTCAATTTTCACGCGGGGACTGATGTTGTTGAGCAAGCTGGATGAGAGCCAAGTTCTTCTGGGAATCAAGATGATAGAAGAAATGGCAACCGATAGATCAGTCCTGGTCTATACGGTCACCAACATCTTCTCATGGCTGGTAGATCGCCAGGAAGCCCCTGGTTTGTTTGCAGGTCAGGCAGAACGAGTCTACTGCCCAAGGAGGCGAGCAAACCTGGAAGAACAGGAAGGCTGGTGCCTACGCTGTGACTTAACAAACTTCGTCTACTGGAGCAGAATCTTCTTTCCCTAGGAGAGGAGGAATGAATGAAGCATGAGTCTTTAATGCTTTATTTTATTTATGCTAAATTATAAACGTCATATAAGGGAATTCTATATTTTTGTGCATGCTCGTACTAACTGCATAAGAATCTCTTATAATTGATGTATTTCAATGCTCTCCAAAATAGTACTTCATCTTTGAGGTCCAAACAATTTCATTTTGAGAAAAGATGTCTGAAAGTCCAAGATGAATAAGTGACTGTCAGGCGAAAAAAATTGCTGTTGTCATACCCAGTATGTTAACAGTGCCTCTTTATTGCTTTAAATTAAATAACCAGCAAAAAGTATGCATAAACCTGCTCTAAATTCACATGTTGAATTTAGGCTTATGATTAAATTCTCAAACTTTTAAATTGGGATAATATAATTGAGAACATGCATGACATGAATTCCTAAGGTTTTGAGCTATAAAAATTTAATGATGTGATGCACCCTGTGAAACCACATTTAAATAGGCTTAAATTATGTTAAAATGAATCTAAATTGCATGCATGAGACCTTATTTTACTGCTTTTTAGTGTATATTTCATGTAATGTGTAAATATTAATAAGACCGGTTAAATTGAGCTTATCCGAGCCCAATTTACCTTGTTTTATGCTTTTTAATAAGACTTTGGCAATTCTAATACATTGCAATGATGTTTCAGGCATTAAAATGAAGAAAGAAGATGTTCGGAGGTCAAAGGATGCAAAATTCGGAATTTTCAACACTGGAAGGCTCCAGAATGCGCCACATAGGCATGACGGCGCATAAAAATGCTCTCCAGCGCCACTTTATGCGCCACCTCAACACTTGGGAAAATTTTGGATGGAAAAAGCTCCAGAATGCGCCACATAGGCATGGCGGCGCATAAAAATGCTCTCCAACGCCACTTTATGCGCCACCTCAACACTTGGGAAAATTTCGGATAGAAAAAGCTTCAGGATGCGCCACAATAGCTTGGTGGCGCCTAAAACTGCTCCGGAGCGCCACAAAATGCGCCGCAGGGTAAAATTTGGGAAATTGTCAGAATGCACCGCACCTTCTTGGCGGCGCATAAAAGTGCCTTTCTGCGCCACTTTTTGCGCCACTTTCGAAAATTCGGAAAATCTTCGTATGCGCCGCAGCTCCTTGGTGGCGCCGAAAACCTCTTCCGAGCGCCACTTTTTGCGTCACAGTCGCGGTTGAGCAGTTTTCAAACCTCCCGAACACAGTTTTAAGGTCTGTTTTTCTTCATTTCTTCAGACCAGACTTCATTTTCATCGACAAAAAACACTCTGAAAACATCTGGAACATGGGAGAAGAAGGCCGGAAACACAAAATCAAGCCGGAGGAATTGGCCAGAATGCTGTTCTGATCGAGTTCTTCTTATCATAGGTGTTGCCTTTCTTTTTCTTGCTTTGTAATGAATTGAATTTGCCTCTAAATGTAATCTGCTATCATGTTCGTAATTTGTAGACGGATTTCTGTATTGTTCGTGTTAGAAGTGTTCTAGAACGGGAGTTCAGAATCACTTTGAAGTACGAATTCATCTTTTATGGAAGTAATATAATATGTCGATGTTTAATTCTGTAATCTGGATTAATCTGTTTGAATTATTAGAATATGGATTAGAATCATGTATTGTATGCCAGAGTTTGATCGATGATTAGGTTGGATGGAAATCTTAAATCTGCTATCCAAATTATTAATCTGCTAAAGCCTGAAATGATCGATCAATCTTAATTCCCTATTTTTAGTAATCTGGCATTAATTCTAATCTGTCTGCATTTTAAAATTATTAATTAAATCCAGTTTACCATGTTTTACTATTATTTTACCATAATTGTTAAATTATTTACACTGTTCTGCATAATTAAATGTTAGAATCCAATTCTGTGATTTTTGCTTTGCTAAATCGGGAGATAAAAAGTAGAATTAATATTTTAGTACCGGAATTGGGAATAAATTACATTATAAATGGATTCTGGCATGTGCACAATGATTTGGGAAATGAAAAGTGCCTTTTAATTGCTATAGGAAAATTTGTAAGCTTGGGAAAGACTCAAATTTGGGCCTAGAATAATGATTGCAGAATGTTAGATAATTTAATCAACTTCCATGAAATCTGTTTAAGCATAATTTGATTATTAGTAGATTATAATATTTTTAATCTTTATAAAATAATTAACTTTAAGAATTGATCTTTTTAGACATTGGAAAATGCTAAATCAATATGCAATTTCTATTTTATATAAAGATGGCAATATTTAAAATATTACAAGCATCTCCCATTTATATCTTTATTAATTATAATTTTTACCTGCTTTATTTTAAATTTAAGGTCATTATTTTTAATTAAATTACCATTAGGATTAATCAAACTCTTTTTGAATATATAAAATATAATTAATGGACTTAAGAACAATTAAGTTTTCTCCAGAATGAAATAATATTCTGAATTCCCTTGGGTTCGACCCGGTATTCACCGGTTTTTATTACTTGATGACAACCATCCGCTTGTGGTAAAATATGAGTGGTGAAAATCACCCATCATGATGCGATCAGCTTATTGGGTAATAAATCTGCATGTTAAAAATTTTGATTGAATAAATTGTTAGAGTTAAGCTTTGATTAAATTTTAGAATACCGTATGACATGAATCAATCCAACCTTTTGAGATCTGAGCCATGAGCCACTTTTACTCATTTAATTCTTTGATGTGTGAATCATTTTGATTAAAGGAAACTAGAACTTGCAATTGGGACCGATTCAAGACCATGTCATATTCCCGAAATCGAGCATATGATCGAGGCACTTAGAAAACCCAATTTTTGGCCTTCGTTTGAAATCCAAACCCAAAAATATTTTCCCTTTAGGATCAACCAACTTGAGCCTTAAGCCTAATTTTTCTTGAAACCCACTATATTTTCCTAGCCTTATAAAAAGACCAAAATATTCAACCCAAGTGTGCAAGAATAAAGTCTATCGAAGACATTAAATTTATGATCATCAAAAACATATAAATCGGTATTCAATAAACCGATTCAAAAAAAAAATTGTGTTGAGTACTATTCAACAAGAGTAAATTGCAAATGACAAAGCAATTAGACATAGTCTAATGTCATGCAATAGCAAAGAAAAGCAAAAGAAAAAGAAATAGTGATGATCATAAATTTTAAATAATAAAAATGCCAAGTTATGATAGAATAAATTCTTGCCACTTCTTAACCCAATAATTTTCCTTTCCTACCAAATGTTACAACCGTATGCCCCGTTATAACCTTAAATAAGACCTCGGGATCTTGATTTGAGGAAATGAGTCGGTGGCGAGTTGGTCTGATTGCAAGCTTATGGGATAATTTAATTAAATTTGATCTTGAGCGTTCAATGATTAAACCCCATTTGAGAGTGAGTGAATTTTCCGATTCCCTTATATGTGAGGCTCTATTTCAGTAATTATGTCCGTGTCATACCTTAATTCTAATTTTTAATCTTTGCATCTTTCAAACATGATATTCATGAAAGGTTGACAATAATGCTTGATTTGTAGGCCCGATGTAGTGAGCAAGTATCTTTTCATTAAACACTGCAATCAAGGGAATTTAATACTTGTAGTGTATACTTGCAGTGTTTGATTGTCTTATCCCAATCCAAAAAGAATGTAATTTATGAAGCCACGAAAATGAATTGAATATGTAGAGTCCGTGTTCTAAGGAACATTGACTCTAACTGCTCGGGAACGATCAGTATTAAATGTGAGGATGTTGATAATGGCCAGAAATGTCCATTATTTTCAATCCATTTCCGTGTCTGAACGGGCATTTGATCGCATTCCGGTCTTATATTAAATAAGAAAGCAGTAGAATTGGACTGATTTATGCATAATTGTAAAAAATAATAAGCTGGTATGAGAAAAGCATAAATATGTAATTTTATTACACATTAATGTTAGAAAAATCCAAAAACATGAGAAAAAGAAAAGAAAAGAAAAATGAATGAAAAAGATGGGCAAAAGAATAAACCAGACCCACTGAATACAAAACGATGGGAAAAGAAAGAAAATCCCACAAAAAGAGTAACTTCGGCCCATCTGGCCCAACCAGTCTCGACATGGAGCATCCTGTCGCTAGACCCCCCTCGTGTCGCGAAGCTGTGACTAGCGACAGGTGGTGCCTAGCGACACAACAACCAAATAGAGAGAAGGCAGTCCAGGAGGACTGTGTCGCTAGACCTGTGTCGCGAGACATGGTCTAGCGACACGGATGAGTCCGCGCCACCAGCATCGAATGGTGAAGGAACCATGATCCCAGACCCCTGTTGCTAGCCACCCGTGTCGCGTAACATGGCCTCGCGACAGGGGTATGTTTAGCGCCACAGAAGCAGAAATCGAAGAGGACCAAGACCCAGTCGAGAAGCCTTGCGACATGCAGCCTTGTCTTACGCCACAACGCGTGATTCCGCAACACAGCTGTGATGTGTGTGATGTCTTGTGACACAATGGGCCTCAGACCAAAGCCCATGGGCCTAGGGTTTCACCTCTATAAATATATGATGATCTCTAGGTGTTCAGAGTTAGAAATTCATTCTCTTGAGGACAGATTGAAGATATTCTCTCTAGGTAGTTAGCTTAGTTTAGTTTTATTTTTTTTGTATTATTTATTTTATGCTCTAGTTTTGCTTAGTTTAGCTTAGATTCAGTGGTTGTTTTCTAGTGCTTAGCTAGGTAGCCAGTTTAATATCTTGTTTTCCTTTGAAATTTTTGATTTAGGGTTTGTAATATCCAAGTTAATGGGTATTATCGAACCCACTTAATAAAATGGGAAGTTAATCTGAAAATGGTGTCCCAAAATCATGAAATGGGTGTTGTAAACCCATGGATTTACTGCTTTCATTTTCTTTTGGGTCATTTGACCTTTATTGTTCATTTTATTGCTTACTGTCCCTTCATTTTTGGATAATGGTGCATGTTTATGCGTGATTAAACCTAGATTAGGGTTTGCCTCATTTTAAATACTGTTTTATTTTATGTTATTTCTGTTTTTATTCAAGCATGTTCTTATTAGATTTAATTTATGTTTGGTTATTTTAGGCTAGAATCACTTTTTGATCTGAAATAGGGTAGGATCACGTTGTTTGCATGCTACTGTTCCTTTTTGCTTTTCTGACTTGTGTCCTGAACCATCCATGTCGCCAACCTCTTCCTGTTGCGAGACCAAGTCTAGCGACAGGAAAGCTGTTTCGCGACATGGGTGCCTAGGGACACTTGCCTTAATTATTTAAAACCCTCAGTCGCGAGGCACTCCTGTCGTGAACCCACGGTTCGCGACACAACCCTTGCTTAGCGACTGGAGACCAAAACTCTTGTATTTATCTCTGAATGGCTTCTGTCGAGAAAGCCCTGTACACTCCTGCTTCGAGACAGAAAATTATGCCTTGGTAATATTTTTGAAAACCCCAGTCGCTAGACTATCCTGTCGCGAGACCACGTCTCGCGACACAATTTTTGAATCTCGCGACTGGGACCCAAATACTTTGAAAATTTTCAGCAAAGCCTCGTGTCGCCAGACTCCTGTCACGAGACCATGTCTCGCGACACACTTCCTGTTTAGCGACACGAAGCCTAGCTTACCAAAAATTTCCATAATCCACCTGTCGTGATACCCATGTTGCGAACCTAGGTTCGCGACACAAATTATGGTATCGCGACAGGATCCTTATGTCTTTTAATTTCCAAAAATTCTGATTTTTAATCCTCCATTATATTGCATCAGTCACGTCTTAACCCCACGGGTTAAGATGTAATATCCCAGATTGCAATATAAGGCGTTATGCTGCCGAATTTTTTATTCTCCATTCTCTCACTTAAATAATTGAACCCTTAAATCAATAATTAAAGATCATGATTAGCAATAATTAAGGTCAATAATTACCATGATTAAATGATTTTTGTTCAATTCTCATTAAAATATTTTTCTGTAAACAAAACCTTAATGCCTTAAGCAGATAATCCGGACTGTAATTAATTATGGTGTGAAGGGTTATTTAAGTCATTAATTATGGATTAATTCCATAACCTTGCATGAAAAACCAATGTCTCCCAAAAAAGGCACCCTCTTTTATTTTATTTCATTTTATTTTGTCTTTCTCGTGATTATGTGAAACAACTAGTAAGGAATATATCAGACTAATGTTGGCGGGTATTCCCACACGGATAAACTAGCTCGTAGTCTGAATATTAATTACTAGCTGTTATTTTGCATGGTCTGGGTAGTGGTCGGTGGAAGCCTTGGCGGTTCGTCCATCCGGGATTATAATAGCTGCTCAGCTGACTCCTATTCAGATACAGTTTTATTTTCTTTATTTTAATTTCAAAACCCAAATTCTAATCTGTAATATGAATCAGCGAATATCTGTCAACATTAACTGAAGAGTATTGCAGAGAGGAAACATGTAGGTTTTTATCTGAATTCGCAGACAGTAGAGGCCCAACTGGTAGCGACACTGCCATTATAGGGTTTCTGCTGTCTAAATTCATCCCATCCGAGTAATTGGGAAACTGGATAGCAGATGTTTGCAATCCACCTGATTATTCTGCCATCACTTTTAGCCCCACGGCTGCTTCATATCTGTGTCCCACATTCCGTCTAAACCCACCTTTATATTTTGGGTTAATTAATTTTACACTTTCATATATCCTTATGCATGATATTATTATGTAACTACTGTGGTCTGTAATATCTTGGGATCTTTCCCCTTGGACATTAGAAGTCCAGATTTAAACAGATATTGCATATTAAATTTCCAACAAAAATTCATTTATAAAATCCGGATCTAAGTAAGGGATAAACTCCTCAGTTATGACTAGTTCACATTCGATCGGGTGTTAATTGTGGGATATTAGAAGCAGAGTCAGCGATTAGGTCTCTTCCAGACTGAAAGGATCTGTGTTCTTATTGAGAGTCTAGTACCTGTTTAGGGAATGATTTTCAAATCTATTATTTTCCAAAATTGCTATGTGTTGGGAATTTAGTCTTAACTGTCACACCGAGATGGGATCCACTTGGATTCAAATACAGTGTGACAAATAATTCTAAAGGAACAATGCGTAGGCCTTGGTTATTTTCTAAGATAGGGTTGAGTTCCTTTCAACTGCTATCCTCTTCTGCCAAAGCCTATTTTTTGAGTCCTGAATGAGTGCATCCGGAACGAACTAATTTATTAGTTCGTTTCATTAGTTTGTATCTCATAATCACCTGGAAGGAAGTGAACACTGCGAACGGTTCACCGAGATCCGGGAATTCTTGATCCACATCCGGTCATCCTGACTGGGGGCTCTTCTTATACTACAAGGGTAACTCTTTCAAAACCTCTGAGTGATAGGGTTTTAAATGCTTTCTTACCGCTTTCATTTAAATGCTTTCTTTAAAGGTCACTCGGTTGTATTGAGAGTAGTGGAACTGCTTCTAGGTCTGAGAGTTAAGGGATAGTTCAGGCTCATTTGTAGACTTTGGGTGTGACATGGGGGAATGATAGCAGTACTTGGCACTTCAACTAATGATTTGTCGGGTGTTGCTTGTTCACCACAGATGAAATAACATACCCTGGCCGGGTAGTTATGAATCTGTGGTATCTTAGAATTTGTGGTTTTAAGAACATGTAAACTCATACTGTAAGTACCTGTCTGTTAAAGGGAACATAGTACTGAGCATGAGAACTAGCTATCTGACAGGATTATCCCAAACGAAGATCTGTGAATAAAAATGGAAGTTTAATTATGCTTTATCTAAATCTTGTCCAATCTTTATTCTTTTCTACCTGTCCATTCTGTTATCATTTTGAATCAGCTTCATAGATAGCATAGTTTAGATTCACAGCTTTCCTAGAATAATTTTATTGCTTCCATAAGGTAAATTTACCTGCTTTTCAGGCCTAATTTTAATTGCTTTTAGCTTAAACTTATCTGCGTTCTAGAATAGAATTTTATATGCTTTGTAGAATAACCTTAATTTGCTTTCATAACTAGTTTAAATTCAGTAAGGTAGTTGTTAGTCAACTTCTCAAACTGATTCGAGTAACCGAGTTGAAAATCTTGTAAAATGGCGTGGGACCTGCTTCCATCGCACATCCTCCAATGAACGATCCGGACTTACCTACAAATTATTGCAATTTTTGACACCGTGCGCTTTCGGGCCACAGTTTCTTAACACGAGTAATAAAAACGTGACAACCTATACATATATCCCTAATCCCAACTCCGCAATCATAAATTGATTTTCATTAAATAAAATCAATACCGGGATTCTTTTTATTTCGAAAATACTCGTGCGGTAAATTGTCAAAAGTTTCATTGGGTATGCAAAAAACTTCTTTAGGAGAAGCGCCCTTAATTGCCCGTGTGGCTTGGGGATACCCGGTTTCTCTAAGAATTATTTTATTATGATAAGAATTAAATTCAAAATTAATCCTAATACCAAACATTAGGATTAAAATTTGATTAAAATTTTCTATAGCAGAATAATTTCCTTTAAATATATATTTCGATAAATTAACTAAAATATGGTTAGAATTAATTAAAATTTTAATTTATTATATTGATTTAGATGAATACTTATTAATACTTTAGTGTTTCTCTAGCCTGTATAGGTTGTGCATAACAAAAAAATACTTTAGGCTCAAATTTTAATTTTAATACCACTAATATAATATTGAATATATATTTTATTAAAAAAGCTTATAATATACGGGTTTAATTAGATATTTATTAACCATCAAATATATTATAATTTGTTTAAAATTAATATCATTTGAAACTATAGAGAAGATTTTTTAAAGATTTTTTTATAATATATTATAGATTTATGATCTAAATATAGTAGTAAAAGTTGATGATATGACAAGTATAATTAATCACCACTTACGTGTATCATGTATGATTAATCAGCGCTGACGTGATTAGCCATTGATTAAAAATAGTGGTATAATTACAGATAAAGCCCTAAAGATTAAAAAGATTTAGTTATATTAAATAAGGGCAATACAATCTGCACAAGCCAAAAAGTATTAAGGATTTATTATATAGATAGCAAGGATGTGCCTTAATTATAATTATAATTTTAAATGTTATGCCTAAATTTATTATTTTATTTTATTAAGAATAAAACAATATATAATTAAGGTTATGTTAAAAAAGCCCACAAGCAAAGAAACCTAGTACCATATTCTTTCTCTATTCTTCTTCCTCATAGCATAAATTAGATAACATATGTAACACCCCCATTTTCCCCAAGGATGCAGCGGAAGAAAAGAGTGGGAACAATGGGTGGGGGTGCTACCGCCACGTATTCTGGATTGCCCAAAATACGCTAAGGCTAACATAACTAATTGCAGAAAACTCAGTGTTGAATGTATATGCTAACTACGTTCCGGACAAGCTAGCATATAATTCACAAAGAAGCTTATATACTGTGAAAAGTATAAAATAAGCTTGATAAAAAGGTTTGGTAGAGCGTAACCAAACGGAGGACTGCATTCCTCAAAGCGCGCAACAATAATAATGGAATAAATCCATGGAAGTTTTACTTTAAAAGGGGTTGTTTATCTCATATTTCAAAAATAATACTGTTAAACGCGTAATGCATTGTTTAAAACAGTAGGGCACCATATTTGCATATACGGGATAAAACCCAAATATTTGTTCATACTTCATAAATAATCTTCTATGCCAAGTAATATATTATTATCAAAAGGGGGTTTTTAAAATATACATTTTTACGTGAATAATACTCCAAACCGTGCCCGTGCAAAACATGCCTAGCAGATCTCAAAACCTGAAAGGAAATGGTGAAAAGTGTAGAGTCAGCGAAAACAATCGCTGAGTAAGTAGACCTTTACCACCGGAGGAGGTCGGGTTGCAGAAGTAGTTTAAAAAGAACATTTATGGTAATGGTATGCTAAAATGAGAATTTATTTAAGCACAGACAAAATCCATATAAATCTAATCACGGGAAGAGATAATATGACACTATGCGTTACCAAGAAATAAATTTCTCAGCCAACATAATGTGCAGGTTCCCGCCCTGGGGGCCCAAATCTCACATACATTCAAGGGTTGTGGTGGAGGTAAGAAATTTCATCAGACCACATGAAATCCAACCATGGCGTCGCGCTAGTTTCCAACAGTCCCCGAATGGCATGCGTCGCACGCAAACGGCGGAGGTGACGTTGACCGACCCAGTAGCGTAGACCCACCCCGTAACAATGAGCTCCAAAAATCCATATTATTTATTGCAGAAATTAAATAAGAACAGAAAAATGGCATACCAATAATCCAAAAAGCAGTAGGGAGCTATAAGCATAAATTTAAAAGTAATAAAATGGTTTGTTAAAATTTATGCTCAAGCTAAATAATTTAGGCTTACTCCAAAGAGTAAAAATCTACTTACTGTCACCGTAGACGGAATGGATACGACACACGCGTAGGCTACGAGCAGATATTCCTTTACAACTAGTTGACAAGGAAAATTTTTAATATTAACTTAGAATGCTATAATAGTATTCAAATAGAAATAATAACTAGTAATCTTCGACTTAAATAGATCTTACCAGAATAGTTCCTATGATCTGGCTATTTGTAATTTGTAATAATCTTTATACCAAGCTGTAAGAGTCATCTTATGGAAGAGCATAAGGAAATGGTAGGGGAAAGAACTGAAAACGTAGCAACAACAGAGTTGAAGAAGAGAAGAAAGTGAAGGAAGAAGACGAAAATTGAGAAGAGTGGAGAGTGGGCGTGTGAGAAGGCTCAAGAGGCAAGGTTTATATAGATGAACTTGTAGCCTGCTTTAATCTGGTCACTTAACACACTCCCTCAACTCAGTAAAATATCACACATATATCCATAAAAACCCCATCACTAGTCACTTAATTGATTTCATCACTTCACTTTATTTCCTCTTTCCCTTCTCTTTCTCTCGTCTGTCGTCCCCTATCCCTTTTTCCCTTTCTTTGTTCTCAATCCCTCCATGTCCAATCCCCCTCTGATTTTGTATTCCCTTTTGCAGACACAAGGAGACCCAGTAACACACCAATGGACACAAGAATATTCAAGGTAGCAAATTGGACAATTCACGGCAGCCTCTTCTATTCTCTTTTCATTTATTTATTTTTATTATTATTATTTAATTTTTTTTTTGAATCTCTTTTGGTGTTTGAGAAAATAAATGGGTGCTGATGAGGAAGGGGGAGGACGACAGTGGTGGCAGGGAGAGGATGATGGCGTGAGCGGCGAAGTGGTGGTGGTCCGGCAACGGCATCGATTTTGGGAGGGGGCTGTCCTGGTGGCTGACGTGGTGACTGACGTGTTGACTAAAATAGGCAAGGATGTTTAGAATGGTGACGATTTTAGGTCCGAAAGGGGGGAAGGAGGCGGTGGTGGAGTGATGGTGGAGGCCGCGACATGGGCGGTGGAGGAAAGGCGGAGATGGGGGTGGGAGTGGCGAACGGAGGCCACGGGTGGTGGTTCGTTGGCCGGAAAGAGGCCGGAGGTGGTGGCCGGAAAAAAAGGGAATGGCGAGATGGCCGCGTGGCGTCGGAGGTGGCCGGCCGTCGGCGATGGCGGTGCCAGAATCCGGCGAGGGCAGCGGCAGCAACCCTAATTTTTGGTTAGGGTTTGTCAAGGGTTGGGCTTGGTCAAGGGTTGAGCTTGGGCCTTGATGTTGTGTTTTGGCCTTCTATATTTTGTTTAAATAAATTTTGGATCTAGCCCAATTTCTCAAATATGGACCTAATTAACCCCTTAACTTTAATTATGGACTTAATTTGCTTAATTTGTTCAATTTGTGTACTTAATAATTTCTAATAGTCTCACATTTGTAATTTATTGTGTTGGACTTAATTATTTAATTATCTTGGATTATGGACCTAATAATCCCTTAAAACTCATAATCTTATTAATTGAATTGATTTAATGGATTCGAATCAATTATCAATTGGTACCGTTAGCCAAATAGTCCAAATCCTCAATTCTCCAAATTGGGCACAACAGTTATTTAATAATCGGGCGATGGGGTAATTATTTTAATTGTAAGAAATTAATTAAGCTAAAATATCCATATAATTTAATCTAATGGGTTTAGCGAGCTTGCATTGTCTTACAATCGCTACCGTTAGCAAAATGATCGAAAACTGTAAATTTTATAGTATGAGACGAAATACTAATTGAAATCGGGTTGCTCCTAAATCTTATAATTTAATTGGTTAAGTGTTCTAACTAACATTATATCGATTATTTAATATTAAATCATATACTTACAATTAAGTGCATCGACTATAATTATTCAAGTCTCCAATCTTTTAAACTAGCTGACTAAACATTCTTAATCAAATTGCATTGGCTAATTTTATAGTTCAATCCAACCTAGTAGTGGGTCTCTTATGAAAATAATGCGAGTCTAATAATATTTAGTTCGATCGATTATAAACAAATCAATGGACTCTAAACTATATATTAATTTGATCCATTAGCAAGAATAGTCCAATATTTATTATTTCAAAGCTTACAACAAATTATTCTATTTAAAATTCAAATAGCTTGTACTTATTGGGGTTCTAATAATTAAATATTGTTTGGAGCTAACCTTATTTTTGATCCTTCATCGCATACTTTGAAATTAAATAAATTCGATTATCGGTCAAGGATTAAGGGTTTAAAGATGACTAAATACTATACTATACTCTAACTAAATAGGGGTAACTAGTTGATATGGATTTAAATAATTCGTAATAAAATATAATTTAATACCCAGAAGTTAATTGACACTTCGCCTTTGTGGCTGTAACCGAAAAAAAAAATTGACACTTAAAAGTTTTAGTTTATTATAGTTAGTTCATAACTAGGATCGATTTAAATAAATTAACACTTCGAAAATAAACATTACTTCTTTTCATCTTCTAAAGATTTAATTTATGAGAAATTTTGAATATCTATTTATTAAAAATTTAAATTTCTATTTAAAAATTATACGGGGTGTTATAACATATGTCTACATAGCTAAAATTGACACAACTATATAAAATTTTAATGACAAAATTTGAGTTCAGGAACAAAATTACATAAAAACTTCTTCTACTATATGTAAAATTCACACAATTATATAAAACACTATAGATAAATTTTGAGCTCGGGGGGCGGGCGCCACCCCGAGCCCCCCCTACGTCCGCCACTGCTTTTAGAGTATATATATATATATTTATTTATTTTTACCTCTATATTTTAAAATATAAAATGTTAAATAAATGCATTGGACTGCATATCAAAAAATTTTGGGACATTTCAAATGGGATATAAGGAGTATTATATAAAACTAAATTAAATTAAATCATCAATATTCATACTAAGATATACAAATATTTAGGGTTTATAAGAATTTTATGTTCTAGCAATAAATTTTGGTTACTAAAGAGGTTAGAGGTAGCAACCGAAATTCGTTATCAAGTAGTACTATATAATTTTAGTTATCAAATCCACAAATTTTCTAGTAGTGGAAGATATTTCAATTTAATTTAAGTTATCACAACAAATGCAATGCAAAGCAACGATGCACAGACAACAAAAAAATGGGAGAAGTTAGGGTGCAATAAAGACATTTGGTACTGCGGCCTCCCATAACCGTTGATTCACTTTGTAAATCGACGGTTGAGATTAACTTAAAGGTTAAAAAGGTAAATTTGTTATATTACTCCAAAATATACTTGGTACATTTCAGCGACAATTTATATACATTTCAGCGATTTGTTTATATTTCAGCGATAGACATAATGTTTTCAGCGCGACTTCTATATATTTCAGCGACGAATTATAGTATATTTCAGAGACGCAATATAGTATATTTCAACGACATGTTATAGTATTTTTCAATGACTTGATAATGTTCATTTCAACGACTTCATAAACATTAAAACTCCAATTCCTTGGCTTAACATATTTCAGCGACGAACTGTATGTATTTTAGCGACGTGATGTGTGTATTTCAGCGACGGACTATGTGTATTTCAGTACATCCACAATATTTTCAGCGATAACAACCTACGTTATTTTCAGCACATGCCACAATATTTTCAACAGTTGGATTTTAAACGAATGATTGAGACTGGTGCCTTGATGTACTGCGGATTTTGTTGATTGCACCGCAACCAATCCCAAAAAAATATAATCTTTGTGCTACTCAACATTTCTTACCTTATTTTCCTAAAGAGAAGCATGCAACTTTTGAATAAATTATTTATCACATGAAACAATGTAAATTATTTTAAGCAATTTTACCTTACCAATTGTTTTCAAAATATATGCTAGTGTTGGTAGAACAGCTACCACATGGAAGGGGTGAAATCAAAAGATAGAATCTGCAGAAAACGATTGTTAATGAAACAGGCATTTAGAAATTATAACCCTCATTTGTTCAGTAGCTATGCCTACTCGCATAATATATAGCACACAAGCCTTCCAACAAATAAGAGCCATATCAAAAGTTTGATCTAATAAAAGAAGGATAAGCAATGGATAACAGTAATACTCTGAATGTGATATCACCAAGCCCATAAAATAAATTCTACATATATGTATTGCATTATATTGAGAAAAAGGGGAAAAAACTATGCTTGAGTTCTTTCACTAACTGAAACAAACTATTCCACAGGCAAGCAACAATATGTCACATTTTTATATTATGGGAAGACTTATGTCAAAATGAAGAAATGAAAAATATGCATACATGAACAAGCGAAGCACTTTCCTTGGGTGCTCATGTAATGCAGTGGCAGAACAAGAGCTCCTCTAAATCCACTTTGGAATGATGTGGATCAATTTCATATTTCATAACAAAAAGGCAATAACCACACCCAAGCTTCTTTAAAAAGAAATTATAAGCAACAGACCATGCGTTAATTTGTGATTGTTTTGGCAACACCTAGCATTGATTTGAAGATAAAAGCAAACTATCCCTTGCTTGAAATTAGTGGCGACTATCCATATACTCGTATTTAAGAAACTAACTGGATTACAGGAAAAAAGAATTATAGTAAGAGGGAACAAGCTAAGTGGGAAATGAGTTGTCAATAAACACCAGAATCTCCAAGAACATAATTTTGAAAACAAATTGCAAGTATTAAATCTAAAAATGAAGTCAAGCCACACTACGGAAACCTGTTTCAAACTTCATAGCAAGGAGAAAGTACTTGGGTGCACCAAAGGATTCAAGGGTATCCCATCATGGCAGGCCAATCAAACATCTGAATCAGAGATTGTAGCAGAAGATCCACTTTCAAGTCAAAACTAAAGAAGTCTCGGTACTTAGCAGGATTGAGTTGGAATGTCTATGGGTGACGGGTCCTCATGAATTCCTTGAATAAGCTATCTGGAACTTGTTCTCTGACTATTACGAGTAAGAATTTGAGCTTTTTATCTCTTCATGATTCTAGTACTGGAAAACTCTGGGTAATTGGATCTGGTGCTATTGATCATATGACACCGTATCCCTCGAACTTCTCATCGTACACAAAACTTCCTACGCTGGCAGAGACTTCTCTCCCATCCATGGAGAGATTTCTGTGGGAGGAATCTATCCGTACAAACCTTTCTATGCCCTTAGCACTCAGCTTGGAAAGACTGAATGCCTTTGTTCTTCCTCTTCTGCTCTCCTGGAACTAGAATGGAATGACTTGTGTATAGAAAGAAAGTGTCAGTCAACGTAAGGTTTTCATCTTCAGGCAATCCCTTATATAATAAGATTCATTCAATATTCCCCTTTTTAGAGGACAATTTTTCACATTTATATCTCGTGTTAGATTATACCAATACCCCACTCTGTGCAACCACACATAAGTCTCCATCCATGCTTCCCCTAGGCATATGGATAAAATTTGCTTCTAATAACAAAGATTAATAAACTTACAAACATAACCATCGGTAATGGCTATTTTATACCAGTTACTGGATGTGGTGATATTAAACTTCAACCTTCATTTCCTTTAAAAAATGTGCTTCATGTTCCTGAATTTTCTAATAATCTTATTTCAGTTCACAAACTAACCAAAGACTTGAAGTTTGCAGTGATCTTTTTCCACTTTTATTGTGTCCTTCAGGATATTGCCATGAGGAAGACCACTGGAGTTGCTGAAGAACGGGATGGGTTGTATTATGTGAGACTTACATAAAGTAAGAACGGTACCAAGTAGACAATATTCAATTCTTATCATCATAAGAACGGTAGACAATATTCAATTCTTGACATCATAAGAACAGTATCCTGTATCACACAATTTGTGCCAACCAAAAACCTTTTTGTACAGCACCAGAGCTTTGCGTCAGTTATTGATTCTGCCAGAATCCTTACTTGAGTACAAGAAGCCTTTAAGGATGAGAACTGGATTCGGGCCATGAATGAAGAAATGAGCGCATTAGAAAAGAATGACTTTGGAGATAATTGAAAAACCCAGAGAAACAGGAACAAATTTGACAGCAGGGCCAAGGGATGTATTTTTATAGGATACCCTGTCGGGACCAAAGGCTATAAGTTGTTTGACCTTGATAAATATGAAAACATTACTTCTAGACAAGTCATGTTTTATGAAGGTCGCTTTCTTTATTCTATAGATAAAGCCTCTTTATCCGAGCCACCCATTGATCCATGTTTTTTTGTCAAGATACTGCCTCAACCTCCACGAACCCCTCTGAAACAGAATCTGCTTATTCTTCATTAACCACCCTAGATTCAAATCCCCTTATCATAAGCCAAATACATCAGATGATTCATCAGAACCTTCTGTCATTAACTCTGAAACTCTCGTCTCATCTCATGATTCACCCTCTTCCTCTACTCAACATCTAAATGAACCGCCTACCTCTGACTCATCTGCATCTCCCAAACTATCTCCAGGACCTGCCATTGCTCCTGTTAGAAGATATACCAGGATCTCTAGACCACCACAACGGTATTAAGATCTCTATATAGGGTATGCCCCTGTCAATACCTATTCCATCAAATATCCCTTCTCCAAGTTCATTTCATCTCAAAATTAGTAATATTTTTCTTTTCACTCCTGTCTCAATCACATTGATTCCTTTGTTCAGCCTAGGACTTTCAGTGACAGATCACATCGGAAAGTAGCTACGATTGATGTGCTGCAGGCACTTGAAGCAAATGGGACATGGGAGATTGCGACATTACTATATGAAGGAAAGCTATAGGCTGGAAATGGGTATTTGAAGTGAAACCCAAAGCTGATGGATCTCTTGACAGATACAAGGCTAGGTTGGTTGCCAAATGATACAACAAATGAGAGGGCTTTGATTATATCTAAACGAAGAATTTATCGAGCTTCCAAAATTATATTACTAGTTTAAAGATAATCATATAATTTACTCATGGATAATACAGCCAAAATGTGCGTTGAAGAGCAAGTAAATACATTAAAATCCTTACGTCTATCCATAACAATTTCAAATAAAAGGAATTCTATTTAAGAGCCTTCAAAGTTACAGGGAAAGATAACTAAAGTAAAAATCAAAAATAAAAAAATCAAAGGACAGAACAAGGTTTCCATATGATTCAAACATTTGCAAACATTGATACACTTGAGGAAATTGATTCCTCAAAGCTCCAAGGACGGAAAGGAAAATCACAACAAATAGGAAATTTGAGTTAACTTATTTGGCTTCACGACAAAACTTGAAAATAAGCCTTCCGCTTAGTCCAACATACTTAGGGATGAAAACGGTACGAATACGGTCCGATAGTGTCGGATACGGATATTATCCATATTTTTTTTTGTCGAATTCGGTATCGAATACGGATGAGCCGGATACGAATACGGTTTCGGATATTTCGGATTACGGATACGGTACAGATACAGGACGGATATATGGCGGATACGGATTCAATCGGATACAGATTATCGGATAATTTTTTATAATCTTTTTTGAAAATTTGATATTTTTTAATAATTATTAATTATTTTTAATTATTAAATAATAACATATTAATATATTCGGATATCCATATTTAAAATCCGGATAATATCCTATCAATTTTCGGATACGGTCGGATATTCTCGGATACGGTTAGATATTTTCGAATACGAATACGAATGCGGATATTAAAATACGGATTCGAATTCGGATACGAATATTGAAATATCCGGCCGGATAGTCAAAAACGGATTCGGATTCGAATATAATCGGATACGGCATCGGATCGGTCGGATATTTACCGTACCACTTTCACTCCTAAACATACTCAAGGTCACTCACAACTAACCTTTTTGCTGAATTAGTCTAAAGTGAGAATGGTTCAGGAAGGTCTCCTATGGGTGTATAGGGCTGTTAAATTCGTGCATAAGTATTGAATGTAGTAACTCCACCAAGAAGAAGAAGAAGAAGGTCGCTGAAGAAGCTGTCTCTGAAACTGGTTTTGGTTAATGGGCCTTGGGCCAGTTTAGTTTTTGTTTTAGTTTAGTTGACTAGTGGGCCTTTGTATAGTTTTATTGTTTTAGGCCCATTCCTCTTTAGTCCAATTGTATTTATACTCCTTCGTCTTGTATCTGTTCTCTGTAACAGTTTTCAGTTGAATACAAAACATATTTTCCTCCATTGCTTGTGTGCTCTCAAACTTCACATGGTATCAGAGCCAATACGCTCCTGAATTGATTGCTTCCGCTAATCTTCTACCTCAATTTCGAGCTAATCTCTCTGATTCAGCTCATTTACCTCTAATCTCCAATTCAATTTTTGTTTTGATTGTGATCTGATGGCTTCGTCCACAACCACCGATGCTGATGTCAACTCATCAACTGCTCCTACTCTACCTCCGGAGCTGGTGCTCGCAGCTTCCGATCAACCTCATTTTAAGCTTGCTCCGGTCCTGTTTGATGGCTCAAACTGGAACTCCTGGAGAATTGTTGTGCGGAATACTCTTCGCATCAAAGCCAAACTGAAATTCATCGAAGGTACCTACAAATGTCCTGCTATTGATGATGTTTTGTATGATGAATGGAATCGAGTAGATTGCATGATACTCTCCTGGTTGCAAAACTCAATTACTCCTGAAATTACTTGTCAGTATCTGCATTTTGAAACTTCCTATAGTCTATGGAAAGAATTGGAGGACTGTTATGGACAGACTAGTGGTCCGAAGGTTATCATGCTTAAGAAGTTGATTGCTAACCTCACTCAAGGGAATAGATCTGTGATTAGTTACTATAGTGAACTGAAAGCACACTGGTTTAATCTGAAGGCTTTAAAACCTTTTCCTAAGTCTTGTAGTTCTGAAACAATAAAGGCTCTTAATGATGCTGATGAATACGAGTTGTTAACTCAGTTTCTGATGGGATTAAATGAAGAGTTTACTCATGTTAGCAACCAAATTTTGCTGATGGATCCTTTGCCAACTCTTAGTAAGGCTTATGGTATGGTATGGAATATTGAGTCTAAAGGAGGAGGAAGTGCTCTTAATGGTCATGAGTCTAACTCATCCAGCTATGCCTTGGCTGCTACTGACAAAGGAACAGGAGATAGGTCAGCAGGACGTTCCTCTAGTGTTGTATGTTCCTACTGCAAGAAAACAGGCCACACAAAAGAGAAATGCTATCAGTTGGCTAACAAGAACTCCTACTGTGACCACTGCAAGAAAAATGGACACAGTCGAGCAAATTGTTTCATGGTTTCAGGTGTTGTACCTGAATGGTACAAGGCACTGGGTGAGAAAAGGAAGAGCAAAATGGTTGCAGGTGCCATTGTAACTGGCAATGGACCTAGTACTGGCAGCACTGACTCAACCATTGAAGGGAGGATCCTTTCTAAGATTGAGGCTAAACTGGAAGAATTTGCTAAAGCTCACAGTGGATCCAATCTCCCCACTCCTATGGACTTTGCTGGAGGAGTGTTCGAAATGGCAGGTAGTCTTTCTGGTTCTGAAAATCTCATTGGATCTTGGTTGTTAGACTCTGGTGCCAGTTGCCATCTCTGTGCTGATATCAGATTGTTACTCAAACCTCAGCCTTTTTCTTCCAACCACACTATCTATCTGCCAGATGGCACTATAAAACATCCAACTCACATTGGATCAGTGAAGGTCTCAAATGATCTCACTGTCCCTAATGTGATGTTTGTTCCAGGATTGATACTCAATCTTCTTTCCATTAGTCAACTCACTAAAGATCTTAAATGCTTGGCTATCTTTGATCCTTTCTCATGTTGGTTGCAGGAACCGAGATCTAAGAAGATACTTCTTCAGGGTACTTTACTTAACAAACTCTATACCTTCAATTGTTCAAATTCCAATTCCTTTAATTGTTCTTCTGCACTTGCTGTTGCAAATAAATCTGGTAGCTTTGATCTATGGTATATCATACTTGGCCATCCCTCCCCTTTAGTGATGTCCAAATTAGGTTTCACACCAGAGAAAGACAATAATGTACCCTGTGATATTTGTTCCATTTCCAAAATACACAGACTTCCTTTTGCTTCAAGTGAATCTCATGCTTCCTCATGCTTTGATTTGATTCATTGTGATCTCTGGGGTCCCTTCACCATTTCTGATAGATCAAATTATAGATACATATTGACAATTGTGGATGATTGCTCTAGAGCTACATGGCTATACTTACTACAAAACAAATATGCCACTCCAATCCTGCTTACTAAATTCCTTGCATATGTAAAAACTCAGTTCAATGGTGCTGTTAAGATCATTAGAACTGACAATGGGAGTGAATTTTGCAATCAAACCTGTCAAAATCTATTCTCTTCTCTTGGTATCATTCATCAAACATCATGTGTTTACACCCCACAGCAAAATGGGAGGGTAGAAAGGAAACATAGACATCTTATACAAGTTGCTCGAAATCTTCTGCTTACTTCTTCAGTTCCAAAGGTCTATTGGGGAGATGCTATTCTCTTTGCAGCCCATCTAATCAATAGACTTCCTACTTCAGTTCTCAAATGGCAATCTCCTTGTGAAATTCTCCATGGCCATAAACCTGATTTGTCTCCTCTTCATTGCTTTGGATGTCTATGTTATGTTAAAACACCTGTTTCCTTAGGGAAGTTGGATGCTCGAGGTATGAAGGGGGTATTTCTTGGGATAGCAGCTGATAAAAAGGGATATAAAGTCTTGATTATTAACAGTAAAAAGGGTAGTTATCTCAAGAGATGTCATTTTCTATGACAATGTGTTTCCATTCCACTCATCCTCTTCTCCATCACCATCCTCCAGTACACCTACTCCCTCTCTGACCTCTGATATCCCCTATTACTCTAGTGTGTTGCCCACTGCAACTCACCAAAGTGCCATATCCTCTGTTGAGCCCACTGCTCCACAGATTATACATCACTCTCCTCTGATCTCTCACAGATCAGTGAGACAAACCCCTGCTGCAACCTCTATTGTTCCTCCCACTGAGGGGCAAGATGCTTCAAACTCCATTGAGTTGCCCCTGAGCAACTCAACCTCAGATTCTCCATCTCCTATGGACAATCAGCCTTCTACTACTTCTATTTCCAGCACAAGAGTGGCTTCTTTACCTGAAGCTTCCACCAGACCTCAGAGAATAATAAGGAGACCAGAAAGATTCAAGGATTATGTTTGCTCTTCTATTGATGAATCTACAGATGTCCCTCACACCTTTGAGCAAGCAAATGGTGTTCCACACTGGGACAGAGCTATCACAGATGAACTTGAAGCACTTGAAAAGAATGGAACATGGGATATAGTTTCTCTACCTCATGGTAAGAAACCTATAGGATGCAAGTGGGTTTTTAGAGTCAAATATAATCCTGATGGGACAGTAAACAAACATAAAGCTCGGCTAGTGGCTAAGGGATTCCACCAGAAATATGGCAAAGACTTCTTTGAAATCTTTGCACCTGTAGCAAAAACCATCAGTGTGAGAACTGTGATAGCTCTTGCTGCCTCTAACACTTGGAGTTTGTCTCAAATGGACATCAACAATGCATTCCTTCATGGGCATCTAGATGAGGAAATCTATATGGTTTGTCCTGAGGGTCTGCTTTCTTCTTCAGGACAGGTATGCAAGTTGAAGAGATCTTTGTATGGCCTGAAACAGGCTCCCAGACAATGGTATGCAGCTCTCAAGACTTTTCTCTTGTCTGCTGATTTCAAGTGTGCTTATTCTGATCCTTGTGTCTTTTACAAATTCACCAACATTGGAATCATTATTCTAGTAGTTTATGTTGATGACATATTAATCACTGGAGATGATATTGATGAAATAGCTGCCATCAAGAGTAAACTTCATCAGGAATTTATTATCAAAGATCTAGGAGATGCCTCTTATTTCCTTGGTCTTGAAATCACTCGATCTACTACAGGATATAATGTCAGTCAGCATAAGTATGCTATGGACATTATCTCAGAGGTGGAATTGCCTTCCACTTCTAAAGTCCATGTCCCATGCATCCCTCATCATCAGTATGACACTTCAGGTCCTCTATTTGACAAGCCACAGTTGTTCAGAAGGTTGGTTGGCAAATTGTTATACTTGGGATTTTCAAGACCTGATATTTGTTTTAGTGTGCAACAGTTAAGCCAACACATGCATGCTCCAACAGTCAATCACTGGAATGGAGTTCTTCAGGTTCTTCAATACATCAAAAATTCCCTCAAGCTTGGTCTGCATTATCCCTTTGGACTCTCACTCAGCTTGACAGGATACTGTGATTCGGATTGGGGCAATTGTCCCTCCTCCAGACGATCCCTCACAGGCTTTTGTATCTTTCTTGGAGACTCTCTCATCTCCTGGAAGACAAAGAAACATGAGGTGGTGTCCAGGAGCACCACAGAGGCTGAATACAGAAGCCTAGGAGCAGCTGCAGCAGAACTCATGTGGCTTGGTTCTCTATTCAAGGAATTGCAGATCCCTTTACCTACTCCTTATCCTCTGCATTGTGATAATATGTCTGCTATTCAACTTGTAAAGAATGCTATTCATCATGAGCGTACCAAGCATCTCGATGTTGGATGTCACTTTGTCAGGGACTACTATCAACAAGTTTACATTGATCCTATTTTTGTTCCTACTACTCAGCAGCTGGCGGATTTCTTCACCAAGGGATTGACTCCAAAGCACTTTCAATTGTTTTGTTCCAAGCTGAAGCTTTGGAATGCTTCAGCTTGCGGGGGGGATATTGAATGTAGTAACTCCACCAAGAAGAAGAAGAAGAAGGTCGCTGAAGAAGCTGTCTCTGAAACTGGTTTTGGTTAATGGGCCTTGGGCCAGTTTAGTTTTTGTTTTAGTTTAGTTGACTAGTGGGCCTTTGTATAGTTTTATTGTTTTAGGCCCATTCCTCTTTAGTCCAATTGTATTTATACTCCTTCGTCTTGTATCTGTTCTCTGTAACAGTTTTCAGTTGAATACAAAACATATTTTCCTCCATTGCTTGTGTGCTCTCAAACTTCACAATAAGTCTACTCAAATCCCTAGGCATAATTCCCAAGTCTTAAGCTCCTCATTTTTGTATCAGATTCAACACAAGATCAAAAGATTCAAATGAGTAGTGGGGGATTGAACTGGGAGGTTTCATGTAAAGGTTCAAATGCCATGATGAATGCAATTCATAGTTAACGGGTGTCCTTAATGATCTAGGAACCGTTCAAATGTCTCATGTGAGGAACATGGTGATTGAAAGCAAAAGAATCGAGTTGATACTATCCATATAAGGTGTGTTTTCACTGTGCTCCTGGGAAACGTGTGTGGTTAACGTTTAGGATTGGGTTTTTCTAGGTTCCTAAGGCCTTATGATAAAACCCAGTTTCTAAAAATCCGAAAAAGAGTGTTTGCAGTGTTCATCCATGAGGAATCATGCATGACTTGCATGTAATTATGTCCTCAACTAAAAATGAGGTCACTTATGGCTTTTAAAGGTCTCTTTATTTCAAATTAGAGAATTATCAAAATAGACACAGCGGACAGATTTTTGAAAGATGTTTAATATTGATCCAGTATGAAATTTCAAAATGCTTTTTATAATTAGATATTTTAAATGCATTTCAAAGTCCGTAGCTAGAAAATACTTTCCAGAATAAGAACAAGATGCATTTATATATCTGAAGACAATTTTTCTTTTTCTTTTTAAAGTTTAGTATTTTAAAATAACTTTTATAAGTACAGTACTTGATATACTTTTGGAAGTATTTTAAAAGATCATGTAAGAGTTTAGTTAAACGCTAAAAAAGGGTTTTAAAAAGAATTTTGAGAACCAAATATCAAAGCATACATTTGAAAATCAAATATTAAAATCTATTTGATTAAGAAATTTCAAAATGCATTTTATGATTAGATATTTGAAAATGATTTGTAAACTCGTATTATATATTTGAAACCAGTTTTGAGGGTATGTTATTATAAAGCCACTCTATAAACTTGGCAAACTTTTGAGAGTAATTTAATGTTAAGATTAAAGAGTTTCAAAGGGAAGATGTTTACTTTGTTATAAGAAATTTTGTGAGATAAGTTAAAACGAACAATTTAAAGTGTTAACCTTTTTTTTTTTAAAAAAAAACATAAAAGTACATATTTAAACTATTTTGAAAAATGTCTATACATACGTGATTAATTATTTAGTTATAGTTTGTTTAAAATATTGTTTAATATCTGAAAAAGTATTATAATATATGCTTATTCAAAAATTTTAAAGAACGTTTTTTAGACAAATATTAAAGTATTAAAGTACGTACTTAAAGCTAAATCCATTGAGTATAGTGTAGTATGATATGATGGACTGATGGTTAGAGATTTAAATATATTTTCCAAAATTGGGTGTTAAAAGGAAAAAAAAAAAAGAAAAGAAACAGGTAACTTATATAAAGATATTTTGAAGCACTGTACTAAACATCACTTTATAAGTTAAATCACCAAATCTTTGAGGTTTTATTTTTAAGATATTTTGAAAGACAAAACAAAACATACACTTGAAAATCGATTGAATAGGAAATTTCAAAAATTTCAGAATTCTTTTGACGGTTGTATACTTAAATTATTCAAAAAGGATTTGATGGACAATTAAGGAAACATATATGTTTTATATTAGAAAAGTTACAACTCATATGATAGAAAACATTTTTTAGAGCCACAAACTATAAGAGGGTCAAATCTTTTTTTTTCTTTTTTTTTAAAGAGAATATTTTAAAAAAATGGAGGCATAATTTTTCAAAATTACATCATAACTAAAATACTTACAACTTTGGAAACTATATTTAATAAATCTTTTGAGAATAAAGTTTATTTTTTTTGAAGAATTAATTAAAAAACATTTAAAAGTAAGTATTTGGAGTTGGTTGAGAAAAAAAATTTGAAAACAATTTTAATGGTTATGAAATGCTTTGAAACTCTAACAATCGTCAATTTAAAAATCATGTTCGAGACATTACTGTCATACTAACTATACCCTAAATTAGTGGCCAGCTAACTTAGGGTCGCTAGTACAAGACTGAGTAATGAACAAAAAAAAATAAGTGATTATCTAACAATCACCAAGAGGAAATTCAGCAACCTTGAAAAATTAGCCCTAGACAGGGCTTCAAGCATTCCTTGAGTGCCCTTAGAAAGTAATTTTTACATACAATTATCTTTACATATTGAAACAATAAAGATATTTATTTACATATTTATTCTTAAATTATTAAGAATAAGATTTTGTAGAATAGATATCGAAACAGTTTTTTGTTTTGAATAAAAACATTTAATATTGGTCGAGGACAATGGGAATGTTTGGGAGTCAGCGGATCCGCTAGCAGATAGCAGATTCGGAGAGAGAACTGTGAGACAATATGTTCTTCCAATATGCTATATGCTGGTCAATATGCTGTCATCCAAACAGCCCAATGTTTCAAGCCACTTTTGATTCATATTTAAAAATAATTTGAAAATTCGAGTATCAGAAGATAATTTTCAAAGCCATAAATAAAATATAAGTTATATACTTAAAAACACTTTTAAGGTGTGATATATCTAAATTATTTCAAAACACTTTTGTCGGTTAGATATTTGAAAATTATTTTTAAATCCCGGGTGTTAAAATATACTTTTATATCTAAAATATAAAAGAAAAAGATATAAGTAACATATTCAAAACACAACAGTACTTTAAAAATTCTTTTGAGAGTATGTGATCACAGAAAAAACTTTTTGAAACAAAGATATTTAAATGATTATTTTAAAGAGAAAAAAAGGATACATATTAAAATATACAAGACACATTTAAAATTCAGCTTTAAGAACCATCAGATAGAAATTTTCAAAAACGGCTTTTAATGATCATATCTTTGGAAATCCTTTTTAAAACTCATGTTAGTGAACATTTTTCAGAGCCGAAAGCAAATACGCTCAGGTACTGGAAAAAAACTTTTATTGTAAAATGCTTTTTGAGATTTTTAAATCAATTGTGTAAGTATAATAGTTATCTCATTTCAAAAGGATATTTAAAGATATTTTGAGAGTATAGTTTAATGTTAAAAAAGTTTTAAAAATAAATTTGAATTATTTAAAAATGTTTTGAGAGACAAATATCAAAACATATACTGCATTTGATAGTCTACCATATAAAAAGCTATATAACTCACAAATTGTAAACAACTCACAAACCCTAATACATCCAAACCAAAATTATATTACTAATTCAAAGATAATTATATAACCTAGTCATGGACAATTCAAAATGTTCGTTGAAGAGTAAGTAAAAACATGGAGATCCTGACTCTCATCCATAATAATTTCAAATAAAAAGGAAATTCATACAAGAGTCTTCAAAGTTACAGGGAAATATAACTCCCAAAAAAAAAAAAGGACAGAACAAGGGTATTCATATAATTCAAAAATTTGCAGTAAGTTATGATGTTTAACTGAAATTTGAAAGGGCTCCATATTTAAAAGTAATTGACTGAGAAAATTTCAAGAACATTTCTTTAGAGATAAAAAAAAATAGCTTTGAATATGCTCGTGAATTGTGATGTTTGAGAATACACTTTTTTTCTTTAAAAAATATCTATAAAAATATTTATTTCAATAAATAATCATAGAATAGACAGGACGGGAAGATTTTCGAAATTGATCCAATTGTTGTAGAATTTATGACTTTTAGCTTATTATTAATGTGTATATATAATAGTATTACTGCAAATGTGTTTTACACAAAGCAAATAGAAGAAGAAGAAAGGAAATAAAGAAAGGGGTGAGAGACACAATAATGGACAAAGAGATATAGTGTAATGGGTAGTGAAATGGCAGGAAGTAGTGGAGAACTGATCACTTGATCTGTATTATTGATGGTGAATGGATACAATATTTATAGGCAATTGAAAGCCTATTGCCGACACACTAGTTAGGTGTAAGTATAAATGCATGAGACATTCATATTTATTATATATATATAATACTCCCTCTTGAATATCTAATATACAAAAATATGTCTCGTTAAAACCTTACTAGATAAAAACCCCCTGGGAGAAAAAATCTAGTGAAGGAAAAAGAGTACATGATTCTTGTATATTTATTTCTCCCTCTGATTGAAGCATCAGTTGAGATTCTTTAGTTGACACATCCCGATACTTTTCACCAACTTCTCGAATGTTGCTGTTGGTAGTGCCTTGGTAAACAAATCTGCAAGATTATCAGCTGAACGGATTTGTTGCACATCTATTTCACCATTTTTCTGTAGATCATGAGTGTAGAAAAATTTTGGTGAAATGTGTTTCGTTCTATCTCCTTTAATATATCCTCCCTTCAACTGTGCTATACAGGCTGCATTATCTTCGTATAGAATTGTTGGGGGTATTTTTTCTTCAGTAGCTATGCCACAATTTTTCAGTATATGGTGTATCAAAGATCGCAACCATACGCACTCTCGACTGGCTTCATGTATTGCTAAAATTTCAGCATGATTTGAAGAAGTAGCAGTCAATGTCTGCTTTATTGATCTCCATGAAATTGCAGTACCACCACATGTAAAAACATAGCCAGTTTGAGATTTGGCTTTATGTGGATCTGATAAATATCCGGCATCAGCAAAGCCGATTATTTCATGTCGAGAGTCATTTGGGTAAAATAACCCAAGATCAATAGTTCCTTGGAGATAGCGAAATATATGTTTAATTCCATTCCAATGTCGTCTTGTAGGAGATGAACTGAATCTCGCTAATAAATTTACTGCAAATGATATATCTGGTCTAGTGCAGTTTGCAAGATACATTAAAGCACCTATGACACTTAAATATGGGATCTCTGGTCCAAGAATTTGTTCACCTTCCTCTTGTGGTCTAAACTGATCCTTTTTTATATCAAGTGACCTTACGACCATTGGAGTACTCAATGGATGTGCTTTATTCATATAAAATCGCTTTAATACTCTCTGAGTATAAGCTGTTTGATGGACAAATGTTCCATTATTTAAATATTCAATTTGCAAACCAAGGCATGATTTGGTTTTACCAAAATCTTTGATTTCAAACTCCTTTTTCAAGTATTCAACAGCCTTTTGGAGCTCCTCTGGAGTTCCAATCAAGTTGAGATCATCAACATAAACTGCAATGATTACAAACCCTTGTCCATTTTTCTTAATGAAAATACATGGACAGATCGGGTCATTTGTATAACCCTCTTGTAACAAAGACTCACTGAGTCGGTTATACCACATTCGCCCGGACTGTTTCAGTCCATATATGGATTTTTGTAATTTGATGGAATACATATGTTTAGGATTTGATTCATATGTCTCTGACATCTTTAATCAATCTGGGATCTTCATATAGATATCTGTATCTAAATTTCAATATAGATACGCAGTAATAAGGATAGATTAGGGGAGATGAGCGGAGGACAAGGTGAGAGCGGCGAGAGGGGGTGGCCGGAGGACAAGAAGAATCCACCAAATAAGGATAGATTAGGGGAGAGAAGGCAAGTAGTCCGTGGTAAGGACATTAGGAGAGGTTTGGTCGGGGTGTTTGTAGGTAATATACCGGGACAGTCCTCAACTGGAAAGCTGTTCAGCGAGATTAACAAGATTGCAAGAGTGAGGGATTCCTTCTTTCCGGTGAGGCGGTGGGTGGAAACTGGGACGAAATTTGGGTTTTTTCGATTCAGAGAGCGTGGTGAAGCTGCAAGAGTGATAAAACAGTTTAATGGGTGTATGTGGATGGGACTCCCACTGAGAGTCAACTGGGCCAAGCCAAGCTTGGGAGGCGATAGAAAGTCAAAAGGCAAGCAAGGAATCGTAAATCACGTTGGAGTGCCTGCGTCGGGATACGCTGCAATGAGAGACGAGCGGTCGTACGCAGATGTGGTAATGAATAAACGAACCAGGATCGCAGGAGAAGGAGTAGATGACGAGAAGGACAAGATAACACTTAAAGTTGACCAAACAGATTCCGAGTGGCTCGGGAGGTCGGCGGTGGTGGAGTTAAGGGAGCTTGATGTTCTATGTGATTACCAGGAGTGGTTATTCAAAGGGCAACATAAAGAAAGCAGTATTGTATACGGAGGAGGTTACACAATGATAATACAGTTCTCTAACCAAATAGAACGGGACAAGTACTTATCAGATTGGGATGACAAGCGTTTCGTAGTGTGGAAAAGGAAATGGAGAGAAGGCGATGCAGCATGTAAACAATTGGTGTGGATTTACCTCCTTGGGCTCCCGTTCAATGCATGGAATATGGATAACTTCAGATCAATTGTGAAGGGTTGGGGACAAGTTGTCACAGTGGACAAAGGAACGGCGGAGAAAAAAAGATTCGATAGAGCGCGGCTACTGGTAGAACTAAATAAAGGAATTAACATACCGGAGTTTAGGAGGGTTCAGGTTGGCAATCAGGAAACGATTATCAGGATTGCGGTGAGTATCGGGGACGTAGTGGTGGTGGAAGAATCGATTGGGGATGCAAGGTTGGAAGTAGGGGATGGTTCCCGGGGGGGCATGGGCATCAACGGCGATCAACCGGAGGGAACTCAGAGTGTATGGTCCGGGACTTCGAGGGGCAGGGAAGTGGAGGGGATACCTCTGGAATTGGACAGGGCGCATGGGAAAGTGGAGAATACAGCAATAGAGGCGGCGATTGATGATGAAGGTTTTAATACAGCATGCAATGTCCGTAATGATGAGAGAGATTCGAAGATTCATGCAAGGGTGGTGGGTTCTAATGGATCCAGAGACATTACAGCTGGTGGGCCTCTAAATTGGGAAGGATGCGGGCTGGAGGATATTGAAAAGGGGGGGACAAGGGCCTCTCCGATTGGGCTTCCTAATGGGCCAGGACATTTAGGGGGCTATGTAGAGTCTTGGGCTAGTGAGCAGTCCAAGAGTGAAGAAGATAATATTAACAAAGAGGAAAGGGCCTATGCAGAGTGTGGGTGCGGGGCTAGGGATGGGGATCAAACAGAATCGGAAAATGAATCAGCAGGGGAGAGGGAGGAGCGCCTGGATGAAACTGGTTCGCTTGGAAGTGAGAAGGGGCTACAAATCGGGTCGACTGGAAGGCAAGAGATTACCGAAAGGAAGAAAGCAGTGGTTGGGAAGTTGGAGGAAAGGGCATGCGAGTCGAGAGGAGAAACTCTGGGGGCTGAAATTGCAGTAGAGGAGACTTTGGTGAACTCGGAATTTGAGGGCAACGTATCATTGGCAGACTTTAAGAAGGTGGATGAAGCTATGTCAAAAGTGATTATGGGCAATAAACGGCCGAAACGGCGTACCCGTGGCGGTGAGAGCTCTAGAAGAATATCTAAGGGATGTGGAGGAAGGAAGGGTTCGTCAAGTAAGGGGGAGGAGGAGAACAATCTTGCTTCAGTAGAATTCTACACTGTTAGGACTAAAGAAGGGAATAAGTTGGTTGATATTTCGGAAGTAGATGCAGTCTTAGATTTGGCGGAGAAATTGGGCGTGGGTTGGTTGAAGGGAAGCAAGGAAGTTAGGACAAGGGTGAGGGAGGTAGTGCTGAGGGGTTGAGGGGTGTGAGGGGCGGTGGGGGTGATATTGTTTAATAATGCGGATTGTAACTTGTAATTTGAGGGGCCTAAATGGGGGGGTGAGAAGGAGGGCGTTAACGAGATTCTGTAAGAAGATGAGACCCTCGGTTATGTGTCTCCAGGAGACGAAAATGAGTGAGGTTAAGGATAGATTAGTTCACAGGGTATGGGGGTCGGCTGGATCAGATTTTTGTTTCCAACCGGCTATGGGGAGTGCGGGAGGCTTACTGATTATTTGGGATTCAGATAATTGTTCATTCGGAGTAGAGGATAGGGATCATCACTACTTGTGGGTTAAGGGGGAGATGCGTGGGGTGGAGGGGGTGGTAAATTTGATATGTATTCATGCGCCCAATAATCGTCGGGATCGGGAGGGCTTATGGAGTCGGCTTGGGGGCTGTTGTGAAACAGGGAATGGGGAACATTGGTGTTTAACAGGGGATTTTAATGCTACTATATCGGACGCGGAAAGAGTAGGGGTGAGCGTTGATTCAGGGTCGGAAAGGGACTTCAGGCAATTCATTAACCATTTGGGGCTAATTGACCTTCCCTTGGAGGCGGGAAATTTTACTTGGGTAGGGAGAGGGGGTAGGGCTCTAAGTAGGCTGGATAGGTTTCTGGTCACGCCAGGTTGGCTGTGTTTGGGGGGCGACTTGGTACAGAGGCGTTGTGAGTCTATCTTATCGGACCATTATCCGGTATGTTTGGAAGTGGGGGTAAAATCATGGGGCCCCAAACCATTCAGATATTATAATTATTGGGCGGAAGCAAGAGGATTCAAAGAATTGGTGGGAGAAATATGGGGTGGGGAGGGCGGCAACAGCAGGGGGGCTAAAGGTTGCGAGCTGCTTGTTAGACTAAGGGTTTTGAAAAAAAAGATCAGGGAATGGGAGGGGTATGGGGCTTCGGAGTTGGAGGGCCAAACTCAGAAAGCTCTAGCGGAACTAAAGGAAATGGAGGATAGAATGTTAGAGGATGGTGGTGAGGCAGGGTATAGGGAGGCTTGGAATGAAAAAAAAGGGGAGCTACATAAATTGATGTTGGCTGAGGAGAGGAGATGGGCACAGAAGTCCAGGGTGCGATGGATTAAAGAAGGAGACCAAAATTCTAGTTATTTTCACGCTATTACTGCTATGCATAGACGCAAAAACCACATTGGAAGGATCATTAGAGATGGGATAGTGGTTGATGATCCTAGGGAGATTAAGAAGATGGCGTATGAGTTTTTTAAGAAAACGTTCCAGAAGAACAAGGATGTGGTGTTTCAGGTGACGAATGTGGGGCTGCCTAAGTTGGGAGATATGGATGTAAGTCGATTGGAGAGGTCATTCTGCGAAGAAGAGGTTCGGGAGGCAGTATGGAGCTGTGATGGAAATAGGGCTCCGGGACCGGATGGATTCAATCTAGAATTCATCAAAAGGTTTTGGGGAGTGGTGAAGGAGGACGTGATGAAGGCGTTTTGGAGGCTGGAAACCGATGGGAAAATTGCAAAAGAGGTGGGGGGTTCGTTCATCGTGCTCATCCCGAAAGTGGAGAACCCGAAGGATTTTAACGAGTATAGACCTATTTCACTGGTGGGGTGTTTATATAAGGTGATGGCTAAAGTTCTTGCACGCAGGCTGCAAGACGTCATTGGAGGACTAGTGGGACAGACACAAATGGCTTTCGTCCGAGGTCGTCAAATAATGGATGGAGTTCTTGTTGCGGCTGAGACTATTCAGTCAGTTCAAAAAGCGGGGTGCAGCGGGTTTGTAATTAAGATAGATTTTGCTAAAGCGTACGATAACGTGTCTTGGGAGGCATTAATTAACGTTTTGGAGGCAATGGGTTTTGGGGAGAGATGGATCTCATGGATTAGGGAGTGCATTGGAATAGCCTCGGCGGCGGTGATGGTTAATGGTTCGACGACGGGATTTTTTAAATTGGAGAAAGGATTAAGGCAGGGGGATCCTCTCTCCCCGTACCTATTTGTATTGGTTGTGGAGCTTCTTAACTGTTTTATCTCCAAGGCAGTGGAACTAAACCTGCTGGCAGGACTGAAGCCTAGTGAGGGTGGACCGATTATTACCCATCTACAATATGCCGATGACACGATGCTATTTTGTAAGGGCGAAATATCACAGGTCTTAACCATCAAAAGAATTCTGTGCTGCTTATCATTGGCTACAGGGCTTAGTATCAACTTCAGCAAGAGCAGTATTTTTGGCATAAATTGCACGGAGGATAGAGTAAGGGATGCAGCTAATGTTCTTGGGTGTGAAGTGGGGCAGTGGCCTTTAACTTACCTAGGCATCCCTATTGGAGGTAGAGTAAATAGCATGGGGATTTGGCAACCAATTCTCAATAGAGTGGAGAAACGCCTGGCGGGGTGGAAGGGAAGGTTATTAAGTCAAGCGGGAAGGTTATGTTTAATTAAGTCGGTGTTAAACAGTCTTCCAGTGTACTTCTTGTCAATCTTTAAGGTCCCTAAAGGGGTGGCGGATCAATTGGAGAAACTCAAGAGGCGGTTCTTTTGGGGCGAATGGGATGGGACGAGGAGAATTCATACTATTTGTTGGGAAAGGGTGTGTAGCCACAAGGAGACGGGAGGCTTAGGAATTTGGGATACAAAGAAATTTAACGATGCTTTACTTTACAAATGGAGATGGAGATTTGGGAGAGAAGACACACTATGGACCAAGGTGATAAGCTTTAAATACTATGGTAGCCAAAATCCTTTGTTACCGGGGGTGAGACAGGATAGGTCTGTCTGGGGTAGAATAACAACTTCCTGGCAGGAATTTACCAGGTCAGATTGTGGGGGCGAATTGAAAATCTTGGTGGGAGACGGGTCGGAAGTTAGATTTTGGCAAGATAATTGGGTTGGTGAAGGGAGACCGCTGTATGTGTTGTATCCTAGAATATTTGCACTAGCTAGAAATAAAGAGGGATGGGTTAAGGACTTTGGGTGCTGGGATGGTTTTGAGTGGGTGTGGCAGGTGGAATTAAGAAGGCCGCTATTCGGGTGGGAGCATGAAGGATGGGGACTGTTGATGCAAACGTTAAGTAGGAATAGACCACATAAATTACTAAAAGACAGGGTGGTTTGGACTAAGGACAGAGGAGGCAGGTTCTTGACCAAATCTTGCTGGAGAAGGGGAGGCGTAGGGGATGATCCAGGCAGCCACAATATATGGGATAGTATTTGGGGGGTGAAAGCTCCATCGAAGGTGAAGTTATTAGGGTGGAAGGTGGTAAACAATGCCTTACCGGTGAAGGATATTCTTGTCAGTAGAGGGTGTTTAAATGAATCCAATGCAGCATGTTCTTTGTGTTCAAAGGAAGCAGAGTCCATGGATCATTTGTTCGCAAGATGTGAGATTGCAGGTGGGCTGTGGAGTAAAGGGACAACAGCTTTTGGGGTGACATGGGTGCGACCAGGAAGGATAGTTGAGTTGTTGGCCTGGTGGTTCGACACTCGCCCAAGGGCTGGCAGTAGGGAGATTTGGAAGTTGACGGCCATGGCAATATTATGGTCTATATGGAAGTATCGCAATGAGCTAATATTTAAAGCCAAACGGGTGGATATTGCCACAATCCAAGAAGAAGTTAAATGGAAGGTGTGTTTGTGGTGGCAGGTATTTCACACGAACTCGATGGAGAATGTTCAGGGGTTGCAAGTTAGTTTTCCGTTGGGTTTAAATCGAAACATTAACGGGGAAACTAGGGGTCGTAGAAGCGGACTGACTTGGGAAAGGCCGGAGGCGGGTTGGTGGAAGATTAACACAGATGGTTCCTCTCTCGGCAATCCAGGACCGGCCGGAGTGGGAGGGATTATCCGGGACGACAAAGGCAAGGTGATATTCGTACTGTCTGATTCTATAGGACGTACAGATTCGACGGAGGCCGAAGTGATGGCAATCAATCGCGTGTGCAGGGCCATAATTAGGGATCAAGGATACCCCCTTGGTCGGATGGTTTTTGAGTGTGATTCCATGAATGTAGTGAAATGGTTGCAAGATATGGAATCTTTTCCATGGAGACTGAGGGATAGAATCGGGCCAATTATGGAAATCATGAGTCATGCAGGGATGGTGAAAGTCAGACATGTTCTAAGAGAACGAAACAGCTTGGCTGATTATTGGGCAAGAAAAGGAGCCGGAGGCCATGGGAGAATTGAGGAGTGGTATTAGAACTACTGGGACAGTGATTGGTTACCCAACAATGCTTATTCGAAACCATAAACAAGAGGCTGTTAAGAAGATGAAGGGTGGTAAATTGGATCAATCACAAAATAATGTCTTGCGGAAAAGATGGTTGCAGATTAAAATTGTATTGAACTTGGGGTGATAAATTGGGCTTGCAGTAAGGTCTGTTACGACTTGCATTGTGATTTGGATGTGGTAGGTTAGACTGGTGCTATTCTTAAAAATATATATATATTTATAATTTAAAAAAAAAAGAAGAAAAAAAAAAAGAAAAAAAAAAGAAAAAAAAAAAGAAAAAAAAAAAAAAAGAGGGAACATTTTCTGTAGTGCAGGTGAATTGATATTGGGACTCGGGCTGGCGATCGATGGAGGTCTGCACATTTTAAGGCGAGGCCGTAAAAGCATGATTCGGGCGAGGGATGCAATAGATGATGATGTGTTGTGAGGTCGTAGATGGATGAAGTTCGTTTCATAGGTTGGTGGATGATCCAAAATGCTGTTGCAGTAACAGTGATTCCTGATGTATTGCGTTATTGAGGAAGAGAGGACACTCCAAGTAAACTGCCATATCACCCGGTGAGATCGGAACTTTTAATCTGTTAGTCGCATGCATAAGTGTGTTTCATTTAATATCCCAGTAGCCGTTACATTACTCTCGTCTGCCTGCAATTTCAATCCAATGTGTCGAACATGATGAGGGTCCAAAATTGCTCCATTGGCCTTTCTTCTCACTCTCGCCTCCTGTCACCTACCATTGCATAAATCTACCTGCTCTGAATCTAACCCTGTGTCGTCCCATGGAATTTGTTCAAAACCTAGCAGCTGCAATATAGATAGCTGAGGTAGTACCTTGAGTCTTCGTTACATAGATATCCTAATGTTGCATCCACCTTCAGGGGTAGAAAAGGAGTCGGATATCCTTGCCTTGGTGTGAGAGTGTACCCCTTTCAGTGGTAATTGGTTGGTTGAATTCTTGATAATTTGTTTGGGCAGAACTAGAATGGGTGTGCTGTGTCATTTCTTCTTCAAAAAAAAAAAAAAGAAAAGAAAAAGAGAGAGAGGTTATTGAAAAAGGGCAGCTATATGCTTGAAAAAAAAGAAAAAAAAAAGAAAAAAGAAGAAGCAATTATAAAAAAAAAAATAAAAAAAAATAATAATCTTAATTAATTATGTGCTTGTTAGAGAGAAGTATTAAGAAAGGGTTAAAAAAAAAAAAAAGAGCACGGTGTTTGTTTGCTTGGGGGGCTGATATATCTTCAAGAGGGGGCTATGTATTGGGTGGTAGGATATTGGTGAGATTGCGACTCTGATGATCTACACAATGAGATATGCCTGCTTCTACATGCTTGTACAGCCTTGATTTGTTTGAGAGTTGCGATTTCTCTTGCCTCCCTTTTTGTTATTTAGCCGGCAGCCAGGTGTGTCTATTCTTCTCATCGGTCTTGTGGTGCATCCTTATTTTCAATCCTGCTTATTCTCGTTTTGGTCGTTGCCTGATTCTATGTTTCGACGCATTGGTTTGGAATTCTTTTGTTGGGGAGATATGAGTATGTAGCATATACTTGGGATTGTTAATTGGAATCGTCACTTGTAAGTTTATTTTAGCATATTCCGGGGAGCTGTTGGAAGATGCTCGTGATAGAGTTCTGTTCGATAAGGGTGGGCTCTATTCGACATAGTTACAGATTCTGAAGTGTAGATGGTGATGCCGTTAAGTGTCCTGGTTCAAACGGTGTGATGTCGGGGATTGAGGAGGCTAATTTAGAGTGTCAAACTGTTTCTGCTGTAATGTGAATGAATATTGATATGGGATGGTGCTACTGCTACGAGGTTGCTGTAACTGGATTGGTGATGCTGCAGATGGCTAAGACTGCAACAGGGTTTGGGGTTGAGATTAGGGGTATTTTTGTTTTCATTTTGGCTGATCGCTACAAAACTACATGTTGAGAGGGTTGCTGATGCTTGGATGGTTATGAGGATTGCTGGTTCTACTGATGACGCTAGACACTTTTGTTGTTCAGCCTATTGTTGCTTGTCTCACGACGAGGAATGTTGCTGAGAAGACTTATGAAGCCGGTTTTCAGTACATTGGTGTTGTAGCGCTTCGGATGATGTTGTTAGTCCATTTTGTTGAGATGACTGTCTCTTGTTTAATTACTTTTTTTTACGTTGGCTTTTGGCTATTCATATATGGTGTGTCTGTACTACTACATTCGAACTTGGATGAATAAAGTGCCATTTCTCCTCAAAAAAAAAAAAAAACATCCATCAATCTCATTTCAAGATTTTGATGGACTGCTAAACTGATAAGATATCTAAATGTTATTCCATCCATTACGAGGGAATATGTTTCATCATAATCAAATCCGGGTCTCTGTGAAAACCCTTGGGCGACTAATCTCGCTTTGTATCTGACAATTTCATTTTTGTCATTTCTTTTTCTTACAAAAACCCATCTGTATCCGACTGGCTTTATATTTTCTGGTGTTTTGACAATCGGTCCAAACACATTTCGTCTAGCCAGGGAATCCAATTCAGATTGGATTGCATCTTTCCATTTTGGCCAATCTTTTCTTTTCCGACATTCATCAACCGAATTTGGTTCATGATCCTCGTCATCATTTATGATGTCAAGTGCTCTATGGTACGAGAATACATTATCTATGATAATTGCATCTCGATTCCAAACATTTCTGCTTGTGACAAAATTAATTGATATTTCATTATTTTCAATTTCCTGTTCCTTTGGAACTGCAAGTTCATGCTCCTCTGGAGCAGTTTGCTCTTCAAGAGCTTCTTTTTCCTCTGGAATATTTTCTGCAATTTTGTCATTTTCAATTATTTGTGATCCTCTTTTCTTTCGAGGATTTTTATCTTTGGAACCTGGTGGTCTACCACGCTTCAAGCGTGCAGTAGATTCATCTTTGGCACTTGTAATTGGTCCCTCTGGGACATTAATTTTGATTGGAACATTTGCTGCCGGTATAAAAGATTTTGTTACTCTTTTAGAGTCGCATACTGCGTCCGGCAATTGGTTTGCAATACTCTGCAAATGTACAATTCTTTCTACTTTTAGTTCACAATCATTTGTACGAGGATCGAAGAAATCTAACGGTGTTTTCCAGTTGATTTCTTTTTCTTTCTTTGGTTGATTTCTGTCTCCCCCTAATGTTGGGAAATGAGATTCGTCAAAATGACAATCTTTGAATTTCGCAGTAAATAAATCACCAGTTAATGGTTCGAGATATCGAATAATCGATGGTGATTCATACCCGACATATATTCCCAATCTACATTGGGGACCCATCTTTATGCGCTGAGGCGGTGCAATCGGGACATACACAGCGCAACCAAATATTCTGAGATGGGATATATTGGGTTCATGCCCAAATGTTAATTGTATAGGGGAGTATTCATGATAATGTGTCGGTCTTATCCGCACCAATTTTGCTGCATGTAATATTGCATGGCCCCAAGCTGTCAATGGTAATCCAGATCTCATTAATAATGGTCTGGCAATTAATTGTAAACGCTTTATAAGCGATTCAGCAAGTCCATTCTGTGTATGGACATGAGCAACAGGATGCTCAACTGTTATGTCAATTGACACGCAGTATTCATCAAACCTCTGGGATGAATATTCACCAGCATTATCCAATCGGATATTTTTTATTGTATAATCAGGGAACTGTGCTCGTAATTTAATAATTTGAGCAAGTAATTTTGCAAACGCATGGTTGCGAGATGATAATAATGATACATTGGACCATCGTGTTGATGCATCAATTAGCACCATAAAATATTTAAATGGTCCACATGGTGGATCTATAGGTCCACATATATCACCCTGAATTCTTTCAAGAAAACTAGGGCTTTCAGTTCCCACTTTTGTTGGTGAATGTTTGGAAATTAATTTTCTTTGGGAGCAAGCAACACATATATAATCATTATGTTGCAGCAATTTTTGTCCCTTTAATGAATGGCCATGACTATTTGTAATAATTCGCCTCATCATTGTAGAGCCGGGATGGCCTAGGCGATCATGCCATATCATATATTCATCAGTAAGCATATGGCTTCCAATAGACCTCTGGCCTATTTTGGGATGATATATATTAGTGGGCCTCTGGCCATTAATAAACCTCTGGTTTATTTGGGGAATATTAAGCCTGTGGTCTAAGTGATAATTTTCAATTGTAATTATCTTTGAAAAATACAATCCAGAAGACAGAGCTGGTAATTTTTTCAATATATATTTCTTACCATGAGTGGTATTTGTAATTAATAAATATTTGACATTCTCTGAAGTCGATGTCTCGAGATGATACCCATTTTCTCGGATATCTTTAAAACTCAATAAATTTCTTCTAGACTTGGGAGATAGGAGTGCATTTTTCACAATTAATTTTGTTCCCTCTGGGAAAATAGGGTTGGCTGTGCCAATTCCTTTTATAATATTTGCACTACCACATATTGTGTTTATGCTTGTATCTCCCATTTTTAAATTGGAAAAATACCTTATGTCTTTTAGTATCGTGTGCGTTGAATCACTATCAATAAGACATATATTATCACTTTTAAAATTTCCCATTTTGCTGGAAATAAAACAAGATATCATTAATATTAAAATAAGATTTAACATAAGAGAAATATTACAATATAGAGACAATAATATAGCACACATACAAAAGTAAAGACAGATACAGAAGTTCAAAGCATAATGAAAATAATAATACTCCCTCCGTCCCGCGAAGTTTGACACATTTCTTTTGGGCACGGTAATTTAGGTGGTGAGGTTTAGTAGTTAAAGTGGTGTGGGTGTTTGTATTTAAGATTTTAATAAATTTTGATACTGTTTATTATTTAACTTTGACTTAATGTTATCGTAATGATGTAATTAGATAAAAAATAATCAAGTGTGGTCTTGTTAGAAACATGTAGTTTTAGAATATATATTTTATACAATTTTTATCTGTACCAATTTTGAAATATTAAGAATTAAAGAAATACAAGGGACTTTGTGTAGAAAAGTAAAATTGTATCGGAATTTGTGCAGAATAGTAAAAGGGATTACTTTAATGGGATTTGATAATAATTAAAATTCTAATCAAACTTATATTAATTTAATTTATCTAAAAATAGAAAGGTGTCAAACTTCGTGGGACACCCAAAAAAGGAATAGATGTCAAACTTCGTGGGACGGAGGGAGTACAACATAACAATTAAACCAAATCATTATATAAATCATCAACTTGAAATTTTGGGATATTGGGCATATTCTCCTCAGAATTCATTCCGTCAATATGGTTTGTTTCAACCACCCTTTTTCCTTTATCCCTCTGGGAATCTTGATAAAGTTTCACCCAATGATCTCTGGTACGACAATTTTTGTACCAGTGCCCTTTTAGGCCGCATCTATCGCATTTTGCTTCTTCATAATTCTGTTTTTGGACATCACCCCTGGTGTTGCCCTGATTCTGATTACGTGTGTCTGTCGTGGGCCTAATGTAAACATTGTTGTGGAAATGATTTTTCCCACGACCACGAGGTCTCTGACCCCGGCCACGACTACGGCCACGACCACGGCTGGAAGATTCAGTCACATGTGCCTCTGGCAATGGATTACTGCCAATTGGTCTCATTTCATGATTTTTTAATAATAAATCATTATTCTTTTCAGCCAATAACAAAAACGTAATCAGATCAGAATATTCAGTGAAACCCTGTGCTCGGTATGTTTGCTGTAACACCGAATTGGAGGGGTGGAATGTAGAGAATGTCTTCTCTAGCATTTGTTTATCAGTAATTGTCTCACCACACAGTCTTAATTGTGATACGATATTAAACAGAGCAGAATTGTAATCATTTACTGATTTAAAATCCTGGAATCGTAAGTGTGACCAGTTATACTGGGCTCGAGGGAGATTTATTGATCTTAAATGATCATATCTTTTTTCTAAATTCTCCCAGAGTTCATTTGGGTCTTTGACCGTTAAATACTGTGTTTTCAATCCCTCATCAAGATGATGGTGGATGAAAATCATAGCCTTCGCACGGTCTTGGCTTGAAGCCTGATTATCTTTTTCAATTATTTTTTCAAGACCCATTGATTCCAAATGGATTTGAACATCCATTTTCCAAGATAGATAATTATCTCCAGATACCATCAGTGGTCTGAAATCCTGCTTTGTCAAGTTAGCCATAATATAATTATTGAAATACAAAGATTAAATATTACCTCAAAGGAAATTCCGGCAGAGCTCCGTCAGTGGCTCGTGCTGATAACGTGTTGTAGAATTTATGACTTTTAGCTTATTATTAATGTTTATATATAATAGTATTACTGCAAATGTGTTTTACACAAAGCAAATAGAAGAAGAAGATAGGAAATAAAGAAAGGGGTGAGAGACACAATAATGGACAAAGAGATATAGTGTAATGGGTAGTGAAATGGCAGGAAGTAGTGGAGAACTGATCACTTGATCTGTATTATTGATAGTGAATGGATACAATATTTATAGGCAATTGAAAGCCTATTGCCGACACACTAGTTAGGTGTAAGTATAAATGCATGAGACATTCACATTTATTATATATATATATAATACCAATAAGAATTTTCGAAATGTTTTTTTGTTTTTCGAACTCAGTTGCTATAAATTTCTCTTTAGAATAAGAAAAAACTGCAGTTATATGTTTGAAAATATTTTCTTAAGGTGTAGCATTTTAAAATCACTTTTATATATGTACAGCACTAGACATACTTTTGGGAGTAAATAAAAAAATTCATTTTTGTTTTTGGTAAGCCAATTAAAAAATCATTTGAGAGTATAGTTAAATGCTAAAAAAAGGTTTTTAAAGAATGTTGAGAACCAAATATCAAAGCACATATCTGACAATTAAATATTCGATATTGTTAGAGTAAGAAATTTCAAAATGCATTTTATGCTTAGATATTTCAAAATGATTTTGGAACTAGTATTTTATATTTGAAAACACTTTTGAAGGTATGATATTATAAAATAGAGTACTTGGCAAACTTTTGATAGGAAAATTTATGTTTAACATAAAAAGGGTTTTAAAGGAAAGATGCTTAATTTGTTATAACCAATTTTTAGAGACAAATAACATAACACACAATTTAAAATTTTAAATATTCAAAATCGATCAAGTAGAAAATTTCAAAGCATTTTTTACGTTTTGATATTTAAAAATGATTTTCAAAACTCGATATAGAAATTTCTTTTAAAACAAAAAGATTACTGAAATACCTTTTAACGTTTTAACGTTTTAAGAATAACATTCTTAAATTACCTTTACAAGTACCTTGGGAAAAAACCTTTTATATATAATTGATTACTGAATATTTTTTTAGAAAAATAATTAAATTATTTAACGGGTACTAAGCAAACTCTTAATAGTATATTCAAAAATTCTTTTGGGAGAAGTTTAGTGTTAGAAAAAGATTAAGATATATATTTAAATTATTTATAAAACATTTTATCGTGTTAGACATTTGAAATTCGCTTGGAACAACTTTAGAAGCTGGAACAGTTTCATATTTTAAAGCATGGATAATTTTAAATCTCGTAATTGTTATCTGCTATCTACCAATATCTTTAATATGGTAACTATCTGCTGGGTCAAATGTACTATAGACTATCTTATAAGACTATCTGCTTATATCCATACAACCCCATAGTCTAAATCACTCCGTGAAATACCTGATTTGTGAATGCACTAATCGGTTCATGAGGATTCAGTCAATTTTACTTTTGCATTGAAACAGTGCAGTAGTGTACTTCTTGTAATTAAACTTGTCTGGTCCCTCATTTCAACAGAAGACAAAAAGCAAAACAATGTGTTTCCTCTAACTTTAGAGGATAAATAAAACTTTTTTTGTAATACCCGGGATTTTTAGTGGCGTCCAAAGGATAAAATTATTTCTTAATCCGATCAAGGTCGAAATATCTCCGAGAAGAAGAAAATAATTTATCACAATAAATTATTGCCCAGAAATGAAACGCCGATAGATTCAAAAATTCAAAATGGAATAAAAAGACATTCCATGAATCGAGTCAAAACAAATGAAATTAAATTCAAGAAAGAAAAGAATTTTAATTCCAAGAACCCGTGAAGTCAGAAATAATTTAATTAGATGAATTATTACACGGGAGCTAAAAGCCGACGAATTCAAACTCGACGGATTCAATATTTCGAATATGAAATTTATTTGAGTCGAAATAAACTTAAGATAGGAATCATAATCCGAGAACGACCTGAAAAATCGAGCCCGAAAACGTAGGAGAATAAAAGTCCGAAAGAGAGGAGAAAAGGTCCGACGGATCGCACGTCCCGGCCCAGGCCGCAGCCCAGGCCGGAGCCGCGCGGTCTCCGCGTAGTCTCCGCGCGGTCTGGAGCCAAACCGCGCCGACACCACGGGGTGAGACAGGACAGCCTGCCATGACGCGTTTTGGCGACTTTCATACCATATTTTCGGGTCCCAACGTGGGGATCTTGACTTAATTCGGGGGAGCAGATTTTGGTCGATATTATATGATCATAACACCCCATTATCAGCCATCCACACCCTTGTTTCATCCCAAACTCTCCCAAAAACCAAAAACACAAGTTCTTACCTTTCGGCGACTTTCCGGCAACCAAATCCGACCGAGGAAGTGTGTAGATCAAGGATTCAGGCTTTGGATTGTTGGTGAGATATAAATCAAGTTTCCTTATTGTTTATCTAACAGCCAAGGGTGCGCCAGTGCATGGGTCCGAGAGGCGGCATAATGGGCGGCAGCAGGAGGCCGACGACAAGTGAAAGCAGTATGTCCCGGGATGTCACATAGTTGACAAATGATATGGCGAGCATGATGAGGACTGGAGTTACCAGGGTAGCGGCCGCGGCCGCCACGATTGCCACGATAGGGTTGATAGCGGCCATGACCGCCGGAGTTACCATGATTTCGGCCACCGGAGTTACGGAAGGAGCCTTGATTGCCGCTCCGGGAAGGTCCATTGCCAAGGTTGGCAGTGGCCACGTTAGCCGTGGCAAGCAACTGCCGCTGGGAGTCCTCGTGGCGTTTGAGCGAAAGTTCATGTTCGACGAGGAGAACATGAAGTTCCTCAAAGCCAAAAGGTGTCTCCCGAGCACGGATCGGACCCATGATAGAAGCATATTCAGGGCCCAAACCATTGATGATGAAGAGTGTGATTTCGTCAGCACTCACGGGTTCATCGATTAAGGCGAGTTCATCGGCCTTAGCCTTGATGAGGCGGAGATAGTCAGAGATGGATTGATCTTTAATCTGCATGCGGTATAACTCGCTCTTTAGTTGATTGACACGAGATCTGGACTTAGCCGAGCAGAGACGGGTGACAACAGTCCATGCATCGAAGGAGGTTTCCTTCAAGGAAACAACGGGCAGCACTTCGGGCGCCAATGAGCCAATGATGGCAGCGAGGAGAATTTGATCCTGGTGAACCCAATGGGACACCGCATCCGCATTGGAGGCGTCGACCAGCAGGGTGGGACAAGGGCAGGTTCCGTCGACGTAGCCAAGAAGATCATGACCACGTAAAAGGGCGACCAAATGTGCGCGCCATGGGGGATAGTTGGTGAGGGATAGTTTGATAGGGAGATGATGGTGGGCAGTGATGGGGACGAGGGGAGGAAGGGACGGGGCGGAGGGTGTGTTGGCAGTGGTGGTGGTGGCTGTCTGCTCGGTAGACTCATGGGTGGTCGACATGAGGAAGGAGAAGGTGCAGGCGACCAGAAAGGGGGGTGGGCGAATTTAGGGTTTTGATCTCACCCGCTCTGATACCATAAAAGACTCGATAATATGAATTTCACTCACATAATAGAACATGTGTACAAGGAGTATATATATAGAGAGATTTGTTACAACAAGATCCGAAAATCTCTCTCACTCAAATCTAATTGATTTACATGCCATATTCAAATATAGAAAAGATATCATCCTCTAATATAACCAACATTCTAACTTACGGATCTCTACTTGCAAACACGTTCGTGACCAAAGGAGAGAAGAAGAACGTGTTGCGTAGATCCGTTCGTGGCGATTTTGGACGAATCGATCGACTCTAGGACGTTCAAGAACTCACCTACTGTAATTCATTACCTTCTATATCAATATGGGTGGTTTAAGGGCGTCCGAAACATTGGATCTAAAACGAAACGTTAAAATCGAACCTAAAAACCCCAATCTATGTGTTTTCTGAAATCCGACCAAAACTCCTACTTCGAGTGTTCAAACCGGAAAACTCAAAACTAAGATTTTGATCCTAAGATCTTAAGCTATACTTTGTAAAAATTTCAGAGATTTTCATCAAGTTTTGACACCCCAAATTGTGTCGGACATATTCTGCATTTTTAAGGAATTTTCAGAAATTGACAGTTCACTTAACCGAACTTGATGAGCATATTTCTACCATTTCTAGTCCGAACTAATCTTTGTGATGTAACAAAAGTTGTAGGTAATCATGTCTAGTATGTGTCCATAGAATTTCAGAATTTTTAGAGTCCATTTGATGAGTCGAAAAATTGGATTTTGAAACTGTGACGAACCTGAATCCTGACAGCTTGTTGTTTGTGTAGAAAAACTGGATTTTTGACATGCTTCCCTTCTTATTTCCGAAAAACTCGAAGCATGAAAGTTGTTCGTTGGGATGTTTTTGAGATATTGTGAAAATTTCAGATCAATCGCCTTTGTATTGAAATTTCTAAACAAACGATCGAAATCTTGTTATATCTTTGAAAATCCCGTTACACTAAAGTTTAAACGATATCGGTTACATTGATTAAATAAAATTAGGGGGTGAGTGCTCTGCAGGGTGCCCTCCTAACTATTCACTTCGTGCCTTTATGGACGATGGTGACCCCGCGCGAAATATGAGAACTATTGCCCAAACGGCATCTTATTTTGGGCCTACCCTCTCGGGTGTATCCGTATGGGTTACCCGAGGCTCGACGGAGTGGTACTGGGTATGGCAGATAGGCTGCGGCCGCCGGGCTATCGGCTAAATGAAAAATGACGAAATTGGCTGAGGCCGTCGGATCACCGGCTAAATGACACTTACGAAATTGGCTGCGGCCGCCGGATTGCCGGCTAAATTAAATATTATTGAGATGATGGTGTTACGGGGGAAAATTTAAAAAAAAAAGCTTAGATTTTTATTTATTTATTTATGTCATTATTCATGCTTTTAACTCATATTTAAATTAATGGCCCATGCTTAAATTATTATTATTTATGAAATTTAAATTTGTCTTTAAAGTATGCAAATTAAATTTTTATTTTTTTATTGGTAAATAAAATGTTTTGTATGCATGATTAGAAGTATAATCTTAATTATTAAAATTAAAACCCCTTTATTGCTATGCTAGGATTGACTTACTCAGTATTTTATAATACTGATAAAAACCGTTGTTTATCTTTCTATTACAGAGTTCGGAGTATGATCATGCATTGGGGGATCATTTTGGACATTTAGTTAATTATTTTACATGACTTGTATGAACCGGCTTGTTTATCCCGTGTTTTGGCCATGTTGGCCCTATATTTTAAATTCCGCTGCATAATCTTTATTTCTGCTGCAACTTATTATTATTATCATGTGTGGATGATATTACACTATATTATATATTTTTTTAGCAATTCCGGACCTATTTTTAAAAACTCTTTTCAATACCCATAGCCTTGCATCTCTTTAGCAAGTTCGGGAAATTCGTGTCTTGCTAGGCAGGTGTGGCAGTGGCACCCCGGCCTGGGTTGTCAAATCCGGGGTGTTACAGGATGGTATCAGAGCCCGGAATATTTTAAAACTATTATTTTAAAAGAGCCCAGAATATTTTTAAAATCTATTATTATTATTTTTAAACTAGTATTATTTTTAAACCATTACTCTTTAAAACCACTATTATTTTAAACTATTATTTTGAGCCCAAGTTTTTGGCCCAATCATTCTACTTACTATTTATTTAAAATCCTAATTTTTTGAGCCCAAAAATTTTTTGCCCAATTTTTTATTTTATTTTATTTACTATGCCCAAATATTTTTCTTAGTCAATACCTATATTTTTTTTATTTATTTGAGCCTAAGAATTTATTACTTTTGGCCCAATATAGTGGCCCAAACCTTTTTCCTTATTTCAAGATTATCCATGAGGATAAATTATTTTTAAAACCCATGGATAAATAAATGCATGTATATATTAAAACTTATTGGGGGGATTGCATATGCATACTTGCATATAGATTTAAATTTTTGCATCTCCTAACTTTACATTTGGCATGTTCTAACTCTAACCTACCTTGTTGACATTAGATGGCCGAACCAAACGCGAACATGATCAACCTTATGATAAGACTGATTAACTTAGAAATTCAACTACCTTCAGGAGAAGTAGTATCATGCTCTAGACGTTATAACGGAATTCCGATCGTTATCAAGAACATAGAATTCTTCGCAAACTTGGTAGAATTTAATTTAAGGGACTTCAACGTTATACTGGGAATGGATTGGTTGACCCGGTATAAAGCGGTGATAGAATGTCAGAAGCAGAAGATCACCCTGTTGAAAGGTAGGGGAAAGAGAGTCATCTTTTACTCTCAACCCCCTAAGAGGAGCAACAAGGTTGTTAACGCTCTCAAGCTTCGTAGCTTAATGCGTAAGGGATACGCTTGTATGCATGCTACGTTCAAAACCTTGAAGCGGAAGAGAGCAAGGTTGACAACATCCCAGTGGTAAGAGAATACCCGGACGTATTTCCTGAAGACATCCCTGGTATGCCACCTGAGAGAGATCTTGAATTCACCATAGATCTCATTCCGGGAACGAAACCTGTTTCAAAGGCTCCTTACCGCATGGCGCCACTGGAAATGAAAGAGTTAAAGGAACAACTCGAAGAGTTGTTGGAGAAAGGATACATAAGACCAAGTACGTCCCCGTGGGGAGCGCCGGTCTTATTAGTTAAAAAGAAGGACGGAGGACTACGCCTTTGCATCGACTACAGAGGACTCAATCAAGTGACCATCAAGAACAAGTATCCATTACCGAGGATTGATGACTTATTTGATCTATTGAAGGGAGCGTCAGTGTTCTCAAAGATCGACTTGCGATCCGGTTATCACCAGCTTAGGATTGCCGAGAAGGATATCCCGAAGACGACATTCCGAACTCGTTATGGACACTACGAGTTCACAATATTATCCTTTGGGTTAACAAATGCACCTGCAATGTTCATGAACCTCATGAACGATGTATTTAGAGAATTGTTGGATCAATGCGTCGTGGTGTTCATCGACGACATCCTGATCTACTCGAGAAGCGAGGAGGAGCATTCCCAACATTTGCAGCAAGTGTTAGGGATTTTGCGCAAGAACCAACTCTATGGAAAACTATCCAAATGCGACTTTTGGTTGAAGGAAGTAGCATTCCTTAGGCACACAGTATCCGCCACTGGAGTTTCAGTGGATCCGGCAAAAATTTCGACAGTGACGGAGTGGGTATCGTCGACGAGTCCAACTGAAATACGGAGCTTCCTTGGACTAGCTGGTTATTATAGGTGATTTGTGAAGAACTTCTCGAAAATCGCACGCCCGTTGACCCAGTTGTTGAAGAAAGGGGTGAAATACGACTGGACCAGTGAGTGTGAGTCCGCGTTTCAAGAACTGAAAAAGCGACTCACCACTACGCCCGTATTAGCACTACCATCAGAGAATGGTGACTTCGAGATTTACAGTGACGCTTCGAAGGAAGGTCTAGGATGCGTTTTGATGCAAGACTCGAGAGTCATTGCATATGCATCGCGTCAAATTGAAATCTCACGAAGTGAACTACCCGACAAACAACTTGGAGTTGGCGGCGGTCGTGTTCGCTCTGAAAATATGGAGACATTACCTCTATGGGAAAAAGTGTCGGATGTTCACTGACCACAAAAGCCTTAAATAATATTCACTCAAAAGGAGTTAAATATGAGGCAACGGAGGTGGTTGGAACTAATCAAGGACTATGATCTCGAAATTTCTTACCACGAAGGGAATGCAAACGTGGTAGCCGATTCCTTAAGCCGAAAGTCCCCACACGTGGCGAATTTGTTGGTGATTCCGCCGGCATTGTATATGGACTTGGCAAGATTGAGCTTAGAGCTAGTGCATTCGGGCACTGTAAATGAAGTGGTCAACGCAATGGTAGTCGAATCGACCATATTTGACGAGATCAAACTCGCCCAACCGGACGACACAAAGTTGGAAAGGATTAAGGAGAACATTGCCAACGGGAAGACGATAGGATTTGCTATCCATGAGGATGGAAGCATTCGTTTCAAAGGAAGGTGGTGTGTACCACAGAAATGCGTGGAGATAAAACAAAGATTGATGGAAGAAGGGCATAACACACCTTACTCGGTTCACCCTGGAGGCGACAAATTATATAATGATTTGAGGAAGATTTACTGGTGGCCGAGGATGAAGGAAGTGGCAGAATTTGTAGCGAGATGCCTCACGTGCCAAAAGGTCAAAGCCGTGCGACAAAAACCCTTAGGTTGATGCAACCATTGGAAATCCCGAGTTGGAAGTGGGATATTATCTCGATGGATTTCATTTCGGGATTACCACGATCACCTAGAGGGATGAATAAGATATGGGTGATTGTCGATAGGCTAACGAAGACGGCCATTTTTATCCCAATGAAGGACGCTTGGACCATGGACCAATTAGCAAGAGCGTATATTGACAATGTGGTACGACAACACGGGGTACCACATGACATTATCTCCGATAGAGACAATAGATTTGTCTCTCACTTTTGGACCAAGTTACAAAAAGCTCTCGGTACACATATTAAGATGAGTACGCATTCCACCCAATGACGGATGGACAAACTGAGAGAACAATCCAAAACATTGGAGGACATGCTGAGAGCGTGTGTCCTAGAGTTTAAGGGTAGTTGGGAAAATCATTTACCCTTAATTGAATTTTCCTACAACAATAGCTACCATGCTAGCATCGGCATGGCACCATTCGAGGCATTGTATGGTCGAAAGTGCCGAAGTCCGTTGAGTTGGGAAGGGAGTGATAAGACTGTGGTAGTGGGACCACAACTCATAGAAGATATGACCCAACAAATCAAAGTGATTCAAGGAAAGATGAAAGCGGCCCAAGACCGACAGAAATGTTATGCCGATGTGAGACGGCAATACCTAGAATTTCAAGTTGGAGATAAGGTCATGTTAAAGATATCACCGATAAAGGGGGTGATGCGTTTTGGCAAACGAGGAAAGCTGTAATACCATAGAAATTACCCGAAATAATTTTAATTCATTAAGTAGACTTTTATTAAATATTTAAACACTTGCTTAAAGAATTAGTATATTGATTTTTTTTACAAAACAATACTTGTAAAATTATATATGTAAATTTGTCTTTTCCAAAAGAAATATGAATTTCAATATCAAGGGTAATAGAATTATATAGTTTATGGATTTTTTTTTTTAAATCTATTGTTTAAATTATAAGTTTTTATATATATACACATTGGTCTTGAAAATTATTATGAGGATAGTATGTGAATATTTTAAGTACTTTGATATTCATTATGGAATAAATTTTTATAAAAATAAAAGTATGAGTTTTTATATGAATCTATGAGAATTAACTTTTATATATAAGAAAATATATTCATAGATTATAATTTTTATTTGATGATGACATGAAGACTTTGTGGTTTGAGTATTGTTATGAATAAAATAAAACCATGCAAGTATATTATTATTATCTTTTTGAAAGCACATTAATATAAATACAATACTTGAAATAAATAAATAAATATTATATTACCATATCCAACTCATTGAGTATAAATGCATGCCACTAAATAATGACAAGAATAATGATTTTTGTAGACAAGCTAATACTTCAATCATTTTCATGATACACTACTTACACAAATATAAGGTTAAAAGCAATTGCAAGAAATTTTCTTCCTAAACAAATAGATGAAAAATCCACATGATTAACAAGTGTCTTGGATGAATGGCTAGCAAAGAAAGGTGATCAATTATCTCTTGAACCCACCAAGATTAATAGCCTCCATAATAGGCAAACCATTATGTTAATAGACAACATGATGGACAAAATTAATAGCCTCCCAAATTAATAGCCTCTTTGTTAGGCTATAAGGACCAAATGAGTGGATACAAATACTCTAACCATTATTGCTCAAGACACACTTAATTGGATGATTGGTGAGGTTGTAATCACTCTCACAATGTGTCATGTTCAATTGTTCAAATCTTAGCCTATAAATAGAGGGAGTTTCTAGCCTTCAAACACACCAATCTCATCCATCTCATTAGCCAAATTCACTACCCATTTTATTCTTCAAAGTTCTCCCACATAGTGAGCATATCTTAAGGATTGTGGAGTCTTGTAGGCTTGGCAACCTTCATCATTCTAAGAGTTCTAACTCTTCTCAACACTTGGTTAGTAAGATATCATCCTTGAAACTTGTATCTTAGAGATCTAAATCTTTTATTTTTATACTATAAATTGATTTCCCTCTATTTGTCGAATTTCAGCGAAACCCGTAATTTGTGGTGCGAATCTTGTGCTATAACGGCCATTATCTTTGAATCTCCTTGCTCTTATACATCAATTCAGTAAGTTAACACTCTCTACTTTAAGTTTTGGAGATCCCAATCCATGTTTTAAGAATAAAAAATTAGAATTCCCACATTATACCAAAATCTGTCAGTTTTTCGTTTATGTAAAGATCCATCTTTTTAAACTATTTTTTGGTACAATATCCCTCAAAGTTCCTTCATAAAACTTGTTCCTTATTGAGTTGAGTATATTTCTGGAAACTTTTATAATTTTTAGAAATCGTATGAAAAAGTTACGGGATCCGCTTTATCGAAAGGTCGAAATCTCTTTTTGTTGAAATCTAAGAAATGATAGTGTTTTCTGAAATCCACATTTTTTAAGGTCTTAAGTGTCTCAAAGCCAAATGGTTTTTTCATGAAAAATATTTATCTATGTGTTATCTACCTTGTGGTAAAATTTTAGAATTTTCAGTCGCGAATTACTATTTTTAAAACCTATTGAAAATTATAGAATCACTATTGAATTTCTGGCAGAATACATGTTCTGAAAAGAACTCAATTTTTGAAATGTTTCCATACCTTATTTTGAAAGTGTAAAACATGAAACTTGTTCAACTATGTGTTGAGTATCTACAGTTTAAATTTCAAAGCAATCGCCTTTCATATGAATTTTTAAACCGACTTGGCGTAAACTGCGATGTTGGACTTGATTTTTGGTCCAAATGAGAAATTATTGGATTTTGAGATCCATGAAATGATATTTCTATATTTATGAGATATTGATATGGGAGTTAAATGTTGAAATGATATTTGGCATTATTGAATGCCCTTGTTATGAGGTTACTCCCTTGAGATTGTTGAAACTCTTTTAAAGAGGATATTATGTGGAAAATTGTGGAAAACTCTTTTAAATCCATTGTGCACTATTAACTTAAGTAAGATGCCATACTTGATAGAGGGCTAATGCACTAGGGATGTGTCTTGCGGGGCCTCCCCCTCTAAATATGCCAAGACGGCATTGTTGATAAATTGTGCCAAAACGGCGTTGTTGCATGTATGAGTCTATACTCTTGGGTGTATCCGTGATGGGTTACCCAAGGCTCCGGAGTGTGTCTGTATATGAGTCCGCTGCATGCTGATCATGACTTATGATCGATATGATATGATATGATATGATATATGGAAAATGGTGTCCTCTTGTGCATAGTTGCTACAATGGTAAGAATGAAAGTTATTTATTTTGTTAAAGGTAATGTGTGTGATCCTTTTTAAAAGAAAAAGTGAAAATTATTTTTTTTTTTAAATGAGTGTCAACCATTATTTTAAAATCCACTTCTTAAAGTGGAGCGGGTTGACTTACTCAGTACCATTGTACTGATAAAAAGTTGTTGTGTTATCTTTTTACAGATATTGGAGCTGACATGTGAACTGCATCTCATGACATGAGCATTTGGGGATGGGATTACCTTTCATCAAAAAGATTGTTGCTTTAAGCAACCACGTACTTTTAATTATTAATGTCTTATATATTGCCTTTAGTTTATGCTTCCGCGTGAGAAAGAACAATCACTCTAGTATTAAGTACTTTAAATTTTCTTATGACTATATTTTATAAAATTGACAATTATTTTTAAAGTCCATATTACAAAAATTTATATGTGAAGATATTTAGCCGTAGCACTTGTCAATTAAGTTAGCCAAAGGGCGAGCCTGACTGACAAGTGTGGCGGTAACATTCTGAAACCTTATGAGGATGAATTTCGGGGTGTTACAGAGTGGTATAAGAGCGTGTTTTTAAACTCTAAGTATTTGTAAACCGTTAAATATAGAACTGCATGAGGTGATTCTGTCTAAGGAGTCTGGTTTTTAAAGATTGCCCGTCAGCCGGTGGCTCTACCAGTCTTTCCTGGGAATCAACTTTGTAGCTCTATATTTTAACTAGTTGGCAAATTACTTAGAAGGCGGTACCCTCTAATCTTAGCATTTCTTGGTTAAGTTAGCAACAAGGCGAGATTGACTAAGGGATGCGACAGTTTAACTCCGGTTTATGGATTTTAAAAAAAAGTCCATTTTGAGAAAGAAATATGCAAAATATTTTTCAAAGGCCCATATGGGTTATGCTAAATTTTGAAACTTAGAAATTATTTTTGGGGTGGGGACATATGCATTCATGAGCATGCATCATTTTCTATAAAATTTAAAAAAAATAAAATAAAATAAAATATTGTTATGATATACTAAGTCAGTTGACCTTATCATAAGTGCTCTTTTTAAATTCTCTATCTTGTAATATTTTCTAGATTTATGAAATAAAGCTTGTTATTTCATTCCTTCTGTTTAATCTCTAAATAAAGTCATACTCCTAACTTAGACATTTCTGCGTTAACTCATCCTTATACTATGACCTAACGAGTTTTAGGACATAATCATCCCTTAGACTTGAACTCACTCTTGCTTAACCATCCTTAGCAGAATGGCACCCCGTGCAAGGACTAGAAAAACCCTCCGAAGTGTTAATGCCCTCAACAACATGGAGCCACACCAAAATCCAAACATGACTAACCACGAAGTGCCAACAACACCGGGTGTATCCAATCAACAAGCTATACCACCTGCACACAATATACATCACCCTGACACCACCAACAATCAGGGCATTGGACACAACATTGTACCTCCTAATCAGGGAGCACCCAACAACCAAACCCGTCAGAATCAAAATACGCCAAACTCGCTTGACAATGATCGCCTAAGGATCATTGAGCAAATGCTCATTGCCTTGGGTCAGGGTCAAATTAATCAAGCCACAGCAGCTGTGCCGCCATCTCAAGCCCAGCTCAATCACCTAGCAGTGGTGAACCAATACAGACCACCTCGTTATGATGGGCAGGAGGACCCTACTAAATTGTAGGATTGGATAAAAAGTTTCAACAAGCTACTCGAGGCGACTCGTTGCCCAGATGAGCAGAAGATTACTGTAGCCTCGTACTTTTTAGGAGGTGACGCAGATGACTGGTGGCAGTTACATAAGAGAGAGCTAGATGATCATGAGGAGTATACATGGGAAAACTTTACAGAAGCTCTAAGAGAAAGGTTTTACCCGATGAGTACCAAAGCAGCAATGTATGAAGAGTTTCTGTCGTTACGACAAGGAGCACAATCTGTACAAGAATACTATGTCAGATTCAAGGAGTTAGTCATATTTGCTCCTAAGTTAGTCTCCACCGATGCCGAGAAGGCACAGAAGTTCGAAATGGGATTAAACCTCTCCATTAGAGAAGTGGTGGCTGGAGTTCAGTATCCTACCCTCCAAGCGATCTACGATCGAGCTGTCGCAGTTTCTCGTGTTGTACAACAGATGAAGAGAAAAGCCGGGGAGTCTAGCCGCGGGTTCCAAGGACAGGACAAGAGGATTCGGGACAACCGAGGAAGCAGCAGTAGCAACAACCACCTCAGCAACAATAAAGGCAATATTCGAGGTGGGCAGAATCGACCCGTCCAGGGAAACAAAGGAGGGGGCAACAATGGTACTAGAAACCATGAAGGGTACATACCACAATGCCCAAAATGCAACAAGCCCCACTTGGCTAGAGGATGCCCCAAGCTGGGTACATGTTATAGATGTGGCCGAGAAGGTCATATGATGAAGGAGTGTAAGACCCGCATTGAAAATATTACAAAAAGAGATGACCTTATGAATATCCCCACTCAGCCAAATAATCAGGATGTGCGAAACGGAAATAATCAAGGGCAGAGGCCTCAGCAAAATAGAAACCAACAAGGGAACCATGGAGCACCTATAGGGCGGCTCATTGTTATTAATCAGGCAGATCTTTCAACTCAAGGGGATGTGATAACAGGTACATTTACGGCTTTAAGTGTGCATGTTAAGGTTTTATTCGATTCTGGAGCAAGTTGTTCGTTTATCTCTTCTAGAATCTTGCCTGAATTAGAGATGCCAAAACCTAAAATGATTAACTTAGAAATTCAGTTGCCTTCGGGAAAAATTGTATCGTGCACCAAACGATACGATGGAATTCCTATAGTCATTAAGAACCTTGAGTTCTATGCAAACTTAGTAGAATTTGACCTTAAAGATTTTGATATTATATTGGGAATGGATTAGCTTACCCAATATAAAGTTGTAATTGAGTGTCAGAAACACAAAATTACACTGTCTAAGACGAGAGGCAAAAAGGTCAACTACTATGTCCAACTCCCCAAACGTAAGACTAAGGTAGTAAATGCCTTAAAATTTTATAGTCTTATGCAGAAAGGATATATGCTTTATGCATGCTATATCCATAACCTCAAGTTAAAGGAGAATAAAATTGATGACATTCCAGTAGTGAGGGAGTATCCAGATGTATTCCCAGAAGAAATTCCTGGAATGCCTCCAGAACGTGAAGTCGAGTTTACAATCGATCTACTTCCCGGAACAGAACATGTATCAAAAGCTCCTTATCGCATGGCAACCCTAGATATGAATAAACTCAAGGAGCAACTTGAGGAATTATTACAAAAGGGGTATATACGACCTAGCACGTCGCCGTGGGGAGCACCAGTCTTATTCGTCAAGAAGAAAGATGGAGGGTTACATCTTTGTATCGATTATAGAGGTTTAAATCAGGTAACGGTTAAAAACAAATACCCGTTATCTAGGATTGATGACCTTTTCGATCAACTTAATGGTGCAACGGTATTCTCCAAGATAGATTTGCAATCCGGTTATCATCAACTGCGAATCGCTGAAAAGGATATTCCGAAAACTGCTTTCAGGACACGTTATGGACATTACGAATTTACAGTGATGCCCTTTGGGCTAACAAATGCCTCAGCAGTATTCATGAATCTCATGAATGATGTGTTTCGAGAATTGTTAGATCAATGTGTAGTCATTTTCATCGACGACATCTTGATCTATTCAAAGAGCAATGAAGAGCATGAACAACACTTGCATTAGGTGCTAGAGACATTAAGGAAACACCAACTCTATGCCAAGTTGTCCAAGTGTGACTTTTGGCTAGAAAAAGTAGCATTTTTAGGCCACGTTGTATCAGCTGATGGAGTTTCTGTTGACCAAGCAAAAATATCAGCAATCACCGAGTGGCCTACGCCTACTAATCAAACAGAAGTGAGAAGTTTTCTTGGACTCGCTGGATATTACAGGAGGTTCGTCAATGACTTTTCCAAAGTTGCACGACCTCTGACTCAACTTTTGAAGAAAGGCTTGAAGTATGAATGGACAGAAAAGTGTGAATCATCATTTCAAGAGTTAAAGAAACGCCTCACAACAGCACCAATTTTAACATTGCCAACAGAGAATGGAGATTTTGAAGTGTATAGTGACGCTTCAAAAGAGGGGCTAGGGTGTGTTTTAATGCAACAACAACAAGTCATTGCATATGCATCACGACAATTGAAGCCTCATGAGGAGAATTATCCGACACACGACCTAGAATTAGCAGCGGTAGTGTTCGCATTAAAGATTTGGCGACACTACTTATACGGACGAACTTGTCGGATATTCACCGACCACAAGAGCCTTAAGTACATATTTACTCAGAAGGAGTTAAACATGAGGCAACGCAGATGGTTAGAGTTGATCAAGGATTATGATTTGGACATCGCCTACCATGAAGGGAAAGCTAATGTGGTCGCAGATGCGTTGAGCCGCAAGACTCGACACGTGGCAAATACTCTTATCTTACCTTCGGAACTATATATGGACTTGGTCAAGGTAGACACGGAGCTAGTCCATTATGGAACTGTGGAAAATGTCATTAATGCTATGACCATTGAATCTACGGTATTTGATGAAATACGCAGTGCTCAACCAGGCGACATAAAGCTTGAAAGGATCAAGAAGAAGGTTGCTGAAGGAAAAGCAATTGGTTTTGCAATCCATGAGGATGGAAGCATTCGCTTCAAAGGGAGATGGTGCGTACCGCATAAATGCGTAGAGCTAAAATGAAGATTAGTGGAAGAAGGCCACAACACCTCGTATTCAGTACATCCAGGGAGTGATAAGCTTTATAAGGAATTAAAGAAGGTTTATTGGTGGCCAAGGATGAAGAATGAGGTTGTTGAGTTTGTGGCTAGATGTTTAACCTGTCAAAAGGTTAAAGCAGTACGTCAGAAGCCCTTAGGACTCATGAAACCATTGGAAATCCCGAGTTGGAAATGGGATAGTATATCAATTGATTTTGTTTCAGGACTACCACGATCACCAAAAGAAATGAATAAAATTGGGGGTAATTGTTGATAGATTGACAAAGATTGCGATCTTCATACCAATGAAGGATACATGGTCTATGGATCAATTAGCAAGAGCATATATCAATAACGTGGTTCGACGACATGGAGTGCCACATGATATAATCTCTGATAGAGACAGTAGATTTGTCTCTCAGTTTTGGACCAAGCTGCAAGAAGCTCTTGGTACCCAAATTAAAATGAGCACCGCTTTTCACCCGATGACGGATGGACAAACAGAAAGGACAATCCAAACACTGGAGGACATGCTGAGAGTATGCGTTCTTGAATTTAAAGGAAGTTGGGAAAACCATCTACCTTTGATAGAGTTCTCTTACAATAACAGCTATCATGCTAGTATAGGCACGACACCGTTTGAGGCACTCTATGGACGCAAGTGCCAAAGCCCATTATGTTGGGAAAAATGTGAGAATTCTATTGTGGTTGGGCCGCAACTCATTGAAGACATGACCCAACAGATCAAGATGATCCAATGGAAAATGAAGGCAGCACAAGATCGACAGAAAAGTTATGCCGATGTTAGGCGACAAGACCTAGAATTTCAAGTTGGAGATAAGGTTATGCTGAAAATATCACCTATGAAAGGAGTGATGCGTTTTGGAAAGCGAGGACAGTTAAGTCCTCGATATATTGGACCGTATGACATTCTGGAACGAGTCGGAACCCTGGCATATAGACTAGCCCTACCGCCACAACTATCTCGAGTGCACAATGTGTTCCATGTTTCATAGTTAAAGAAATATGTGCATGACCCAACCCATGTACTTCAACATGAAGTAATTGAACTCAAAGAAGATCTAACTTATGAAGAGTATCCAATCCAAATACTCGACATCAAAGAAAGAACGACAAGGAACAAGACCACCCGGATTGTTAAAGTACTTTGGTCCAATCATTGTACGTAAGAAGCAACATGGGAACTAGAGGATGATATGAAGCAACGCTACCCCAATCTCTTTTTAAACGACCAAATAACAGTTATGGGGACATAACTGTAGGCTTAAGGGGAGGAGGATGTAACCACCCGACACAATCTTGATAGGGTATGTTCAAAATCTCCTAAAACTTTTTTTTCATTAACTTTTATCTTGTATTCCGCATATTAGATTGCCACAGTAGTTTTCATCATTAAAACTTCGAGGACGAAGTTGATTCTTAAGGAGGGTGGATTGTAATACCATAGAAATTACCCGAAATAATTTTAATTCATTAAGTAGACTTTTATTAAATATTTAAACACTTGCTTAATGAATTAGTATATTGATTTTTTTTTACAAAACAATACTTGTAAAATTATATATGTAAATTTGTCTTTTCCAAAAGAAATATGAATTTCAATATCAAGGGTAATAGAATTATATAGTTTATGGAATATTTTTTTAAATCTATTGTTTAAATTATAAGTTTATATATATATACACATTGGTCTTGAAAATTATTATGAGGATAGTATGTGAATATTTTAAGTACTTTGATATTCATTATGGAATAAATTTTTATAAAAATAAAAGTATGAGTTTTTATATGAATCTATGAGAATTAACTTTTATATATAAGAAAATATATTCATAGATTATAATTTTTATTTGATGATGACATGAAGACTTTGTGGTTTGAGTATTGTTATGAATAAAATAAAACCATGCAAGTATATTATTATTATCTTTTTGAAAGCACATTAATATAAATACAATACTTGAAATAAATAAATAAATATTATATTACCATATCCAACTCATTGAGTATAAATGCGATAGTTTTGTATCAGCATGCGTGGGATTAGGTCTCCGGCGAGTCCAGCTCAGGGTTCAGCTGTAGGTCAGGGGCGTGGGGTTTATGGGAGAAATGGTGCAGCTATGGTGTGGAAGAGAAGGGATTCAGTTCATGGAATGAGGGGTGTGAAGGAGGGTTTCGGTGCAGAGTTTCATCAGGGGTTGCAGGTCAGAGGAGATAATAGAGAGGGTAAAGCTAACTTCCATCGAAACCTTTTAGGAGTCTTTATCGGCAACATTCCAGTGGGAGTATCCAATGGGCAAATCTTAAGGGACGTAGAAAAGGTGGCGAAGATCCGTGGTTGGTTTTTCCCAGCGAGGATTTGGCCGGAGCACGGCTATAAATTCGGCTTTGTAAGATTTGCTAGCAAGAAGGAGGCTTAGGAGGTGATATCTAGTATGGATGGTCGTAAATATTTGGAAATGAGTCTAAAAGTGAATTGGGCAAAACCTAGCAGGAAGGCGTTGGAGGCTAACGGTGCTATCCCAAGAAGGAGCAGTGTCGTCCTATCTGACCGTACTGGAAAGTTAAATCAGAATGAGGAAGGCACAAGCAGGATCCCTCATGTTGCTTGGCGTGATGAGCGTACGTACGCAGAAGTCCTCAAAGGCGGTAGGGAGCAAGGGGCTAGAGGGGCCGCGGCAAGTAGGGGGGACTGATCAAACTGGAAGCTGTGAGTGGAGATAAAGAATGGTTAAATCGTTCGGCCTTGGTGTCGGTAAGGAGTCTCGATGGTTTGTCTGAATTCCAAGAGTGGTTATATGAAGAACACAAGGACTGTGGAGATATAATCTACGGAGGGGGACATATAGTGGTCGTCACATTTAGCAGTGATATTAAGAGGGATGAATTCATTGCAGATGGTAGGGATGAGGTTTATATTTCATGGAAAAAGAAGTGGGAGGCCGCGGTGGTGGAGCGTAAATATCTAGTATGGATCTATATCTTTGGAATACCGTTCTCAGCTTGGTGCAATGAAAACATCCACAAAATTGTCAATGGGTGGGGAAGGGTCGTCAGTATCGATCAGGAAACGCAAGATAAAGAAAAGGATGGATCGGGCAAGAGTGCTAGTGGCAGTGGAGTACGAGAGCTGGGTTCCTCCGGTGATTAGAGTCAGTATGGAGGATAGGGAGGTACTTATCAGAGTAGTTGGAAATTATTGTGAACCGGTGGTGATTGAGGACAAATCTGGAGAAGCAAAACATTCAGAAATCGGGGTCGCAGCTCCGGCAGCGGGATTGGACGGCCACTCGCCGGAAGGGGAGAAGGGTTCAGAGTCCTGGACCGAGGAGTTTAGGGAACTGGGAGGGTTGCCGCATCCATTGCATGGGGAAGATAAACGGATGGAAAAGGTGGCGGATAGTAATCATGGTGCATTGGTTGCTGGAGGCGAAGATTACTCCCGAGATGCAGCGGTTCAAATGTTAGACGGGGATATGGGCCTAGAGGAGGTTGGGCTGCTCCATAGTAGTGGGCCTGGCATAATGGATTCAGATGTCAGATTGGGCCCAGGAATTGAAGTGACTGGTGATGTGGGCTTAATTAAAAGCAAAGATGGAAACAAGGAAGGGATATCTGATAACGATGTCTGGGCTGACAAGGAGCGGCTCGAGGGTACTATTAATGATCCAGTCCAAGCAGTGGAGTTAGTAACAGAGGTTTATTCACATCGTTCTATTAGAGGCGGAGGTTGCTATACTGGACATGCGGAGATGGGTCCAAACAAGGAGGTTGCGATGGAACGATCACACAGAGGCGGTGAAGAGGTTAGGTTGTCGGAAGGTGATCTTTTGGAAAGGGGCTCGGTTGTGGTGGATCTCTCGGAGTTCTGTATGGATGAGTTTAATCAGGCCCAAGAGACGGTGGCAGGGGTCGGAGATAAGCTAGAATAGGGACTCACAATATCGTCCATGGTGGAATACAAGGAGGTGCAGGAGGCGCTCCGTAAGGTGTTAGAAGATAAGCGGTGTCAGCGTAGACCTCGCAAAAGAGGTTCTAAAGGAGCGGGCATACCAAGGGGTGGTAGGAAACAAAGGCACTCAAGCTCAGAGCAGACGGGTGACGGGTTCGCCAGATTGCAATTTTTGACTCTACGGGTGAAGGAAGGTGTGAAAGTATTTGATTGTTCAGAGGTGGAAGCTACACTAGAGATAGCGGATAGGTTGGGGTTGTGCTGTTTAGTGTCGAAAGGGGAAATAGCCGCGAGGGTCTGGGAGGAGATAGTCAGTGAAAAGTAAGGTGGTCGGTCTAGGTTGAGGTATACATTTAATATGCGGATAATTACGTGTAACTTAAGAGGATTGAATGGAGGGGTTAGGCGACGGGCAGTGATGCGCTTATGTAAAAAATTGGTTCCAACAGTTGCTTGTTTTCAGGAGACAAAAATGGGAGATATCAAAGACGGGTTGGTTGCTAGGCTGTGGGGGTCTAAAGGGTGTGAATTCGTTTTTCAACCCGCGAGTGGGAATGCGGGTGGTTTGTTAACTATGTGGGATGCGTGCAAGTGCAGGCTGAATGTTTGTAATAAGGAGCACAACTATGTGTGGATTAAAGGCTCGGTTAATGGTCTTGCTGGAGTAGTTAACTTTGTTAACATACATGCACCAAATGTTCGTAGAGAGAGGGCGGACTTTTGGAATGATTTGATTCGGAAGTTACCGACTGATAATGGGGAACTATGGTGTCTTCTAGGGGATTTCAATGCCATTGGGGGGGAGGGTGAGCGTATTGGGGCTACTGAGGATTCGGGATCAATTAGGGAATTCAGGGACTTCATCGAGCAGTTGGGGTTAGTTGACTTACCTATGGAAGGTGGGCAATTTACTTGGTTTGGGAGGGGGGTAGTGTGTGTAGTAGGCTAGATAGATTCTTGTTTTCGGCGGGTTGGCTGTGTTTAAGGGATCCGATCACACAGAGAAGGGGCGATACGGTCTTGTCTGACCATTTTCCAGTCTACTTAGAGGTAGGGGGGAGGTCGTGGGGGCCTAAGCCTTTTAGATTTTATAACTATTGGATGGAAGATGATAGTTTTATTGATTTAGTTAAAAATGCATGGGGAGAGAGTGGGGAGGTGAGGGGCTATAAGATACTGGGCAGGCTTAAAGTGTTGAAAAATAAGATTAGGAGGTGGGAAGGTTATGGGGCTGATTCTATTGAGAAATGTATTCAGGAGCTATTGGGGGAAATCGGGGAAGTTGAGAGTTGTGTACTGGGAGATGGTAGGGATGCAGAGGACAGGAGTGGTTGGACGAATAAGAATAGGGAGCTTAAGCAATTATTATTGGCTGAAGAGCAAAGGTGGTTGCAAAAATCCAGAGTTAAATGGCTTAAAGAGGGAGATCAGAACACAAGATTCTTCCATGCAATCACGACAATCAACAGAAGATGGAACCACATTGGATCAATTAAAGTGGGAGAGGTGGTGATTGAGGAACCACGGGAATTAAAGGAAGCTGCTGTCGCCTTTTTCCAGGATATGTTTGCTAGGCAAAATGAGGAGGTTTTTAATATTCAGAATATAGGATTGGCAACTGTTGGCCAGGGGGATCGGGAATGGTTGGTTCGAGATTTCACGGTCGAGGAGATTCGGTCAGTGCTATGGAATTGCGATGGCAACAAAGCCCCCGGACCCGATGGTTATAATCTGGGATTTTTCAAAAGATATTGGGAAATAGTGAAAGAGGACTTGCTGGGAGTTTTTAAGATGTTGGAACGGGAGGGCAGACTTCCTAAAGATGTTGGAAAGTCGTTCATTTCATTGATCCCAAAGGTTGAGAATCCGGTGAATTTTGGAGACTATCGCCCAATATCATTGATCGGTAGTATCTACAAAATAGTGGCAAAAGTGCTTGCTCGAAGGCTTCAAGAAGTGATGACTGGACTTGTTGGTAAGGCCCAAATGGCATTTGTAAGAGGTAGACAGATATTGGACGGGGTATTAATAGCAGCGGAGGTTCACCACTCGACTCTGGTTTCGGGACGCAAGGGATTTATGTTAAAATTGGATTTTGCCAAAGCCTATGATTTTGTCTCTTGGGAGTGTCTTTTTCGGGTTTTAGAGACAATGAAATTTGAAGTCATATGGATCAAATGGATTATGGAATGCATATCTCAGGCGGAGGCAGCGGTTTTGATCAATGGATCTCCTATGCATTTTTTCAAGATGCGCAAAGGCATACGCCAAGGCGACCCGCTATCACCCTACCTGTTCGTCCTGGTGGCGGAGATACTAAACAGGTTGATGATTAGGGCAGGGGAAGTGGGTTTGATTAAAGGTCTAAATGGAGGCGGTGGAGGGCCTGTAATTTCCCATTTACAGTATGCGGATGATACGATTATTTTTTGTGAAGGGGAGTTGAATCAGGTAATCACTGTGAAAAGAATACTGAGGTGTCTTACATTGGCGACTGGTCTGAGAATTAATTATGGGAAAAGCAGTATATATGGTATTAATTGCAATATGGATTCGGTGAGGGAGGCAGCACGTGTTCTAGGTTGTAGTACGGGGAGTTGGCCTATGAAGTACTTAGGGATTCCGATTGGGGGTAGAGGTAACGGGATGGCAATTTGGCAACCAGTTCTAGACAAGGTGGAGCAACGTTTGGCGGGGTGGAAGGGCCGATTGTTGTCGCAAGCGGGCCGCCTATGCTTAATTAAATCTGTCCTCAACTGTCTGCCAACATATTTTTTTATCGGTGTTTAAAATACCTAAGGGTGTGGCCGATAGATTAGAAATGATTAAGCGAAGGTTTTTTTGGAATGAAAGGGATGGGGTTAGGAAGTTGCACCTTATTAATTGGGATAAAATATGTTCTCACAAAGACGAAGGGGGTTTACAGGTTGAAAGGGTCCAGGAACAAAATTTGGCGGTGCTTTTGAAATGGAGGTGGAGGTATGGGATTGAGAACTCACTTTGGAAGGAGGTGATTGAAGCAAAATTCTATAAGAGCTCAAATACTCTATTACCGGAAGCTAAGGTGGGGAGATCGGTGTGGGGGAGAATTTGTAGCGCTTGGAATTCTTACACTAATCAGGGTCAGGGGGCTGATTTAAAATTCAGATTGGGAGTGGATTGAAGACACACTTTTGGAATGATAACTGGACTGACGGAGGGAGGCCATTGAGATTATTATTTCCGCGCATTTTTGCTTTAGCTTGCAACAAAGAAGGAAAAGTTGCTGAGAATGGAAATTGGAATTGGGTGGACTGGGTCTGGGATATAAAGTTGAGAAGGCCACCTTTTCATTGGGAATTGGACTACTGGAATGATTTTTTGGGACTGTTACGGCGCCAAGAAATGAATAGGTTCATGGAGGATAGACTGATATGGGAAAAAGAATGCAATGGCAGGTTCTCCTCAAAGTCCTGCTGGACAAGAACTGTTACTGAAGAGGAACTAGAAAGTAAAAGTTTCTGGCATCTATTATGGAAGGTAAGGATTCCTATGAAAGTTAAATTATTGGCTTGGAAGGTCGCGCTTGGTGCAATTCCAGTCCGAGATGTACTGGCCAGGAAGGGGTGCATTCAAGGCTCTAATGCTCATTGTTTATTGTGTGTGGAGGAGAGTGAGACAATAGATCACTTGTTCTGTCGGTGCAAGGTAGTACTCGACATATGGTATAAATTGACAGCAGGGTATGGGGTCGCTTGGGCAATACCAGGGGAGGTAAGGAAACTACTGGAATAGTGGCTAGGTTTTGGTTTGGATACTGCATACAAGGGTGGATGGCAGATGACTGGATTGGCTACTATTTGGGTAATATGGAAGTATAGGAATGACATGATATTCAATGGTAAACAGTTTAATACTAATCTGATTATGGAGGAGATAAGATGGAGAGTCTGTCTTTGGTGGCAAGCCGCGAATAGAGGTTGTGATGTTAATTTGATAAGCCGTGAAACTGTTTTCCCCCAGGCGCTGGCTGAAGTTAGAATAGGGAGTGTGAAAAGGCCGAGAGTTGGATTGGTGTGGGAACGAGCAAAGAAAGGATGGTGGAAGGTAAACACGGACGGGTCATCCTTTGGTAATCCCGGGCAGGCAGGGATAGGTGGCGTTATTAGAAACGAAGAAGGTTCAATAATTTTTGTTCTATCAGACAACATAGGGTTGGCGGACTCCACGGAGGCGGAGGTAACAGCTTTGAGCAGGGTTTGTCGCGCTCTAATACGTGATCAAGGATTCCCCCTACCGAAGATGATTTTCGAGAGTGACTCAAAAAACTTAGTGTGCTGGTTGCGGCATCCGGAACTTTTTCCGTGGAGGTTATACAATCTGTTGGGGCCAATTATGGCGATTATGAGATGCGGGGGGGGGGGGGGGGGGGGGGGGGGGGGGGGGGGAGTGCGATTTCAACATATTTTGAGGGAGCGGAACGATTTGGCTGATCATTGGGCGAGATGTGGCGCAAAAGGAGAAAGGTCGTTTGAAGTTTGGCTACAACAGGGAGATCTAATTGGTGTACAGGTGGGTTCTGCTTCATGATGATTCGGGACTGATTTCATAGCTGAAGGCATCTCGGTTGTCTTGTGGAAATAATCCCATGTTCCATATTAAAAAAAAAAAAAGAAAAAAAAAGAAAAGAGAGAGACGAGAAAGGGCACGCGATGAGAGATATTAAGTGGGGATGGTTAATAGAGTCAGCCTGGTTTGAATATGGATAAAGTAGGGTTTTAGCTGTTCAGAATTATGGAAGGGTATGTTGCAGTGAAATGTCAAGTCTGGTTTGTTGATTTTTGAGTAGTGTCGGGCCTCTTTGGCTATGTTGTGTCGTGTCGCGTCTCTTTTGAGTTGTCTCGGATTATGTCTGTTTGGTCATGTCGTGTCATGTTTGGCTAATTTATTTCTGGTTACTTCTTTGATTTGATGCGTCGAGTTGTGTCCATTTCTGGCTGTTTTGTTGTCTTTGTCGAGTCATGTCGTGTCCATTTCTGGTTATTTCTTTGTCTTTGTTGTGGCGTGTCGTGTTCCTTTGGTTTTGAAGGTGCTGGTGATGGTCGCATATTTGGCTTCGAGGTGCCACTAATGTATATGGTTTGTGGTCCAACAATAGAGCTGGATTAACGGGAAGATGCTGCATATGTCAAGGAGTGGTTGTTCAAGTTGTTTGGAGTCATTGAGGTCTACAGTTGCTGTTGTCATTCGTGGATGCTGATAGTAGCGAATATAGATAGATGTTGCTACTGCCGGGGCTGCTTCCGGGGCCGTCGCTGTCTCCTGGTGCGCCATAACTGGATGGGATGGCGCTTTCTCCCCATTATGCTGGTTGAGGCAGAATCAAAGAGCTGGACTGATGAATTCACCTGCATGACCGATGAATTACCGCATTGAATATATCATGCCAACTGACAAGTTACCTGGTGAGATCCGAGCTTTACTGTTTTTCTTTGAATGTGTGCATACGTGGTGTACAAATCGCCATCCTAGTTTCTGCTTAATCATTCTTGTTGAGCCTGCTTTTTGTTCCTCATCCCAGCGCACTAGAAATAATATTTAGGATCCCCCTTTTGTTTTATTCTTTCCCTATAATCCTTCTCTTAACCCTAGCGAACTATGATTTGAACCTATTTGTTATTCCTTGCCCCCAAAATCACTAGCTCCTCCTCTTTAGTCACAGAACTTTTGTTCCATTGGGAGTTCAGGAATTGTCTATGAATCTTCATGTAAATATTCTATCGAAGATGCAAATTTGTTGGTGGAATTTTAGGGGTTTGGAATGTGATTGAACGAGTAAGGGTAGGTTTATTTGCATGAGACTGGGTGGCTAACTTGTCTGGGAGCTAGACTGGTTATATGAAAGAATCGATGGTGCTATGGTGCTTTTGTTGAGCTGGTGGTCGGGCGTACTTGAAAAAAAAAAGTAAAGAAAAAAGAAAAAAAAGAAGATCAATCCAAAAAAAAAAAAAGAGTGCAGAAAACTTGAAAGCTTGGAGGTTAAGGAGGATTGTTGTCATATTCAAAATGATAGGAGTTGGTATTATTAGAATTGTCATTTGGTAGAGGGACTAGAGTGTAGGAAGAGAACATCATGTTTTCATTTTCTAATTATGAAGATGGGTGTGTAGTGCCTTGCGGAACTTATCTCATTGCAACTTCTGGTGAATTTTTAGTGTGATTATTTATAGACGGCTCCTCAACTCCCATTACCCCGTCCTCTATATCCCTATCTATTCCATTTGGCCGTTATTGCCTTGTCCAGCCCCTCTGATTCGTTGCTCTAGTTTTGATTATAAAAGTAGGGGAGATGTGTTTTTCTAGCAAGCTTTGGGATAGTCACTTGGATCCATCTTTTGAGAGCTCTATTGCTTTCTACTCTTGAGAGTGAGTGTATACACTTTATAGTGGTGAAGTCGGTTTTTGGCATGATATATGAGATGTTGGATGACTTTGGTTGGGCTGTGGTGAGAATATCAAATTGTTGTGGAATGTTTTCTGTGCAATGGAAATCTGGTGTTCAGGAAGAGGTGGAAGCACGGAGGATAAAATTTTTGGTGGCTTCAGCAAGTGTTTGGTGTTGTGGCCGGTTGTGCTGTTGCTATAGACAATTGTATTGTTATTAGTCTGCTATCTCATGTTCCTAGCAAGTGCAGTTGTTGTTTACTGGATAGAATTTAGTTATATTGTGACATGGCAGACAATTAGGAAGTTTGTCCTTGAGTCGGGTATCGTCTTTCTGGAGATTCCTTTCGAGTCGAGCTTCTGCTTTATCCGGTTGTACCAAAACGTTTTGGATATGATGATGAATGCAACAGTCCCTATTTCCCTCAAAAAAAAAAAAACTCATTGAGTATAAATGCATGCCACTAAATAATGACAAGAATAATGATTTTTGTAGACAAGCTAATACTTCAATCATTTTCATGATACACTACTTACACAAATATAAGGTTAAAAGCAATTGCAAGAAATTTTCTTCCTAAACAAATAGATGAAAAAATCCACATGATTAACAAGTGTCTTGGATGAATGGCTAGCAAAGAAAGGTGATCAATTATCTCTTAAACCCACTAAGATTAATAGCCTCCATAATAGGCAAAACATTATATTAATAGACAACATGATGGACAAAATTAATAGCCTCCCAAATTAATAGCCTCTTTGTTAGGCTATAAGGACCAAATGAGTGGATAGAAATACTCTAACCATTATTGCTCAAGACACACTTAATTGGATGATTGGTGAGGTTGTAATCACTCTCACAATGTGTCATGTTCAATTGTTCAAATCTTAGCCTATAAATAGAGGGAGTTTCTAGCCTTCAAACACACCAATCTCATCCATCTCATTAGCCAAATTCACTACCCATTTTATTCTTCAAAGTTCTCCCACATAGTGAGCATATCTTAAGGATTGTGGAGTCTTGTAGGCTTGGCAACCTTCATCATTCTAAGAGTTCTAACTCTTCTCAACACTTGGTTTGTAAGATATCATCCTTGAAACTTTTATCTTAGAGATCTAAATCTTTTATTTTTATACTATAAATTGATTTCCCTCTATTTGTCGAATTTCAGCGAAACCCATAATTTGTGGTGCGAATCTTGTGTTATAACGGCCATTATCTTTGAATCTCCTTGCTCTTATACATTAATTCAGTAAGTTAACACTCTCTACTTTAAGTTTTGGAGATCCCAATCCATGTTTTAAGAATACAAAATTAGAATTTCCACATTATAACAAAATCTGTCAGTTTTTCGTTTACGTAAAGATCCATCTTTTTAAACTATTTTGGTACAATATCCCTCAAAGGTTCCTTCATAAAACTTGTTCCTTATTGGGTTGAGTATATTTCTGGAAACTTTTATAATTTTTAGAAATCGTATGAAAAAGTTATGGGATCCGCTTTATTGAAAGGTCGAAATCTCTTTTTGTTGAAATCTAAAAAATGATAGTGTTTTCTGAAATCCACATTTTTGAAGGTCTTAAGTGTCTCAAAGCCAAATGGTTTCTTCATGAAAAATATTTATCTATTTTTTATCTACCTTGTGGTAAAATTTTAGAATTTTCAGTCGTGAATTACTATTTTTAAAACCTGTTGAAAATTATAGAATCACTATTGAATTTCTGGCAGAATACATGTTCTAAAAAGAACTCAATTTTTGAATTGTTTCCATACCTTATTTTGAAAAGTGTAAAACATGAAACTTGTTCAACTATGTGTTGAGTATCTACAGTTTAAATTTCAAAGCAATCGCCTTTCATATGAATTTTTAAACCGACTTGGCGTAAACTGCGATGTTGGACTTGATTTTTGGTCCAAATGAGAAATTGTTGGATTTTGAGATCCATGAAATAATATTTCTATATTTATGAGATATTGATATGGGAGTTAAATGTTGAAATGATATTTGGCATTATTGAAAGCCCTTGTTATGAGATTACTCCCTTGAGATTGTTGAAACTCTTTTAAAGAGGATATTATGTGGAAAATTGTGGAAAACTCTTTTAAATCCATTGTGCACTATTAACTTGAGTAAGATGTCATACTTGATAGAGGGCTAATGCACTAGGGATGTGTCTTGCGGGCCTCCCCCTCTAAATATGCCAAGACGGCATTGTTGATAAATTGTGCCAAAATGGCGTTGTCGCATGTATGAGTCTATACTCTTGGGTGTATCCGTGATGGGTTACCAGAGGCTCCGGAGTGTGTCTGTATATGAGTCTGCTGCATGCTGATCATGACTTATGATCTATATGATATGATATGATATGATATATGGAAAATGGTGTCCTCTTGTGCATAGTTGCTACAATGGTAAGAATGAAAGTTATTTATTTTGTTAAAGGTAATGTGTGTGATCCTTTTTAAAAGAAAAAGTGAAAATTATTTTTTTTTTTAAATGAGTGTCAACCATTATTTTAAAATCCACTTCTTAAAGTGGAGCGGGTTGACTTACTCAGTACCATTGTACTGATAAAAATTTATTGTGTTATCTTTTTACAGATATTGGAGATGACATGTGAACTGCATCTCATGACATGAGCATTTGGGGATGGGATTACCTTTCATCAAAAAGATTGTTGCTTTAAGGAACCACGTACTTTTAATTATTAATGTCTTTTATATTGCCTTTAGTTTATGCTTACGCGTGAGAAAGAACAATCACTCTGGTATTAAGTACTTTAAATTTTCTTATGACTATATTTTATAAAATTGGCAATTATTTTTAAAGTCCATATTACAAAAATTTATATGTGAAGATATTTAGCCGTAGCACTTGTCAATTAAGTTAGCCAAAGGGCGAGCCTGACTGACAAGTGTGGCGGTAACATTCTGAAACCTTATGAGGATGAATTGGGTGTTACAAAAGCTAAGTCCTCGATATATAGGACCTTATGAAATTCTAGAAAAAGTCGGTAATCTAGCATATCGACTAGCCTTACCGCCACAATTGGCTCGAGTTCACAATGTGTTCCACGTATCACAATTGAAGAAGTATGTGCACGATCCGACCCATGTACTCCAACCGGAAGAAAATGAATTGGATGATGACTTGAGCTACGAGGAAATTCCAGTACAAATACTCGATGTTAAGGAGAGAGTAACAAGGAACAAAACCGTGAGAATGGTCAAGGTTCTTTGGTCGAACCATGAAAGTGAAACGGCAACATGGGAGTTAGAAGCCGACATGAAGAAGCGTTACCCGACCCTATTCCAAGACGGTGCAACCACAGTTATGGGGACATAACTGTAATCTTAAGAGGGGAGGATGTAACTGATAATGGCCAGAAATGACCATTATTTTCAATTCATTTCCGTGTCTGAAACGGGCATTTAATCGCATTCCGGTCTTATATTAAATAAGAAAGCAGTTGAATTGGACTGATTTATGCATAACTGTAAAAATATTGAGCTGGTATGAAAAATGCATAAATGTGTAATTTTATTACATATTTATGTTAGAAAAATCCAAAAACATGAGAAAAAGAAAAGAAAAGAAAAAGGAAATGAGAAGATGGGAAAAGAAATGAAAACCCACAAAAAGTTGAGTTTTACAGGATATTACGACGCTAGACACAACTGCGGTGCTAAGCATGTATAGCGCCTTAGCTTGGTCTAGCGCCGTAGGCGGAAACTGAAGCTGACAGTTTGAAGAAGGGTGGACGACGCTAAGCGAGGATAGCGCCGTAGTCGAGTATAGCGCCGTAAGCATGGATAGCGCCGTAGGCTGTCCATTCAGAAACAAAGAGTGTCTTCGAGATGGAAGACTACGACGTTAGACCTATAGCGCCGTAGTAGGATAGCGTCGTACCCAGCTATAGCGTCGTACTCAGCCTCAGAATTCAAATTTCAAGGCCTGGAGGCCCATGGGCCTAGGGTTTCCCACCTATTTAAGGACAAGTTGACTCCCATGATCAGTCACTTCACAACATTCCTACACTTGGAGACAACTCAAGTTCTTGAGGTGTGTGTAGATAGGGTAGTTAGTTAGGTTTTATTTTTTTTTTTTTTGTATTATTTAACTTTCATGATTTAGTTTACATTTTTGGTTACTGTTTATGTAGATTAGTGTTAGTTTAATGTTTTTTAGACCTAGTTAGCCACTTTTTCCTTATTTAGAGTTTTGCTAAACTCTTTATTTAGGTTTGAAATACCCAAATGATGGGTATTATCAAACCATTTGATATAAAATGGGAAGTTAATCATAAAAAGAATTCCAAAATCATGAAATGGACATGGGTCCATGGATTTATTGCTTTATTCTTGGTTTCATGACCATTTGGTCATTTTATTTTTCTGTTTTGTGTGGGTTTTGTGTTGTTTGTCTTTTATTTTGGGATTCATGCATGAAATGTTGGTTGAAAACCCTCACTTGGGTTTGTGGTTCATAGGTGTGTAGTTCAGCATAGATTTCCTTACTGGTTTGCATTTTTTTTGCATTTTTCCATTCACTGTTCTTAGCCTGTTCTTTATTTTCATGCATTTGTGAGCCATAAACTTGAAAAATAGGGTTTGCAATCGCAGAGATTGCATCACCCGAACAACAACAATTTTCTGGGCTAGCTACGACGCTAACCGCCCTACGGCGCTAACCTAGTGTAGCGTCGTAAGTGAGGTTTAGCGGCGTAGTTGTCCAGACTTAAACAAAATTTTCCCTACGGCACTAAACCAACGACGCTATCCTCAGATAGCGTCGTAATTTCTGTTTAGAGTCGTAGGTCCCCAAAACATTTTCCTTCTCGCAATACCCACCTACGACGCTATGCTTACGACGCTATCCTCGGATAGCGTCGACATTTAATATTTAGCGTCGTACCCCCCCCCCCCCCCATTTCACAAACACTTCTAAAAACTTAACCTACGGCGCTATCTTCACGACGCTATCCTAGGATAGCGTCGTCATTTAATGTCTAGCGCCGTAGCATCTCTCTTTTTTCCAAAAAATTCTTTCTTCCCCAGTTTCTCAAACCACCTACGACGCTACACCTACGACGCTATCCTAGTATAGCGCCGTAATTTAGGGTATAGCATCGTACACACCCGTTTAACTCCAAAAATTTCACACCTCTTTCACCAACCCATGACGACGCTAACCTCACGACGCTATTCTAGGATAGCATCGTAATATCTGCTTAGCGTCGTAATTGGCATCTTTATGCAAAATTTTCCATTCTCCATCTTCACAATTAATTGATTGAACCCTTAAGCCAGTAATTAAAGGTCAATATTAGAAATAATTGAGATCAATAATCACCTGGATTAAAGGAACTTTGTTCAATATCCATTAAAATATTTTTCTATAAACAAAATCGTGATACCTTAAACAGATAATCCAGACTGTAATTAATTATGGTAGGAGGGATTATTTAAGCCATCAATTATGGATTAATTCCATAACCTTGTATGAGAAACCAATGTCTCTCATACAAGTTCTTCTCTTTATTTTAATTTCTTTTGTCTTTTGCGTATTGTGTGTAACAATTAGTAAAGAATACACCAGACTAATGTTGGCGGGTATTCCCTCACGGATAAACTAGCTCGTATTCTGGGTATTAATTATTAAATGTTATTTTGCATGGTCTGGATAGCAGTCGGTGGAATCCTTGGCGGTTCGTCCATCCGGGATTATAATAGCTGCTCAGCTGATTCCTATCCGGATACAGTTTTATTTTATTTATCTTAATTTCCAAACCCAAATTCTAATCTGTAGTATAACTCTGCTAATGTCTGTCAACATTAGCTGATGAGTACTGCAGAAAGGAAGCATGTAGGTTTTTATCTGAATTCACAGACAGTAAGGGCCCAACTGGTAGCGACACTGCCATTTCAGGGTTTCACCTGTCTAAATTCACTTCATCTGAGTAATTAGGAAACTGGATAGCAGATGTTTGCAATCCACCTGATTATTCTGCCACCGCTTTTGGCCCCTAAGCTACTTCATAATTGTGTCCCGCCTTCTGTTTAAACACACCTTTATATTTTGGGTCAATTAATTTTACACTTCCATATATCCTTATGCATGATAATATTATGTACTATTGTGGTCTATAATATTTTGGGATTCTTCCCTTGGACATTAGAAGTCTAGATTCAAACAGATATTGCATATTAAATTTCCAACAAAAACTCCTTTATAAAATCCGGATCCGAGTAAGGGATAAATTCCTCAACTATGACTAGTTCATATTCTGTCAGGGGTTGATTTTGGGAAATTAGAAGCAGAGTCAGCGATTAGGTCTCATCTAGACTGAAATGATCTGCGTTTTAATTGAGAGTCTAGTACCTGTTTAGGGAATGATTTTCAAATCAATTATTTTCCAAAAATTGCTGTATGTTGGAAATCTTATATTAAATATTGCACTAACTCAGAGTCCACTTGGATTCAGATGAGGTATAATAGATAATACTAGAAGAACAGCATGTGGGCCTTGGTTATTTTCTAAGGTAGGGTTGAGTTCCTTTCAACCGCTATCATCTTCTGCCAAAGCCTATTTTTGAGTCCTGAGTGAGTGCATCCGGAATGAACTAATTTATTAGTTTATTTCATTAGTTTGTATCTCATAACCACCCGACGGGAAGTGAACACTGCGAGCGGTTCACCGAGAATAGGGAATTCTTGATCCACACCCGGTCTTTCTGACTGGGGGCTTTCTTTTACTATCAGGGTCAGACTTTCAAAAACCTCCGAGTGATAGGATTTTAAATGCTTTCCTTACCGCCTTCTTTTAACTGCTTTCTTTAGAGGTCACTCGGTTGTATTGAGAGTTATGTAACTGCTACTAGAATTGATAGTTAAGGGATAGTTCAGGCTTGATTAGAATCTTTGGGTGTGACATGGGAGAATGACAGTGGTACTTGGCAGTTCAACTAATGATCTGTCAGGTGTTGCTTATCTACCACAAATCTGTGGCAGTTACAAATCTGTGGTATCTTAGAATCTGTGGTCTTAAGAACATGTAAACTTATACTGTAAGTACCTGTCTGTTAAAGGGAACGCAGTACTGAGAGCATGAGAATTAGCTATCTCACAGGATTATCCCAAGCAAAGATCTGTGTATTTAAATGGAAGTTTAATTATGCCTTATCTAAATCTTGTCCAATTTTTATTCTTTTCTTCCTGTCCCTTCTGTCCATTCTGTGAATCAGCTTCATAATTAGCATAGAGTAGATTTTCATTGCTTTCATAGGTGTAATTTACTGCATTCTTAGAATAACTTCATCTGCTTTCCAGTGTAAATTTACCCGCTTTATAGAATAGAATTAATGCGCTTTGTAGAATAAATTTAAGTGCTTATGTAGTTTAGTTTAAATTCAGTCAGTAGTTGTTAGTCATCTTTTCAAACCAATTAGAGCAATACAAGTGGAAAATCTAGTAAAACGACGTGGGCACTGCTTCTATCGCACATCCTCCAGTGAACGATCCGGACTTACCTACAAATTATTGCAATTTTTGACACCGTGCGCTTTCGGGCCACAGTTTCGTAGCACGAGTAATAAAAATGTGACAACCTATAAATATATCCCTAAGCCCGACTCCATCATCATAAATTGGTTTCATTAAATAAAACATAAACTGGAATTATATTTCAAAAATACTCGTGGTAGGAAATTGTCAAAAGTTTCAGTAACGACCCGAATATTTTGTATCCCAAATAAACAAATTCAAATTTTTTTGAACTATGTAATGACTTTGATCCCTTCACAGGGTACATAGGCAACTTGGAAATTTCAATTTTGGGTCCAGTCAAATAATAACAATCAACAACAAATCAATCAATCAATCGAGCAATAAGTCGCGCAACTTCGGGGACGAAGTTGATTCTTAAGGGGGTAGACTCTAATACCCGAGATTTTTAGCGGCATTCAACGGAATAAAATTATTTCTTAATCCGATCAAGGTCGAAATATCTCCGAGAAGAAGAAAATAATTTATCGCAATAAATTATTGCTCAGAAATGAAACGCCGATAGATTCAAAAATTCAAAATGGAATAAAAAGACATTCCATGAATCGAGTCAAAAGAAATGGAATTAAATTCAAGAAAGAAAAGAATTTTAATTCCAAGAACCCTTGAAGTTGGAAATAATTTAATTAGATGAATTATTACACAGGAGCTAAAAGCCGACGAATTCAAACTCGACGGATTCAATATTTCGAATACGAAATTTATTTGAGTTGAAATAAACTTAAGATAGGAATCATAATCCGAGAACGACCCGAAAAATCGAGCCCAAAAATGTAGGAGAATAGAAGTCCGAAACAGAGGAGAAAAGGCCCGACGGATCGTACGACCCGGCCCAGGCCGCAGCCCAGGCCGGAGCCGCGCGGTCTCCGCGCGGTCTGGAGCTAAACCGCGCCGACACCACGGGGTGAGACAGGACAGCCTGCCATGACGCGTTTTGTCGACTTTCTTACCATATTTTCGGGTCCCAACGTGGGGATCTTGACTTAATTCGGGGGGAGCAGATAATTGTCGATATTATATGATCATAACACCCCATTATCAGCCATCCACACCCTTGTTTCATCCCAAACTCTCCCAAAAACCAAAAACACAAGTTCTTACCTTCCGACGACTTTCCGACGACTTTCGGGCAACCAAATCCTACCGAGGAAGTGTGTAGATCAAGGATTGCTGGCTTTGTATTGTTGGTAAGATGTAAATCAAGTTTCCTTATTGTTTTAAGATCATAACCAACATTCTAACTTACGGATCTTTACTTGCAAACACGTTCGTGACCAAAGGAGAGAAGAAGAACGTGTTGCATAGATCCGTTCGTGGCGATTTTGGACGAATCGATCGACCCTAGGATGTTCAAGAACTCACCTACTGTAAGTCAATACCTTCCATATCAATATGGGTGGTTTAAGGGCGTCCGAAACATTGGATCTAAAACAAAACGTTAAAATCGAACCTAAAAACCTCAATCTACGTATTTTCTGAAATCCGACCAAAACTCCTACTTCGAGTGTTCAAACCGAAAAACTCAAAACTTAGATTTTGATCCTAAGATCTTAAGCTATACTGTGTAAAAATTTCAGAGATTTTCATCGAGTTTTGACACCCCAAATTGTGTCGGACATATTCTGCATTTTTAAGGAATTTTCAGAAATTGACAGTTCACTTAACCGAACTTGATGAGCATATTTCTACCATTTCTAGTCCGAACTAAACTTTGTGATGTAAACAAAAGTTGTAGGTAATCATGTCTAGTATGTGTCCATAAAAGTCCAGAATTTTTGGAGTCCATTTGATGAGTCGAAAAATTGGATTTTGAAACTGTGACGAACCTGAATCCTGACAGCTTGTTGTTTGTGTAGAAAACTGGATTTTTGACATGCTTCCCTTCTTATTTCCAAAAAACTCGAAGCATGAAAGTTGTTCGTTGGGATGTTTTTGAGATACTGTGAAAATTTCAGATGAATCTCCTTTGTATTGAATTTTTAAACTGAAAAGGCGCAAACGGTGACATCAAACGGTTTTAAACTTGTGAGATCTTGAAATTTCTAAACAAACGATAGAAATCTTGTTATATCTTTGAAAATCCCGTTACAATAAAGTTGAAATGATATCGGTTACATTGATTATATAAAATTAGTGGGTGAGTGCTCTGCAGGGTGCCCTCCTAACTATTCACTTCGTGCCTTTATGGACGATGGTGACCCCGCGCGAAATATGAGAACTATTGCCAAAACGGCATCTTATTTTGGGCCTACCCTCTCGGGTGTATCTGTATAGGTTACCCGAGGCTCGACGAAGTGATACTGGGTATGGCGGATAGGCTGCAGCTGCCGGGCTACCGGCTAAATGAAAAATGACGAAATTGGCTGAGGCCGCCGGATCACCGGCTAAATGACACTTACGAAATTGGCTGCGGCCGCCGGACTACCGGCTAAATTAAATATTGTTGAGATGATGGTGTAACGGGGGAAAATTAAAAAAAAAGATTAGATTTTTATTTATTTATTTATGTCATTATTCATGCTTTTAATTCATGTTTAAATTATTGGCCCATGCTTAAATTATTATTATTTATGAAATTTAAATGTGTCTTTAAAGTATGCAAATTAAATTCTTATTTTTTTTTAATTGGTAAATAAAATGTTTTGTATGCATGATTAGAAGTATAATCTTAATTATTAAAATTAAAACCCCTTCATTGCTATGCTAGGATTGACTTACTCAGTATTTTATAATACTGATAAAAAACGTTGTTTATCTTTCTATTACAGAGTTCGGAGCATGATCATGCATTGGGGGATCATTTTGGACATTTAGTTAATTATTTTACATGACTTGTATGAACCGGCTTGTTTAACCCGTGTTTTGGCCATGTCGGCCCTATATTTTAAATTCCGCTGCATAAACTTTATTTCCGCTGCAACTTATTATTATTATCATGTGTGGATGATATTACACTATATTATATTTTTTTTTAGCAATTCCAGACTTATTTCTAAAAACTCTTTTCAATACTCATAGCCTTGCATCTCTTTAGCAAGTTCGGGAAATTCGTGTCTTACTAGGGAGGTGTGACGGTGGCACCCCGGCCTGGGTTATCAAATCCGGGGTGTTACATTTATGATCCCTAATTTTAACAATAGATATAAACTAAGCAAGAGCATCAATAAAACATTATTCAAATGGGGCCATTTAAAAAATGGAGAATTTCTATTAAAGATAACCTGAAAATGAGAAGCACGGACTTGAGTCATTCTCCACTGACACATCCTCCATTGCACGCAACATTGCAGCATTACACAATCAGCAACATTTTCTTCGAGTCATCCAAGTGTGTAGATTTTCTGCACACCAATCTCCCCTATGCCATTAATCGGCCATTTGGAGCCCTATAATACACACGGCAGAAAATATGTAAATGAATCAGATCAAATAAATCATATTCATTTGATAAATGTTCAACATCAGATAAATCTCAGACAAAAGATTTGGCACACTTCACAATTCATATCAGCCAAATGAAAATCCAGTAATTCGGAGGTTACCAAATTAAGGTCATCACAGCAAAGTTCAGTAGTTCTTTCTATTTATTTGATTTGTTGTAATTTCATACAGAAAAGATACATTATGCAGGATGTCCAAGAAGTAGGAGCAAAAATAATGATGTTGAAACTTGGAAAATCACTGAAACAAACTATACACACATAACATTATTAAAAAAAAGGGCCATTAGACAAAATCAGAATATCAGATTACTAATTTTTTTTAATAATAGTGGCATCTCAAAAAAAGTCTCTGCATCAAGTAATTATTATCAGTAATTATAAAATCAATATATTGTTACCAAAAAAAAAAGTAATTATTATCCGGTCCAAATACCATCACTTTTATCAGTAATTATAAAATCAATAATTGTAGCCAGTTATCCAATCAAATCAGACCCAACTTAGCACAGATGTCCAGCACATAAAACTCAAGTACACGAAATGGTCTCTGTTGACCTGTCAGTCCTAACAATTAACTTTTCTACCCGCCGCATTATAAATGTCAGTTTTATACCCGAAAAGACAAAAAAGCCTTGGTCCGGACACTTGACTCGGACCGGACCAAATAAAAAGAACGGTCCAAGGCTTTAATTACTAAACATAATTAGAGTGAAGGACTTCGTCCGGCCAACCCACTTGGTCCGCACAATAATATAAGCGGACCAAGTTAGGGTTTAGGGTTTAGGCGGACCAAGCTAGGGTTTAGGGTTTTTCTGTGTTTTTTTTCAGTTTTTCCTTTTTTTTTTCCTTCTTTTTTTTTCTTTTTTTTCTCTTTTGTTTATTTTAATTTTTTCTTTCTTTTAATTTTTGTTTATTTTAATTTTTTTCTTTCTTTTAATTTTTTCCCTTATTTTTCCTTTCCCTTAATTTTTTTTTAATTTTTTTCCTTTTTTTTTCATTTTTTATCTTTTTTATCTTTTTTTTTTTGTTTTTTTTATCATTTCATTTTCATTTATCTTTTGCTTTTTCTTGTAATTTTTTTCTTTTTTCTTCTTTTATTTTTTTTATTTTCTTCATTTTCTTCTTGTTAATTTTTCTTTTTTAATTTTTTCTTTCATTTTCTTTTTTCCTTATTTTTCCTTTTCTTTCATTTTTTCCTTTCTTTTCATTTTTTCTCTTTCTTTTCCTTTTGTTTTTTTCGCAAATTTTTTTCTTTTTTCTTCTTTTCTTTTTTCCTTATTTTTATGTTTTCTTCATTTTCTTCTTGTTTATTTTTTTTCCCCTTCATTTTCTTTTTTCCCTTTTCTCTTCTTTTCTTTTCTCTATCTTTTCTTTTGTTTCCTTATTTTATTTAACTTTTAATTTAGTAGTGAATATTATTGCTTTGTAAATTGATTAGTACAATTGAATAAATTATATTACAAAATTATTATTATAATAGTAAATAAAAAAAACACTTATTATTCCACTTTTGAAACCAGCTTACGGATCCGTTATAATGCATTACATTGTATAAAAGCCCCATCATTGATTACATTTTGGAAACGGAACATATATAATAAGCCTTCTTCACAGCATATCCAGCGAATAAGTCTCTGTCCTAAATGCACTATAATGAAAGAATACATTGCCGAACCCTCATATTCCCCCCACATATTGACGAATGATTCAAATAATAGAACACATTTAAAGAACCTGTTGTGCAGCGCAGCTTCTGTTATAAGATGCCGAATCTTTTTATTCTCACGTAGAAGATGCTTCAAACAGTACTTCATTTATAGTTGCTTCCGAAGTCTTATTCTAATCGAAAATTAACGGGAGCGGTTGATCACGGAAACTTAACATATTCTCATCCCATTATGTTCCGACTTGCATTTATTCTCCCTATGTTCAACCTCTCTCAACCTCTCTCAGTCTCCATCTAAAGATTGGCTTAACACTCCATGTTTCATTCTTCGCAAAGGTTGAGCGATGCCAAAAGCTACCGACGGAGCGCAACTTGTCGGGAGTTGTGGTGGAGCAGAGATATGATAATTGCCGATTCCTCACATTCCTCGCTAGTATAATTACTTTTGTAACCCTATAGGGGGGAACATTAATTTTATAAGCAACATTAGTAATTCCCCAGGTATTTATTAAGTATATTTTTATAATAATACAAATATTATTAATAGTAATAATAAGTGTATTAATCATAATAATTAAATAATATTATAAGTAAAAGCATAAGTGTATCAACAAGCGAACGATACCATCTGTAATAATACTAAAAATAATAAAAATAACATTCCGGACCTTCCACGGGGAAACTGCCGACTTTCATATTTCCTCCATCCCAGTCCGTTTGTCTGAGTCGTTGGTGGGATCTGCAAATTCGAAACGTCACAAACAGAAAGGAACGATGACCTTCAACAAACCGACCTACAGTTAAACATTGAGATATATAAGAATGCCAACAGTGTGAATAATAGTTGCAATAATAATAACAATAATAAACGTAATAAAAATAATAAAATAACCACAACAATAACGTCTTTTGTGATTTAAATGTAAATAGCTTTTTAAATTTAACCTGAAGTTGCATACGGCAGAAGACTGCAGAATTTTCTCATTCTCACGTAGCTGATGCTTCAATCCTTGAGCGTGTAGCATCGTGCTTCGTGCATGCCCAACGTTCAACTCTTCCGCCTTAAAATAACTGGCCGGAGAGATTGGTGGTATGCCACCATCAAAACATTCATCATGATGTAGTGATGGTGCTTCTGAGTGTTGTCATTACCAATGCCGCCCATGTCCAAATGTTGTATTTCGATAATACCTACAGGTAAACATTACAAAATAATAGCAAGAACGGTGAATTATTAAATATAATTTAATTATTATAGAATAAATTATTATAATAAATTAATAGAATAAATTATTATAATAAATTATTATAAACTAAATTATTATAAATTAAATTATTACAATAATTTAATAGAATAAATTAATAAATTATTAAATATAACTAATAAATTAAATTATTACAATAAATTAATAAATTACAATATAACTAAATTATATTAATAAATTATTAATATAACTAAATTATTATAAATTAAATTATTACAATAATTTAATAGAATAAATTAATAAATTATTAAATATAACTAATAATTATTAACTATTATTTATAATTATTATTTATAAATTATTAGCAAATATGATTAGTAAAAGGATAAGTACGGATTATTAATTATTAGTTATTAATAAATAATTTAAATAAATAATTGTTAGTACGCATTTATATTTTATTACTATTAATAATAATTTAAATAATATTATTAATAGTAATAGTATGTGTGTTAATTATTAATAATAATAATAATATTAATAATAATAATAATAATATTAACTTATCATAATAAATTATTATAATTTACCAAAAAAAAAATTTGAAAAAATTTACCAAAAAAATAATAAATTATTATAATAAATTAATAAATTATTATAATTCAAATTATTATAATAAATTAAAATTATAAATATTTAAATTTTATCAGATTAATAAATTAATAGAATAAATTCATAACTTAATATAATTTAATTTATCATTTATTACTTATACAAACTCGAGCAATTAAAAACGGACCAAGGGACCGGACCAAGTATAAATCAAAGGACCAAATATAAATGAAAGGACCAAGCATTTCAAAACTGCTTTACTCGGACTATTTTATTAACGGTCGAAGCAATTAAATGGGCGGACCAAGTGAAAGTGAGCGGACCAAGCAATCCAACCGTCTGGATGTGCTTTACTCGGCCTATTTTATTTACGGACGAAGCGATTAAATGTCCGGACCAAGTAATAACTGCCCGGACCAAATCGTGGCTTGTACAAGAAGCTGTACGGATTCAGTCTCTCCCCATTTTCCCCTTTCCCTTTCCCGCTCACGCTTCTTTCTTCCCCCCCCCCCCCAATCCGATCTTAGCGCCATTGAATCCGGGCGAAGCTTTGCTTGTTCCGGACGAAGTTCTTCCGGCCATCCTCCGTTCACCCTTTCTCCGGCCATTTGTGTTTAATTGTTGCGAAAATGGAGGATGCGAATGTAGGAGCAGTTTCGAGCGAAATGGCAATGATTCCATTGGACGAATGCGTTCTTCGAAGGTTTGCCGGAACATGCCGCGCCGGAAACGTCGCCGCCACCGCCGGAAATTCCGCCACCGTCCGGCCATGACCCAGTCCGGGTAAGTTTACAGTTTCGCGCATTCCAATTACGTTCCTTTGTGATGCAATGCTTGGATTGAAATTTGTGCTTCATATTTGCCATGTTGGTTAATTTACAAGTTTTTTAAATGTCTATGATGTTGGTGTTATATGGTATAACCGTTAGAGTATTTGTTGGATTGTATGCGTGAATTGTTGAATATGCCTATTAATTTGAATTCGTGTCTAAATTATTTGCTCATATGATTCTATGTTGGTAATAGATTTTTTAAATTAATGGTAAGTGTGATGGGGCACCAATTTTGTACTGAGTTCAGATGATTTAAATTACGCGAATGATTACGGGGTCGAATTAGTATCGCGTAGTTGTTGGATTCTTTACGGAGATTGTTGAAATTGTCTACTGTAGTGTATTGCATATATTGAATGTTGAATTTTAGATAATAGGTTGGTGAATGTGTAGCATTGGTCATGTTGAATAGTAGTAAGTGGTATAATGTTGAAGAGCTAGGACGATGAACTGTTGAAGTATATTTTGTACGACCTAAATGGTTCCACCTATTAATTGGAGGTTGCTGTTTATAATAATTTGGAAAAATTAGTTAAATTAATAGGGAGAATAATATATTAAATTATAATAGTAATAATAAATAAATAGATGATGTAGATTAATAATATGTTGGAACTATACATAATTTATAATATCAAAAGTAATTCTAATTATAATATTAATATTAATACTAATAATAATAATAGCATTTTGTAATAATGATAATTTATTTTATTAATATATTGGAAATATACATAATTCATAATATCAACATTATTATTATTTTCTAATTTAAAATAATTCTAGTTATAACTACATAATTCTAATTGTAATATAATTACAATAATAACTACAATACTAATTAGAATTATTTTTTAGTAATATTATTATTTTTAATTTTAATATATTGTAGTTATAATAAATAATTAATAATAATAATAACTACCATTCTAATCATAATTACAATAATAATAATAATGATTTAAATAATTAGAATTATTTTTATAATATATCGCAAATGTACCTAATTTGTAATATCAATACTATTATTATTTTTTAATTTAAAATAATTCTAATTATAACTACAATACTAATAATGATAATATCATTTTGTAATAATGATAATTTATTTTATTAATATATTGGAAATATACATAATTCATAATATCAACATTATTATTATTTTCTAATTTAAAATAATTCTAGTTATAACTACATAATTCTAATTGTAATATAATTACAATAATAACTACAATACTAATTAGAATTATTTTTTAGTAATATTATTATTTTTAATTTTAATATATTGTAGTTATAATAAATAATTAATAATAATAATAACTACCATTCTAATCATAATTACAATAATAATAATAATGATTTAAATAATTAGAATTATTTTTATAATATATCGCAAATGTACCTAATTTGTAATATCAATACTATTATTATTTTTTAATTTAAAATAATTCTAATTATAACTACAATACTAATAATGATAATATCATTTTGTAATAATGATAATCTATTTTATTAATATATTGGAAATATACATAATTCATAATATCAACATTATTATTATTTTCTAATTTAAAATAATTCTAGTTATAACTACATAATTCTATTGTAATATAATTACAATAATAACTACAATACTAATTAGAATTATTTTTTAATAATATTAGTATTTTTAATTTTAATATATTGTAGTTATAATTAATAATTAATATTAATAATAATAACTACCATTCTAATCATACTTACAGTACTAATAATAATGATTAAAATAATTAGGGTGGCTTTAATAATATATCGGAAATATACCTTATGTGTAATATCAATACTATTATTATTTTTTAATTTAAAATAATTCTAATTATAACTACAATACTAATAATGATAATTGATTTTAATAATACTATGGAAATATACATAATTTATTCAAGATTAACAATAGTCTTACTAAAATGCATCCTCTTAAAAATCGAAGGGGGACTTCTATTATAGACGGCCGGCTGCCCAGGGCAAGAGCCCGAAGCTGACCAATTACATCCGGCACATTAAAGCGATCACACTCATCTTGGGGGAGTTAGAGGTGGCAGCTCCCGATATGGTTGCAGAGTTGAGGGGGTCATGTTTCGGGTATATGTTTAGAGGAGTTGAGGGCGCGAGGCGGCCTGCATGGTCGGCCACTGTATGTTGTGCACAGGGCATGGCGGCACTCATGTCCTACGAGGTGGCATTCCGCCACTACGGGCCAGACGAGCCGTGGGGTGAGGACGATGCAGTATGGTTCCGCGTCTGCGGCCATTTTATTCGCTACAGTCGCGAGGAGCACGCGCTGGTGACAGGCCTCCGATATGGGCATTCTGACTTCGAGTTGTATTCTGCTGAGGATCCCCCAGCTGGCGGTGTGTACGATAGATACCGTAGTCTCCTCCAGAGCGGATCGATGGACACGATCCGTGAGCATTACAAGGCGGGTGCTTTCCGACGGGCACCCGAGGACACACTGAAGGTTGCCTTGGTCCTATCCGGGTTTTACCTTGTTTTGGGACACGATGGCCACAGCCGGAGCCCTGAGCCATGGATGTGGCGCTTGGTGGAGGATAGAGCTGCCTGGAATGCATTCCCTTGGGGCCTTATGAGCTGGCAGGCGAGCCGGCAGTACATCCGGGACTACCCGACTGTGGGGGTGACTGACAGGGCGACCGTCCACCTGTACGGCCACTCCCTCGCATTTATGGTACGCCACACATTGCTCACAATTTCATTAATCCCGTACTATTTTCCACTCTACATTATTGCATTGCATAACATTTTTTTTGTGTGCTGCGCACTTACAGGTGTGGATGTGCGAGGCCATACCCGACATCGGCCAGTTCTATCTTTCCTCCACATCCGATGACCCAGCTTTCCAGCGCCCCAGGATGCTGCGCTGTGCTTACAAGAAGCGGACGACCGGGCCGGGTTGGCTGACGTTTTACACCACTGCGGTTAGTTTGTTAAAGTCGTTTAACTTGAATTCACATGTTTCCAACTTCCTATTCATGTTTTGACGGTTCTCTGTTGCCTTGTAATAGCGAGTGTGTCATGAGAGACTAGTCCCCACACCGGAGGAGCTACAGGAGCCATACATGACGGGGATAGATGTGCCGACACCGGCGGGGCTGCGCTGGGCGAGGGCCCCTGCGCATCGGCCAAAGGGGCGGAAGAGGAGGATGACAGAGCAGGCCGACGACACGGAGGCCGATAGGGCGGAGGTGGAGGGTGGGAGTGATGGAGGCCGACGGCAGCGCAGGCGCACACACAGTCAGCCGGCGGAGTCTAGACGTGGCGACGGCGATGCACAGGAACCGGTCGATGCCACCCCGGCGGCGACCGTACAGCCCGCAGCGGAGACGACTCCGGCCGTGTAACGCCCCAAAAATTTAAAACCAAATTTCTGTGACGTCACGGCCGTGTTACCTCTCTTAAACTGTTGGCCAATCAATTTAAGATCAATAACACGTAGCCAAGTAACCAGGAAGCCAATGAATCATAATATCAGAGTACAAATCCAGAAAAGAAACCTCACATCATAACAGACGTCCGGCTTACAAGCCTTATTTATGCGACATAACAGTCGACATATCAGTCTCATCTCACCTGTCAGAGATATCAAATTAAACACAAGACAGAATATAGTGTACCGATCCGTACCACAACAGTACGAGACTAGGTAATAAGTCATAGCATATTATTCAAGTCAAGCACATAAGTCCACAACATGCTAATGCATCCCTAGGTAGATCACTCATCCCCAAACCCCACATCGTGCTCAGGCTCTGCGTCCTCCCCAGGAATATCTATACATAAAAACATAGCAAGGGTCAGTACAAGGTACTGAGCAAGAATAGAAGAATCGGCATAAGGGGAAACAAGAATTAACTTGATTCCCTAGAAGTATATTTATACATATATGTGGAGATATATTCCGTTTTTTAAACATTTGTTAGGCATAACATAAAAATTAAACAGTGCAAATAAGTAAACATCACACCGTCCCATACCGGTGCTTCAACCACAGCAAATAAGATGAATGATGGATGATGAGATGAAATGTTATGACCTAAGATGTCTATCTACCCTAAATGCAACACATAAGCATGTCTAGCGCGCACCTAGGTACCATGGTCGGTATTCCCTCCCATATAAGGGTCCACACCCCTTAATGGTCGAGAGACATACCCACAGTGCCCCCGCCGCGGACACCAACAGCTGAAATCGTGGCTTACGGCAAGCGGGTCCGGCTAAGGGTCATGAGCCCTTTCTAGCCCAATACAGACTAGGATATAAATCCTTTCCAGTCTCAATGCTTCTGGGTAGCAATCCCACTATGCCCCTCATCGGATACCGATTCGTAAGCGTAGCGTATCCTACCGTCGTGGCATTTTATATCATCACAGATATTCACATATCATCACAGATATTCACATATCATCACAGATATTCACATATCATCACAGATATTCTCATTTCATCACATATATTCACATATCATCCCAGATATTCACATATCATCACAGATATTCACATATCAATTCAATCACTCCTCTCGAGTGAAGTATTTTCTTTAAAATAGATAGCTTTAAAATAGTCTGGGCTCTTTGAAATATACTACTAGTTTATAAATGATAACTTTAAAAATAATAATACTTGAAAATAATAGTTTTTAAAAAGAATAATCCGGGCTCTTTAAAATAGTAGTTTTAAAATATTCCGGGGTGTGCCAAGTCCCACATTTCGGCACCAACACATAATCAGATTCCACACATGTCAATACGTAAATTACGTGTCATGACAAAATAAACAACTCATCGCGAGTTAAGTGTCAAGGGTGTGCCAAGCCCCACATATCGGCACTAACACTCACATCAACATAGAAGCGAAACAAGACTCGATCTCAACTAAGGCATAGTAGATCACCGCTAATCGCAACTAAGTTCAAAGATTGTGAGCATAATGATAGTTATGGCATGCTAGAAGCATAAGAAGAACTAAGGAAACACGCAGAACGAAGAACCGGGAAAACGAGCGAACGAACCGCGCGGGCAGGGGGGTGGCGCGCACCCCGCGCGGTTTTCCCATGAAAACCGCGCCAACCCCGCGCGGGTTCAGTCACGGGCGTCGTGACGTTCGTGTCGCGCGCTGCTCGCGCGCTGTTTGGCTAAAGGGCGCCCCAACTGCGCGCCGACACAACAGAAACGATGGAAATGGCGGTTTCCGGCCATTCCACCGATTATGCCCCCATTTAGGCCTATCTCTACCCTTGCCTGGTATGTAGATGAGTCCCCAAGCTCCTCTTCTCAACCTGCAAGCTTCCAATCTACAATTCCAAGCCTATATTACAAGAATCCAGTCCAAACATCAAAAATCAACTCCAAGAACATGATTTCTTCATCATGAACCCATTGGAAGCTCAAAAACTGAAATTACTCAACCAAAAGCATTACCTTAGCTCCCAAAACTGATTTGCAACTCCCAAGCAAGGATTTAACACAAATTCCAAGCCGATCTACAAGAATTCATCCCAAAAATTGAATTCCCGTCACCAACTTTCATCACTTCCAAAACCCACTCAAACATCCTCAAAATCAAGTGTTGAAGCTAGGAAAATACTTACAAAGCATATATAAACAATCCCCCAACTTGATTTGAGGAAGAAAACACCAATTCCAAGCCAAAATGAAGAACCCTATCTCCTTCAAGAGAGGTGACGGGAATGGAAGGATGATGATGAAGAAATGGGTTTCCAACACCCAATAATTCAGATTTTGAAGAGTCAAAATGGATCCGGGTCGGGTCACGGGTCTCGGTTCGGGTCGGAATGTGGGTTAAAAGAGTTACACCACTTGTCTTGACCACATTGCACCCATTTGAGCACTTGACTCTTATTATCTAGTGAGTTGAACTCACTTAATCCCCCACTTAAATCTTCATTCCCTACAAAATAATCCACATACTACGTCTTTTGTTAATTAACCATAACTAAATTAAATTAATTATGAGTTAATTAAATCGGGGTGTTACAGGCCGGGCCGACTCAGTCCGCATCGGCTAGGACTACGCCCCGGCGGCGGCAGCCCGCGGCCGAGAGGTTTGTGCCCGGGACGACGCAGGACGCATCCGAGCCGACTATGCCCGACCCGACACATCCCGCATCGGAGACAGGGGTGCCCGAGTTCACACACTCTGCACCGGCGAGTATGGACCCTCTGCTGCTACAGCAGTTGGTGGATGGGGTCTGCGCAGCCGTGGAGGAGCGCGTGCTTATGGGAGTGGCGGAGGTTGTCGCGGTGACGCAGTTTCAGTTGCGGAAAGAAATAGAAGAGTCGGAGGCGCGCCTGAGGCAAGACATCGCGAGCCTGAGGCGAGATATCGAGCGCCAGGCAGGTGCAGTTCGCGAGGTTGTGGCGGTCGAGATTAGAGCCGCGTTGCGCACTATTCTCCAGCACCCTGCCGTACCGAGTCCGGGTGTGCGCCCAGGTGGTGCGACGGACCACTCGGTTGGTTCGGAGGGACATGCCACCACCCAGGCTGCCAGGGAGAGGGAGGAGCGGATGGCATCTATCGCACGGTTTTCCACCACTCACGCTCGAGTCCCTGAGACTGATTCTCAGTCGGTGGATGTGTCGAGCGAGGGGCGACCGTCACAAGTTGGCGAGCAGCCTGCTCCCTCGGACACCATTTGCACGCCGTTGCCGGGTGCGACAGGAGGTATGCATGCGTTTCCCATCACTTCTTAATTAGTGTTATGACCTCGTTTATCGTTTACCCGCATATTGCAGATATAGACGCACAGAGTTTGCGCACTGACAGCCCAGGTCGACCCTCGTCTCCAGTGCCTCCTGATGTTGCGTGCGCAGTTTCAGGTGAGAACCTCTGAACCTGCTGTCTGTCTCGTGTTATCTATGTTGTAGAATAGGCCACAAAAATTGACTGCATGAACTAAACATTGTTATTATTACATTTACGATGACCATGGCAGGGATGGACGCGGAAGGCGGTGGCGCGGACCCCGCCGAACGTGCGGCGGATGCAGACTGCAGCACGGGTGCTGATGTTGAGACTGGTACTAGGAATACAACAATTCTCTGTCAACACCTACTTGGATGTTCTATTTCTTTTATTTATGATGTCGTTGCATGAATTATAGTGTTCTGACGTACTTTTTCGCATCTATGACAGGGATACATACGCGAGAGGGCGGGACGGCGGCTGATGCGGCCCCGACGGACCCTGTGACGCCGATCCAAGGTTTGTTCAAATTTATGTACATTATGAGCCTTCACATAAATAACTTATTCGTATGAATTCTTGTAATTCCCTTGTTGCATGTAGCTCGGTCGCCCAGGGGCCCTGACGTTATAGAGCCTGACGAGGACGGTGATCGAGTGGTGTTGGTGAGGAGCGCACAGGATCCAGACCCGGTCCCCTTCCGGACCAAAAGGAACGGGCAGCTCGCACATCGGTGCCGCAGTCCATTCATGCGACTTACCAGGCCGCGGGCTAATAAGCGAATGGATGCGTTCAGGACATACTGCGAGAGCGGCGATTACTTGTATGTTTATGCAATCCGGTAAGTCCAGCTATACAAATTTTATGAATCATTAGTAATAAAGTTGGCATGTCATTTGTGCACAGGCTCGATGTCGGTATCGATACCGCGGTTGGTCCCGATTGGTTTAAGGAATGGTGTACGGATGGGTTATTTCTTCACGACACCGTGAGTATAATTTTAAAAACTTCGATTATGCGTTACATATATGTGTGTAAAGAAAACTAATTCTCTCTCTACATTGCAGCACATAGATGCATACTTGGGTATTTTGCAGTTCAAGCCCAAGGACGTGCAGTGCAAGCCACGAACGGTGGGGGGCCAATATGCCTTAATGCCCTGTAGATTCTTGGTAAGTACGTATATTTCGTACGTTAATGTTTCGTAATTCCCGGTGAATTAGTATGCATCTTATGTCGTGTTATAATTAATGAGAAATGAGGAACTTCACTAAAATAAGAAAACATAAAGTATTAATTAATTAACTTTAAAAGTATTAATTAATTTTATTCTCCTCCTAATTTTTATTCGATTTAAAAAAAACAAAGAAGGTTTAGGCAGTTATATTTTTTCAGCTTAGCCAATTTAATAATTTTCATAATTTTGAGAGACCCCATTAATTTCCAGAAATTAATGGGGTTTCCATTTTATATATTAATTGTAGTTGGACTCCGTGACACTAATTTTCATTTTACTCTCTTTTAAACAGACAGGACTCATGGCAGACTGCTGGGACGAGAAGTTGAAGCTGCCCATGTTTGATGACGGCATCATTGCTTCGATGTCGCAGTACGTTGTTGGGGCACAACCCCAGTGGGGTTCGACTGCACATTGGGCGGAGTTGGACGAGGTTAGTAGATCCTTTATTCACATATAGATCATGCCGATATCCTAGTTCTCATGTTTATCGGGGCTTGTGCTTGTATCAGATCATATGCCCCTGGCACATACGTCAGCACTGGTTGATTGTACGGATCCGATTGGACACCCATACGATATATTTCCACGATTCTATATGCCATCCCAGTCGTGCGTACTCGCCTGAGAAGGAGGACATATTGAGCTCGCGTTTCGAGGACCTAGGTCGACTCCTTCGCATCTTCCCGGCATTGCTCGAGCATTCAGGATACTACCGGCACCGCCCCGATCTGCGCTCAGATCGCTGGTCCATCTCCCTGCCGTCCCCCCAGACCGTTTTCCACCAGCATGACGCCTCCTCATGCGGCGTTCTTACTATATTGACCGCGGCCGCGATCGTGTCGGGACGCTTCCCCGACACAAGCACCTTCCGCCTGGACAGCAAAGTAGCGAGAGAGACACAGGCATTCAGAGTATGGAAGTTCAGCCAGGACGTCAAAGGGGGACCTATTTACAGACTGCCCGACCCGCCCCCACCTACACAGTACTCGATTGAGCATGTCCATGAGTGACACCCCTTTCCACCGTACATATATATATATATATATATCTATGTATTTAGGGTGTACATATTGTTTCTTTCATATAGTAGAGCCAGTTTTTCTTCCTTTTACTGACGTATGCAATCTTTTCTTCCTTTGTTTACGTTTAGTATTTTAATTTATGCTAATATAATTATAAATATAATTATTTTATAATCATAATAAACATTAAAATTATTTTATAATTTTATACAAAATTAATAAACACTATTGATTATTAAATATAAAATTATTAAATTTATTAAAAATTATCTGGGATGTACCCTACGCCCTTTATTTCCGTACCCTCATGCCTAAATCCTTTGAACCATAAATGCTCAAACTCGCGCTTCCATGAGTTTAACTCCACCATTTGAATTGTGTCCTTGTCTGCCACCACTGAGTTAGAAGTTGGAAACCTGGGCGGAGTTCTCCTTGGCTGACAGTTCCATACTAATGAGGTTATGGAATTAGAAATTATATTACGATTTATCTTAACTCTTCTTCCAAAGTGAGAGGCGTGTAGGCTGGCGCTATAATTGCAGGCGGACAGTTTGATAATACCTTTCAAGTAGGGTTCATGCTGATGCAATGGTTAAACGGTTTTACCCCGCGCCTGGGGTATGGGTAATGATGCAGAGGGCGGCCCAAAGGATTTAAAAACGAACATGGTGGACATTTCTACCACTACAGGGCGGGGCACGGATGGGTGGATATATTTTGTATAGTGCAGCGACGGAGCCTTACACGGCAGTGCATGAGTCGAATACATGATGAGGCAGTGCGAACTATGCCAATCAGCATGAATCATCTAAAAGTTCTGCAAGAAAAGATCTCTTAAACGACAGGATGGCTTTTCCAAAAGCGACGCTGTGCCAAACCAGATGCAGGTGGATCTTTATCAAGGTAACTACGACGCTGAGTTGATATTGCGATCAATCCGCGGCGCTCCTTTTCCTCTGACACATCCCATTGTCAACTGAAAGGCGTGACGTAACAGCACCACACTGCAGGTAATTTACTGTTGAACGATGCTGCTGCTCAATTGCATCCACTCTCTTCATTTGCCCTCATTGCATAAACTCACGATCGAATGGAAGACTTCAGTTTACCATAAGTCAAACCTTGAAGGTGGACTTGGTTCATAACCGAATCATCCCTATCTTCCATGCTTCAGTCCAATAATGCTGGCTTAAAATCGTGCCCATCTTCCATGGGACGAATTTATGCCACCATTACTGGACTGAAGCATGGAAGATAGGGATGATTCAGTTATGAACCAAGTCCACCTTCAAGGTTCAACTTATGGTAAACTGAAGTCTTCTATTCGATCCTGAGTTTATGCAATGAGGTCAAATGAAGAGAGTGGATGCAATTGAGCAGCATCACCGTCAGCAGGAAGTTACCTGCTATTTGGTTTTGTTACGTGACGCCTTTCAGTGGACAATGGGATTTGGCAGAGGAAAAGGATTGCAGCGGATTGATCGCAATATCAACTCAGCGTCGTAGTTACCTTGATAAAGATCCACCTGCATCTGGTTTGGCACAGCGTCGCTTTTGGAAAAGCCATCCTGCTCGTTGAAGAGATCTTTCCTTGCAGAACTTTTAGATGATTCATGCTGATTGTCATAGTTCGCACTGCCCCATCATGTATTCGACTCATGCACTGCCGTGTAAGGCTCCGTCGCTGCACTATATAAAATATATCCACCCACCCGTGCCCCGCCCTGTAGTGGTAGAAATGTCCACCATGTTCGTTCCTAAATCCTTTGGGCCGCCCTCTGCATCATCACTCATACCCCAGGCGCGGGGTAAACCCGTTTCTTCAGCATTGCATCAGCATGAACCCTACTTAAAAGGTATTATCAAACTGTCGGCCTGCAATTATAGCGCCAGCCAGCACGCCTCTCACTTGGGAAGAAGAGTTCAGATAAATCGAAACATAATTCCTTTATTCCATAACCTCATTAGTATGGAAATGTCAGCCAAGGAGAATATATTTTAATTTCCAACTTCCATGTTGTGCCCCGTCTTAGCCATTTGCCAATCTTGGGTGGTTGCTATGGACTGTGATTATGTCTTACCCAAGGGAACATTTCTGAATGAGGCTGCCTTCAGGCAATCCGCTAACAATCGGATACCGAGGAAGGTGAGGATGCGGTGTGGGCCGACGTCCTTCGGCGTTCTGACTAAGGGGCATGGAGAATCGGGACGGCCACTGATGTACAATTACTCCTTGACGATCCAAAAATTCTTCAGCATTTCTTATGTCGAAAATGCTCAAACTCTGCCAACTTCAGGTATGCATCCGACCATGCGGTTCGACGAGGTTTTGGGTACCTGCTTCGCACTCACGCTACTTGGCATGTTTTCTCGCGTCGACGTCCGTATGGAGGAATATTGCAGCCGGTCGTCCTTAGCCCACTTTTCCATTAATCTGCATGGCCCAGAAGTTCTAGATTGCCCGATATGTTTTGATGAAATCTAGACAAACAAGCAACGTAGATAGCACCATTAAGCTCGGTTGCATCTGGTGCAGTCGGCTGAGAGAGGTTGAACATAGGGAGAAAAAATACCAAGGGGTCGACATGATCTCAAGCATGGTGTCCAACTATACCCGGTCTGCTACAAGCTTGATCATGTCGACCCCTTGTATTTTTTCTCCTTGTGTTCAACCTCTCTCAGCCGACTGCACCATATGCAACCCAACTTAATGGTGCTATCTACGTCGCTGGTTTGTCTAGATTTCATCAAAACATATCGGGCAATCTAGAACTTCCGGGCCATGCAGATTAATGGAAAAGTGGGCTAAGGACGACCGGCTGCAATATTCCTCCATACGGACGTCGACGCGAGAAAACATGCCAAGCAGGGTGAGTGCGAGGCAGTTACCCAAAACCTCGCCGAAGATCATTGTCGCCTGCATACCTGAAGTTGGGAAAGAGTTTGAGCATTCGCGTCATAAGAATGCTGAGGATGTTCCGAATGGCCCAGGACTAATTGTCCATCAGTGGAGTACATCCTTATTCTTGTCCCCTCGTCCGAACGCCAAAGCATTTCACCCCGCACCGCAACCTCATCTGACTCGCCACCCGATCAGTGTAGTATGAAATGTTGTTGATTTTCAGGTTGTGTTTGACATGCAACCATCACTCTCTGATGCCTTCAGGCAAGCCGGTAACAATCGGATACTGAGGAAGAGGAGGATGCGGTGTGGGACGACGTCATTCGGCGTTCCGACTAAGGGCCACGGAGAATCAGGAGGACCGCTGCTGCACAATTACTCCTCAACCGTCCAAAACTTCTTCAGCATTTGTTATTTCGAAAATGCTCGAACTCTGCCAACTTCAGGTATGCATACGACCACCCTGTTCGGCGAGGTTATGGGCAACTGCTTCGCTCGCACGCTCCTTCGCATGTTTTCTCTCGTCGAGCTGCGTATGGAGAAATATGGTAACCGGCCGTCCTTTGCCCACTTTTCCATTAATCTGCGTGGCCGGTAAGTTTTGGATTGCCCAATATGTTTCGATGAAATCTAGACAATTGGACATTCAGTGATACTTTCGAATGTACAGTTTGTCTGGATTTCATCAAAACATATGGGGCAATCCAAAACTTACCGGCTATGCAAATTAATGGAAAAGTGGGCAAAGGACGGCCGGCTACCGTATTTCTCTATACGACGTCTCGACGATAGAAAACATGCCAAAGAGCGTGAGAGCAAAGCAGTTACCCAAAATCTCGCCGATAAGCATGGTCGCATACATACCTGAAGTTGGAAAAGAATTCGAGCATTCGCGTCATAAGAAAGCTGAAGATGTTTCAGAACAGCCCAGGACTAATGGTCAAACAGTGGTCTACATCCTTATCCTTGTCCCTTCGTCCGAACGCCAAAGTATTTCACCCCGCACCGCAACCTCATCTGACTCGCCACCCGATGGTTGCAACTTCATCAACTGGACTCGCGCCGCAACGTTACCAATTGGTCTCGCGACGCAAACCTCGGATGGGTTATTTCCTCCATACAGTTGGTCTCGTGCTCGCGCCAAGTGTTACCTTCTCGAACATGTCTGAGTATGATGCTGCACTATTCGATCTGTGCCAAACCAAGAAAACTGCATGAAATGAAGCTGCATCTACAAAATGCAGGAAGATTGTGTTGTAAGCACACAACGTTCGCACAGCTCTGAGTATGGCACAACACATAGAAGGGCCGATATAGGTATGTTTACCCATGCAGCAGTGAAAGAGACGTTACTGACACATACAACCTGAAAAGAATCAATAATTTTTAGCCAGATTAACTTGTACACATTTCTCATGCTTTGATCATCTTTGTAACTGATCATATTTGCGTAGAGCATCAGCAACCGCGCTGCCCTGAACCCTCCGTAATGTGTACAAACGAACACTAATATTTTGTTGGAATGGGATTTCCAGAGACGAGCAACACGTTCTTACAAAACACGAACTGTAAGGACATGTTGCTCCACTCTGAAAATCTCATCCCAACAAAAAATTAGTGTTCATTTGTACACATTACGGAGAGTTCAGGGCAGCGCGGTTGCTGATGCTCAACGCAAATAAATTCATATACAGAGATGATCATAGTACGACAAATGTGCACAAGGTAATCTGGATAAAACACTAACTAATGTTTTCAGGTATGTATTTGTTAGAAATGTCATCTACTATGCATGCTTACACATGCCGATACTGCCCGACTATGTGTTGTGCCGCATCACAGGCATGTGCCAACGTTGCCTGCTAAAAACATAGCCTCCTGCATCTAGAGAGGCCGCAACATCACAAACAGCAATCTCGTCTTTCCTGCTACCAATTTTTTTACGGCTTGCATATATCCTCTGTATTAGACGATGCGGATAGTGACCATCTCTGAATGAGGCTGCCTTCAGGCAATCCGGTAACAATCGGATACCGAGGAAGAGGAGGATGCAGTTTGGGACGACGTTCTTCGGCGTTCGGATTAAGGGCCATGGAGAATCAGGACGTCCACTGATGTACAATTACTCCTCGACGATCCAAAACTTCTTCAGCATTTCTTATGTTGAAAATGCTCAAATTCTTTCCCCACTTCAGGTGTGCGCGGGACTTGTGTTTCGGCGAGTTTTCCTGTAACTAGTTCGCTGTCACAGTCCTTGCTATGTTATCACGCCGCACACCTGTATGGTGAAATGTGGCAGGCGACCGTCCTAATACGACTTTTCCATTAATCTGCATCTCCCGGAAGTCCTAGATTGTCCCCTCTGCCTCGATCAAATGTTGCCATCTGGGTTACTCAGCGTGTAAGCCATCTGGGTTACTCAGCCAGATGTCTACATTTGATCGAGGCAGAGAGGACAACCTAGAACTTCCGGGCCATGCAGATTAATGGAAAAGTCGTATTAGGACGGTCGCCTGCCACATTTCACCATACAGGTGTGCGGCGTGATAACATAGCAAGGACTGTGACAGCGAACTAGTTACAGGAAAACTCGCCGAAACACAAGTCCCGCGCACACCTGAAGTGGGGAAAGAATTTGAGCATTCGCCGCATAAAAAAGCTGAAGATGTTTCGGTTAGCCCAGGACTAATTGTCCAAAAGTGGACTACATCCTTATCCTTGTCCCTTCGTCCGAACGCCAAAGAGTTTCACCCCACACCGCAACCTCATCTGACTCGCCGGCCGATCGTTGCAACTAAAGCAACTGAACTCTAGCCGCAACGTTCCCCTTTGGTCTCGCGCCGCAAAGTACGGATGGGTTATTTCCGTACAGTTGGTCTCGTGCTCGCATATTAGTGTTACCTTCTCGAACATGCCTGAGTATGATGCTGCACTATTCGATCTGTGCCAAACCAAGAAAACTGCATGAAATGATGCTGCATCTACTAAATGCAGGAAGATTGTGTTGTAAGCACACAACGTTCGCACAGCTCTGAGTATGGCACAACACATAGAAGGGCCGATATAGGTATGTTGGATCATGCAGCAGTGAATGCCGTTACTGACACATACAACCTGAAGAGAATCAATAATTTTTAGCCAGATTAACTTGTACACATTTCTCATGCTTTGATCATCTCCGTAACTGATCATACTTGCGTAAAGCATCACTAACCGCGCTGCCCTGAACTCTCCGTAATGTGTACGTCCGAACACAAATATTTTGTTGGAATGAGACTTTTAGAGACGAGCAACACGTTCTTAGGAACTCGAGCCCGAAGAACGTGTTGCTCCTCTCTAAAAATCCCATCCCAACAAAAAATTAATGTTGGTTTGTACACATTACGGAGTGTTCCCGGCAGCGCGGTTAGTGATGCTCTACGCAAGTATGATCAGTTACGGAGATGATCATAGGACGATAAATGTGCACAAGCTAATCTGGATAAAACACTAACTATTGTTTTCATGTATGTATTTGTTAGAAACGTCATTCTGGGTGCATGCTTCCACATGCCGATGCTGCTCGACTATGTGTTGTGCCTCATCACAGGCATGTGCCAACGTTGCCTGCTTCGAACATAGCCTCCTGCATCTAGAGAGGCCGCAACATCACAAACACCAATCCCGGCTTTCATGCTACCGCTTGTTATCGTCGTGAGAGCTGGCTGGCGGGCTGCTACGACATATTCTTGGCACGCATAATGATCAATGCTCCTGGCCCGCGGCAGGATACTGTGCCCGTGCGCGTTTTAGTTTCTACCTAGTGGGAATGATATGATCCGACATTTATTGTCAGAAGGAATTAAGAAGTGAACCGTCGGATAATGTCGAGAATTCTCACCCCGGTTTGTGCCGTGGCATGTGTGCCCACAATGCCTTTCGCACGAACATGGTGGACATTTCTACCACTGCATGGCATGTAGGGCATGGGTTCATTTTTTTTTCTTAATACAGCGATGGAGCCTTACACGGTAGTGGATAAAGGCATCCAGAATGACGAGCTCGCAAGACCTCGAATGACTAGCCTGTGCGTAAAGGTGTGTGTCCGCCCATCGGATGACCACTGAGCAATAAACCAATCATTGTAGGAGTTTTAGAAGCAGATTTTTTGAAGCACGACTACAAGAGTATTTGAAGGTGCCCCCCTTCCAAGAATCTGCTTCTAAAACCCCTACAAGGATTGTTTTAATGGTCAGTGGTCATCGAATGTGAGGATGCACACCTTTACGCACAGGCTAGTCATTCGAGATCTTGCGAGCTCGTCATTCTGAATGCCTTTCTCCACTACCGTGTAAGGCTCCATCGCTGTATTAAGTAAAAAAAATGCACCCATGCCCTACATGCCATGCAGTGGTAGAAATGTCCACCATGTTCGTGCGGAAGGCATTGTGGGCACACATGCCACGGCACAAACCGGGGTGAGAATTCTCGACATTATCCGACGGTTCACTTCTTAATTCCTTCGGCCAAAGCATGCCGGATCATATCATTCCCACCAAGTAAAATAAAACTCGCACGACCACAACATCCTGTCGCGGCATAAGAGGCTGATCATTATGTGAGTCTAGAAAATGTCGAAGCTGCACGCCAGCCGCGTAAATAGGGCGTGCCGAGTCACGCTGGCCACTCCGGCATTCCGTCAGGCTTGCATATATCCTCTGTATAGGACGATGCAGATAGTGACCATCACTATCTGAACAACCATTCCGAAATATTTTTCCCATACCTCAAGTGTAATGAATAACATGTTATCCACATTCTTCGAGAATATTAATCTGCATGGCCCGGAAGGTTCCGGATTGCCATCTATGTCTCGATCAAATATTGACATATCTGTATTGCATGATCACATTGTCATCCTTCTTGTCTATCTTCTTATTGATGAATTTTGCTCCTGTCAACTTCGCAAACAAGCTGTAGCTGATTCTCAAACTGATACTGTCTGTATTCCATGAGTATAATTTCACCATTCGAACTGTGTCCTTGTTCCCTTGTCTGCCCCGAGTTAGAAGTTGGCGACCCAGGCTGTTCTCCTTGCCTGACGGTTCCATACTTTGAAGGTTATGGAAAGAGGAATTAACTTGCCATTTTCTGAACTCTTCATCCCAAGTGAGAAGCATGTCGGCTGGGGCTATAATTGCAGGCCGACAGTTTGGAAACTTTTTTATGTAGGTTTCAATGAATACAATGGTTAAACGGGTTTCCCCCGTCCCTGGAGTATTGCGCATACTAATTGAAACCCGTTTAACCATTGTATTCATTGAAACCTACATAAAAAAATTTCCAAACTGTCGGCCTGCAATTATAGCCCCAGCCGACATGCTTCTCACTTGGGATGAAGAGTTCAGAAAATGGCAAGTTAATTCCTCTTTCCATAACCTTCAAAGTATGGAACCGTCAGGCAAGGAGAACAGCCTGGGTCGCCAACTTCTAACTCGGGGCAGACAAGGGAACAAGGACACAATTCGAATGGTGAAATTATACTCATGGAACACAGAGAGTATCAGTTTGGGAATCAGCTACAGCTTGTTTGAGAGTGTTGACAGGAGCAAAATCCCTGAATGAGAAGATAGACAAGATCCATCTCAATCCACTGCCGATTGTTTACATTATGTGACCGATTGTTCGTTGACGAATGGGCATTAAAACATGTTATCCGCTTTGTTGGAGAATAATAATTGTGGCAACAATTTGATAGAGGATACAATTATTTGTCTTTCATACACTCCAATTACACTTGAAATCATAAATTCAACAACGGACCATCGCTTATTGTTACTCAGTGGGGCCACGTCTCCCAGGCATATGGTCCGGTACTATTCAAATCGGGGATATTCCGAGGCATGTTCTGCGGGCACCTCAGTGCCGTGTGGCCTACCTGACCGCATCTACTACATTTTTTTGGTGCACGCGGTCGCCTTTCTGATGTCCCGGCCACAGGCTCAACCGTCGCGGTGCAGTTCTTACGGTTGTGGCCGGATTGGCCGCACCTGCGACATCTTTGAGGCATCCCGGCACGCGATGCTCTTTCCACTGCCGATCGAAGCCTGGTTGTTCTTGGTCTTCCCGCTTGGCGCGGGCATTCAGGCGTCTTACATGGGGCGTCCGCAATTTCTGTTGGTACCGCCCAATCATTCGGGTGTGCCATCGGATACACGGGTCCGCTCCATGCATCCATCAAAGCACTTCGAAGATAGAAGGCGGCGGCATAGTGGGTTATTTCGTGCCTCGCTGTCCTGCATATTGGAAATACACCCAACTTATGTTTCCAACTGTACAAACCTCTGAAGCAATGATGTAATCGAATACTTACAGTATTGCGGCGACTGCGTGGGAGCACGGTATCAACATCTGCTGGAAGCTCTGGCATGTGCACGATGGGTCCTCCGTAAGGCTCACCGTGTACGACTTACTGCCGTGCCGGACCTGGTACACATTTTCCAAACGCGTATTCTCGACATCCAACTTTTCACCTATCGCTCGAGCATTAAACACCTCCCGAGTTGCCCAATCGGTTAAACGGTCTGTGTTTCTTGAAGCATCTTCATGTCTTCTCTTAAACCAATCTCCGACAGTAGCACGAATCACCTCCATCATAGCGCACACAGGCAACCTGCGTGCCCACAAAAGGACCTTGTTCATGCTTTCGACGATGTTCGTCGACATCATGTCGTACCGTCGGACGGGACAGTGAACTCGTGCGAAGCGTTCTGGCCTTATTTCCTCCATCAAATGTCTATACGCGCTCGGATACCCATCCCTTAGGGTAGCCATATGCCGGTCGTACACGGACCTCTTGTGTGCATATGCCGCTCCCATGAATGCGTCCTGGGCTCCCTTCCCCCCGAACCGCAACAGGTTCTTCGCTAGGTGCACGCAGCATAGAACGTGTGGATTCCTCGGGAGCGCTTGCTCCACCGCAGCTCTAATTGCGGGCGAACCGTCAGAGATTATCAACACATTGTCGTTTGGAAGAAGCGCGGCCCTCATCTGCGTCAGAAACCATCTCCACGCCCTTGTTGACTCTTTCGGTCCGACCCCGAAACAGAGCGGAAATATCTGATTGTTCCCATCTTTCGTCACTGCCACGAAAAGTACTCCCTTGTACTTCCCCTTCAGATGCGTTCCGTCAATCACGATGAAGGGCCGCATCTCTTTCCACCCAGTAATTGACGCATACAACGCATAGAAACAGTACAAGAACTTATCCTCATCATCAACTACGTACTCCGTATAGGTCCCAGGATTTTGCTCCCGCATCATATACAGGTACGATGGAATCATTCGGAAGGAGTCGTCATGCCCACCAAAAATGTATGAAATGGCATGAGCCCGAATCTTTCTCGCCATATCCACCGATATTCTGACGCCGTCCTCCAACAACCGCGCCCGAAGTGACTCGGGTCCCATCGTCTCCGACCCAACCGCCACCACATTCGCATAATATGCCCCCAAGTGACTGGACGGGAGTCTCGTGTCTGGAATATTATCCGGGTTAAACGTGCAATTGTGTGGTACCAATCTGTATACGGTCCATATCGATGGGGTACCTCGCGCGCGCATCTGGAAACTGCATTCCTCCATGGAACAGCGCACCCAATATCGTGTTTTGTCCGACTTGCAAGTCACGTACCCACATCTCTCTCCGATCAAGTACTGGACCAATTTCTCCTGCAACCGCCTCTTTGTCGCAAACACTGATCCCACTGCTAGTGGTCTATCCACGGTTTCATCCACGTACGGGTCGACGTAATCTCCAGGCAGCTCAAGCGGTGGACGCAGCAAATTCCAGTTCCCGCGTGTCATTTGAGGAACCGTGAACCCTTCTGCCGGCAGTCGCCTCGCTGGATCGAGGCCAGCATCGAGTCCCTCTATGGATCCTCCCTCGCGTACAATTCTCCAGAAGGCTTTGAAATAGGTGAGTATCAAGCGATGCCCTGCCAAATCTTCAAAGTCTACTTCCGCTGCTGACTCACCCCATTCATCCTGCCATTCTTCCTCCTCACTCTCATCACTCTGGTCATCCTGTGCCTCATCCACCATGTTATCCTGCGCGCCCATGTCCTCATGGTCTGATGCATTCGCTACATTTGTCTCACCCTCCTCTAGCCCGGTAAGGGTTGGATAACTTATAGGGATGGTTGTTCCGTACTCATTACGACATTCGTCTACATATTCTGGTACGTGGCCACTGCTACTAGCACCTGCGTTCGGAGCCCACATCGGATTCCGCGACGGTGGATTACCGAATATGAAGTCCGACCAACTCGTCGCCCCGGACGCGTAGTACGTACAACGGGGGTGTTGTGTGTAATTAGTTGATTCATTCGTACATTCTAAACATTGTCGACCATAAACTATTAATACATTTAAAAAAAATCTTTTCGCACATATTAATACAACACTACTTCTAAGCTACTATGATCACCATAAACTATTATTTTCATTACTGTTAATATAAATGAAAATGTTAACGTATTATTGGTTAGCAGAATTATAATGATAAAAATAATTGTCCTAATAATTATCAACAATTCATAATATAAATATAAACGCAATTTACCTTAAGTTATACTAGTATATTTTAAATTTTTCATTTTCCTACCATGACAGATTCTATTCATTTAATATAAATTTTTTAAAAAATTTTATAAAAAATTTTTTAAGAAATTTTTCATTTTTCATTTTCATTGTAAATTTTTTAAATTTAATTTTTTATGAATTATTATATTATTATTACTATAAATTTTTAATATATTATATTTTTATTTTTTAATTTAATTTAACCTTATTATTAGATTATTATTACTTTAAATTTTTTAATATTTCAACACATATTCTTTTCTTTTTCATTTTGGACTTCAACAAATAATAAAGTAAATAATTAAAATAACAATAACAATAATAATAATAACATAGTAGTAATAATAAAAATAATTAAATAAATATTTTAAAATTTCCTTTTTTGAATTATTATATTATTATGACTTTAAATTTTTATTATATTAATTTTTTATTTTTTTATTTAATTTAACATTATAATTATATTATTACTACTTTAATCTTCTTAATATTTGTACATTATCTTTTAATTTCCATTTTAAACTTCAACAAATAATAATTAAAATAGTAATAACATAATAACAGTCAAAGTAATAATAATACTAATACAAAAGTAATAAATAAAATAAATCGGAAACAATAGTACTATTTACTTATAGTAATCTATTAATATTTTATTTATAGAACAGACAGAATAATAATAACTTGTGTGTTCGAGGACTCGATAATAATAATTATAATAACATAGTAATAATAATAATAATAATAATAATTAAATAAATTTTTTAAATTTAATTTTTTTGAATTAATATATTATTATTAATTTAAATTTTTACTACATTTTATTTTTCATTTAATTTAACCTTATTATTATATTATTATTACTTTACACTTTTTAATATTTCTACATTATCTTTTAATTACCATTTTAAAATTCAAAAAATAATAATTAAAATAATAATTAATAATACTAATAACAAAAGAAATAAATAAAATAAATCGGCACCAGTAATAATATTTACTTATATAAATCTAGTAATATTTTTTCATACTATAGACGGAATAATAATAACTTGTGTGTTCAAGTACTCGAAAAATAATAATACTAATTTATGTCGCCTTTCTTTTTTATTTGTTCATTAATCTACAATTACTATATAGCGGTAAAATGTATCCAAATCTATATCCATTTATTCATGCAAACAAAAAAGAATAACAAATTAACAATGTACATTAACGAACTAAACAATTAATTTAACATATTCATATAACATAAATACACGAAAACAAGTACAAGTAAATGCAAAAAATATGCATGTACAACGCAAATACTAAACTCAAAAGTAAATAGCACGTATAAATACTTACGATTAACTGTGTAGTCAATATCAGGAGGAGGGTTTGCTTCCCCTCCCAACAACCCTTCCGGACCAAACAACCACGACGAGTCCATTGTTGCGCCGGCCAAAATACAACTGCGCACAAGTTATTCAAAAACCCAACAATTTTTAATAAATGCAGCAATATATTAAATAAATATGCAGCAATATATTTCAAAATATGCTAGGATCGCCCATTATTGGACACCTCAAGCTTGGTCCGTGGATTATAACACAGAGCACGCTTGGTCCGCATATTTAATGCACGGACCAAGTAGCAGGGTTAATATGACACTCTTCATGCTTGGTCCGCATATTATTGGACCAAGCATTAATGCACGGACCAAGTCATAATCGACAGAATATAAACACACAGCATGCTTGGTCCGCATATTTAATGCACGGACCAAGTAGTAGGGTTAATATAACACGCTGCATGCTTGGTCCGCATATTATTGGACCAAGCATTAATGCACGGACCAAGTCATAATCGGCAGAATATAAGCACACTGCATGCTTGGTCCTTATATTTTTTGTATAGCTGAAATAAAACCATAGATGTATGTATCCGCGTTCGGATTAAAAAAATTGAGTTTATCACACAAATAAAATCTTAGAAAAATTTTTAAAAAAAATCACAGAAAACTTAGAAATCATAACAATATCTACTTAATCAAAAAAAAATTATAACTTACCAACAATAAATATATCCGCGTTAGGATCTTCAATGGAAATCGAACTTCTTATAACCCTTCACGGCGGATCTGAAAATTACAAGGGAAAAACTGAATTTATACGGAACAATAAAAAAAAAATAATCCACAACAACGACGATGGTCGGCGGATTAGAAATAATCCCCCACCAAATTTATACGCACAAGGAAAAAAAAATGGAACAATATAATCATACCCAACAATGACGATGGCCGGAGGATTAACGTCGGTCACGGAGAAAAACCAATGGTGGTGAACGGACTGTAGATCTGGATCTAGATCTAGAGAAAAAGAGGTGGCTTTTGAAATCTATATTATGAACGCTGAACGGGCGGGTGGTGGGGGAAGTGGGGAATATATTCCATGCACTCACGAGAATAAATGCAGACGTTATGACAAAGGGGTTGCCTTCCCGAGGCTTGACTCGGTCAAAAACGCTTGGTCCGCTCACAACAATGGGCGGACCTAATGGAAAAGCGGACCAAACAGCTTGGTCCGGATAACGGCGGCTTGGTCCGCCAATTATTATATAGCCGGGTATAGCGAATTCCCGGACTAAGTGGATTGCTGTTGCTTGGTCCGCGACAGCGCTATGCCCGGATATTAATTATGCGCGGTCTAAGCTTAATATTCCGAGTCAAACAGTCCTAATTAATATCGTTTAGGATAATCCTTGATCAAGCTTCGCCCGGGTATTTTATTTGGACCGGGTCCGGTCCAAGTGTCCGGTCCAAGTGGCTTTCCGTCTTTTCGGGTAAAAAACTGACATCCATAAAGTGGCGGGCAAAAAAGTTGCTGCAAAAGTCTGACCGGACAAGTATTAACTTAACTGGCATTATTCATGCTTACAATAAATAGGCTACAACATGAAAAAAAACCCACAATGATGAAAATAGTTAGGGCAAATATGTTTGTTACAGGTTAGTTATTGTGATCTCATTGATTTATGAGGTTATGTAAGACCAAAGCAAAGAAAGCAGGTGGTTGACCCGGCTCTACCAATTTGGTTGTTTATCATGTGCATTTGTTTGCGATTTTGGCATTTTGCATAATAACTGGACACCCTACTAACAAATTATGAGAAAGAAATCATTATTTAACCTTTTGTTTGGCCATTTCTTTGTACTAGGCGTAATGGTAAGACCCTCATTCTTTAGCTTATGAATCTCTCCCTAAATCACTTCTGATACTTTTAATTAACATAGCATGGTTCTGTTTTGACTTACATCTATTTAGTTCAATTATTATGGATGAGTATCAAATAGCTTTTTGCCTGCAACTAAAAATATACTTGAGATAGTTATTAATAAATCAATAACAGCAAATGAAATTTCATATAAAATGTCACCTGACCTTATTAGCATGTTGCAACACTCTGCATGAGGGACACCGCCCAACAATCACAGAAACCTGAACAAACATGCACATAGATATAATTGTTATCAATGAGTTTATTACAATCTAGCTGAGTTGCTTACACCTACCGTTAGAAAATGTTATATGAGTAAACTTCCAAGATAATTGATAGAAATCAGTGCGTCAAATAAAGAAATAAAGGATAGGGTTAAAAAAAACATACCTGCTACGTATATACAAATCCATGTCGATATTTCTCTGTATTGGTCTAAAAAATCATATCAATGTTGCACGCACTTACTCTCAATGGCTTTCTACAGCCGAAAAATGAGAGAGAAAATAAGAAACAAGTTAAAACAAGAAGTGATATAAATCCTAAAGGATTTTTCTAATGATGCCAGAGATCAAGAATATCGAAGGAAAATGAACCAAGAATCCAAGAACGGACGAATCCAACATTACTCTTGCAGAATTACAAAAGAAAAAAGAAAATCAAGAAAATCTTTGCGCAAGAACATTGGAATCTTGTTCTTGAAAAAAACAGAAAACATCGGATTCCTCGGAGTTCGATGACGGATAGAATGTTGTTTTTGAAAAAGAATAGAAAAAACGCTCTCCCAAATCTTGTAATTGAAAATCATTCTTTTGACCAAAAATTCAAGAAAGAATCTGCGTAGAACAAGAAAACGTAACGGCAGAAAAAATTTGAAACTCCAAGAGAGCGTATATAGCTAAGTACAAGTATGTGGCATAGAGAAAGCAGAGCTAATGAATGTGGCAAAAATTGTGTTTCTTGGGGTGTGGGCCCCTTTAAATAAGGGGAAAACAATTTGTGAATCCTATGTAGTGGGCTGGGCCGTACCGTGCCGGGCCTTTAAATAAAGAAAAATGTTCCCAAAGCTGTCTATTAATTCATTCGTACACATAGGGGTGGGCGTCGGGTCGGGTTGTCGGGTTCGGGTACCCGAAAGTCAGGTACCCGACACTATCGGGTATCTAAAATAGATACCCGAACCCGACCCGCACAAAAGCGGGTACCCGATATTCGGGTACCCGATACCCAAAAAAAAATATTATTTTTAAAAATATATATATTCAATTTAATTCGTTTAAATTTTTAAAAATACAATTATTAACCCAAGTTACACAATTCTTTAAAAAAAACTAAGATTAATACTAATATTCAAGCATATATAGGTATGTTATAAAAAATTTTAATAAGAAAATTTTTAATTTAATTTAAAATGATAATAACTATCAATTTAAAATAATACTAACTATGGTGGTGATACTAGTAGTTTTATTTTAAATTTTTCTTGATTTAAAATAATAGTGACTATCAATTTTCTTATTTAAAAAATAAATTATTTAAAAATATAAAATTTCAGTTTTATTTATTATTATTTAACATAAATTAGTAATTTAATTAAATTTAGTGCTCTACGGTGACAGTATTAATTAAAATAAAAATATAACTCAACGTTTTATCTTCGATTCTTGAAATCCTCTGTTATATTCAAGATTAATAATATTATCCATCACTAATGCCAAAATAATTAAATATCGTAAACTTTACAAATTTTTTAAGCTTATACTTAATTTTTTACCACATTGAATAAAAAATAAGTACAGTTATCAAATACATATGAATATTGTAGAGCAAAACATATAAATAAATATTAGCAGAAAAATATAAAATTTATTTATTTAATTATTTTGTCGGGTACCCGATACTCGATCGGGTATCCGGATACAAACCCGACACCCGACCCGATAGATAATTATCGGGTCGGGTACCCGAAATGTCGGGTTTTAAAAATTAAAACCCGACAAAACCCGAACCCGACATGTCGGGTTCGGGTCGGGTACCCGATACCCGACAAAAATATGCCCACCCCTATGTACACATACACAAAAATAAAGTGATTTGTATATTAAAGAGCTATTCCATTACAATATAGTACTACCCCTGTTTTTTAATAACTGCCTTATTTTTGTATTTTACGCAATTCAATACACGTATTTAAATCAAAATAACTCAAATTGTATACAAATAAAAATTATAAAAATTTGATTTTCTAAAATTACGATTATTAGACGAATCCAACAAGATCTCACTTGACTATGTTTTATCTTGTATAACTATATCAAAAAAATTAATCAAAGTTACTCAATGAATAGTAAACACTGTACAAATAGTGCAATTATATCAAAACGGAGGAAGTACCATATGTTTTTTAAAAGATGTAAAACATTTGAATAATTGATATTATTTATTGAAAAACTCTAAGTCGATTTTTTAACAGAATTATATAAAATAAAACATAATCAAGTGAAAAGTGAGATGTTGTTAGATAATTAGATTCATCTAATAGCATAATTTTAGAATATTAAATTTTTATAATTTTTATTTTTATACAATTTGAGATATTAAGCGTTAAAAATGTACATTAAATTGTGTGAAGATGTTGCAACTTTGGGAAAACTCATGGAGTACTAAAACATCATGTGGAAAGTCATCATTCTTATAATTCCTCTTCTAGATTGAAGGCAAACATCAGTGCTGGAGACGAATTAAAAGTACCCCAGACAGGGACTAACATGAAAGAATCCAAAGAGAAATTTTAGAGGCACTCATCAGTTTCCTTGACAGATTTGAAGAAAAGGAAAAATCTAAAGTTCCTTGACAGTCCCTTGTGAGTAGGGTGTTAATGAGATGTATTGACAACACACACAATTGCAGAAATATAAGAAGACAATTGTTTGTTGACCCGGTTCGGACCTCCTGTCCTACATCCGGGGGATTCCAATCCAGGCGAAGATTACTCAACTATGAACAAGAACAAACACAAGACTCGAGACCAATCCTGTTAACTCGATCTAGAAGCTGAATCTCTCCCCCTCAACTTCTAATCTCCCTAACTAGGATTACAGAGACAATCTCTGTTGTTCCTTCACCCTGTTGACGACCCTGAATCAAGAATCCTTTAAGCTATATCAAGAAGACTCCCTCTCCTTGATTTACAACTCGATCTAAATGATATACACTGAATTACAACACAATTCTATCAAGAACAAAAACTCTCAAAACATCTAAACATGAAGAACAAGTTTTTGGCTCTTTTGAAGTATATCTTCTAAAACGAACACTAAACTCTCTTGGTAGAATATTGAAGATAAAAGTTGCATAAAGTAAAGACTGACTCAAAGACTATTTATAAACTAAGAACATCTTGGTCTTTGAGTCCAGGTGCTGGTGAAGCTTTGATCTTTAAAACCATAACCGTATCGTTGTTAGAGCGTTGCAGTGACATCCAAATGATTCTGCATGAAATGTTAGTGCCAACAATCTCCCCCTCATTTCATGAAGAGGTTGATTCATCACAAACAGGTCTCAAACCAGTATGATGAATAGCAGTTCAGAATACCAACCTAACAACAATGGTTAAAAGATCAAGTGCAACAAATGTAATTAACATATAAGAGTAACACCAGCAGAACAATATCACAAAATAAGAAGATCGATCAAATAAGTTCATGCAAATCTAGTTCATCAGCAAAATAAACCACAATCATCAGCAAAAGTAAACAAGCATCAGCATCCAAGAGTATCAAAAATAGTAACCAACAGAAATAGCAAATTAGTTACAGACCCAAATCATAACCAAATTCAGTTTAGAATGTACCCCCTCAAAACGTTGTCATTATCACCCAAAAACCACAGTCAGTCAGTCATATTGAGACCATACTTACTCCCCCTTGATGAATCAGGCCTCCTCATCATCCTCCTCTCCAGTGTGTGGAGGATCAAATGAGCCAGGAAGAAGCTTCAACATGTTGTTGTTTTGCTTCCGGATGCGGAGGCCAGCATTGATGACAGTAGAAACCTCCTCATTCTGTCGAAGAATGATAGTCTTCAGGTGATTGACCAATGCAGTGCCGGACAGAGCAGGGCCAAGGAGGATGTCATTATGCATATTTCGTAGGTCAGTAGAGGGAGTGTTCTGCTTGATTGGAATGCGTTCTTCCTTAGGAACTTTGATCCCATTCTTTTTCAGAAAATGGGTAATCAAAGCAGGATAAGGGAGAAGATCATTCTTGCCAATGGATCCGCGAGAATAACCTAGCATCTTGGAAAGAACAGAGAGACCTAAGTTTGTCATATTTAAATACTTTTCAATGCAAAACATGAGTTTACCCATATGAGAAGACACTTGGCTGGCGTTGGTTGTTGGAAGGATGTTCGAACTACACAGGCGGAAGAGACAGTTGTATTTAAGAGTGAGCTGCTGAACACGAAGCTGCCCCCTACCAAAAGCAACACTTTTGGTGTTTGAAATCTCATAAGCCACTTCGGCATTTGAGTTTGGCATGTAGCTCGTAACATCATCCAGGTTGCTGTTGAGCTGCACCTTTAACAACGCATTGATAACTTGAGGAAAAATCTCCAAAATCTTGCCTCGTATGTAGATCTTTCCTCCGAATGGGGATTCACCATCCAAGACATCAGGATGTAGGTTGGCGTAGAACTCGCGAACCAAGGCAGGAGAGTAGTCCTCTAGTTTAGTAGCCCAGTAGATGAGTTTTGTGTCTTCCAAAAACTTCAAAAATCCAAGTTCCTTGTAGATTGGATGAGTAAACTGCTCCTCTGGTATGAAATCACGGTTGTTGAGATCTTTGGCAAACTTCTGTCCTTCCTTGTCGTAAAATCTGTAGTTTAGGGCATCACTAACAGTCATGGGGCCAACTTTCTTTGGTCGTTTCTGTGTTGTCTCGACAGCAGGTTGTTTATCTTTCCTCTTGCGCGAACGAGTCACAGGGGTACGGGCAACTGGACGATGTTCCGGAGTAACCTCTCGATCAGGTTCGTCGTCCCTCAGTTGTTCGTCATCTCCAGTGACAACATCATCAGCAGTGTTTGAGGTGAACAGATTGTCCTCATCGTCTTGAGGATATTCCGTGGTTGTTCCATCATCCCAATCAACAGAGAAAGTTTCCTTCTGTGGTGCTGGAAGGGCAGGTACAGGCGGTGCAGGAAGTCCTCCAGCAGGGGGCAAGGACTCAAGAGGTAAAGCATCAGTGACATTCTCATCGGCAGGTTCATCATCGCCATTGTTGTCAACATGTTCTGCAGACGACGCTCCAGCTTGAGATGTTGAGGGAACTGATTCACTCAGCGCTTGAAGAACAGATGTGACTATTTGAACTGGATCAATAGATGACTCAGTATTTGGTGGTATGGACGAATCGTTAGTAGTTTCAGAAGGAGATTTGGGGTTGGAAGAAGACGCCATTTGAAGGAGAAGAGGGGAAAACTGCAACACTCAAAATAAACACAGAAAAGGAAGTAGTGCAGTAATAGAAATGAACAAGATATTTAAAGAGAGGAAAGAGGAGTCGAAACGTTTAACCACGATCACTTCAATCGGAGAAACGGCGAAGTAATGATGGCAGTTTTTGAGCGACGTGAGCTGCAGAGGTGAAGGGACGGTTACAGTCGTCACAGTGTGATGATGACACTCTGCAGACTTCAAATCAGAGATTCTCCCAAATGAAATCTTTCTTTTGTCTTTATCCGATTTCCCTCTCTAATGTGCTTGGGCCTGAAAGGTTAGTATACAAAGAAAAACGAAATGGCCCAAAATGTAACTAAATTTAGTTTGTATAGAAACTTAGGCCCAGAATAGTTCTAAGCCTATCAAACTTATCTCCCTCCATGGCTTTGGTTAGGATGTCAGCGCGTTGCTCTGACGACCCTACATGTTGAATATCACAAATATTTTCTTCAACCAAATCTCTAATGAAATGATACCTGATATCAATATGTTTGCTCCTATTGTGAAGTACAGGATTCTTAGAGATGTTTATAGCACTTGTGTTGTCACACAATACTACAAATTTCTCTTGATGCACTCCATAATCTGCCAAAGTTTGCTTCATCCACATAAGTTGAGAACAACAACATGTAGCTGCTATATATTCTGCTTCAGCTGTGGATAGAGCAACTATGTTCTGTTTCCTTGAGTACCAACTAACCAAATTGTTGCCGAGATAGAAACAACCTCCTGTTGTCGAACGTCTGTCATCACAACTACCAGCCCAGTCTGAATCTGTATATCCTATAAGATCCAATGATGACCTTTTAGAATACCAAATTCCAAGTCCAATGGTTCCCTTGATGTACCTCATAATTCTCTTAGCTGCTTTAAGATGTGTCTCTTTGGGTTGAGCTTGAAATCTGGCACATACTCCAGTGCTGTATGAGATATCTGGTCTGGTTGCTGTTAGGTAGAGTAGACTACCAATCATGCTCCTCTAAAGCTTTTGATCAACATCACAACTAGAATCTGCTTTAGAAAGCTTCTCATGAATACCCTGTGGTGTTCTTGCTACTTTGCTCTCTTCTAAGTTGAACTTCTTCAGCATATTTGTTGCATACTTCTCCTGAGATAAGAAGATTCCATCTTTTTCTTGTTTAATCTGTAATCCGAGGAAGTAATGCAATTCTCCAAGCATGCTCATCTCAAATTCAGTCTTCATATCATGTATAAATCCATCTCTAAGTTCTTCTGAAGTGGATCCAAAAATGATATCATCAACATAGACTTGAACTACAATGATATGCTTATCTGTGTGTTTGATGAAAAGTGTCTTATCCACATTTCCTCTTGTATATCCGTGGTCAACCAGGAATTTTGACAGCCTCTCATACCAAGCACGAGGTGCTTGTTTAAGACCATATAGAGCTCCCTTCACTCTATAAACATAGTCTGGATGTTTGTGATCTTCAAATCCAGCTGGTTGAGCTACATAAATTTCTTCCTTGATTTTCCCATTTAGAAAAGCAGTCTTGATGTCCATTTGATATAACTTGAAATCTAGATAACAAGCAACAGATAACAAAATCCTTACAGCTTCCATTCTGGCCACTGGTGCATAGGTTTCTCCATAGTCTAAACCTTCAATCTGTGTGTAGCCTTGTGCTACCAATCTAGCTTTATTTCTGACTATGTTTCCATGCTCATCTTTCTTATTTCTGAAGATCCATTTAGTACCAATGATGTTGATGTTGTCAGGGGGTGGTACTAACTCCCATACAGAATTTCTTTCAAACTGTAATAGCTCATCCTGCATGGCAGCTATCCAATACTCATCTTTGAAGGCTTCAGTTGCATTCTTTGGTTCCATCTTGGATATAAAGCAGTTCATTCCAGCGAGTTGCTTGTAATCAACCTTCTTGCTTCTGGTTTGCCTAGGTGCATCCAATTCTCCAATGATATCAGTATTAGAATGATGCTTGAAAGTTCTTGGACCTTTCCTCTTATTTATAACAGCAGTGTCAAGCGGTTGTTGCTCTTCCTCAGTATCAACCAAAGATTCTGATTCAATTTCAGTTTCTACATCAGCTACAGATGTTGGCTCATGTGTTTCCTCAGATGGTGGATCAAATACAGGAAAATAATGCAGACCATCTTCATATTCAGATAATCCTTTAGCTAGAGAATCTTCAAATAGAACATTCATAGATTCTATAACTTTCTTACTATCAGTCAGATAAACTCTGTAAGCTCTGGAGTTGTTAGCATAACCCCAAAACAACCCTTTTCTGATCTGGCATCAAACTTCTTGAGCTGCTCCCTGTCTCTGTAAACATGACAAGGACAACCAAATGTATGAAAATATCTAACATTAGGAAGTTTATCATACCATATTTGATAAGGAGTGAAATTTGTCTTTGGCCTCAAAAGAACTCTGTTTGAAATGTGGCATGCTGTATTGACAGCTTCTGCCCAAAAAGTCTTTGGCAGTGTGCTCCCATGAAGCATAGACCTTGCCATCTCCTGTAAGGTTCTATTCTTCCTTTCTACAATTCCATTTTGTTGAGGAGTCTTTGGGGCAGAGAACTCTTGAGAAATTCCATGTTGCTTACAAAAATCAGTAAACTGTTGATTGTCAAACTCTCTCCCATGATCAGTTCTAATCCTTTTGATTTTTCCTTGTTTTTGATTCATGATCTTCAGGCTTGTGGACTCAAAATATTCAAAGGCTTCATCTTTTGATCTGAGAAAACAAACAAAGGTAAATCTAGAAAAATCATCAACTATCACAAGTACATACCTTTTGCCATTAAGGCTTTCAACTTCCATTGGACCCATCAAGTCCATGTGAATTAGTTCAAGGCAGTGATTTGTGGTAATTTCATCAACTCGTTTGTGTTGAGCTTTGGTTTGTTTTCCTTTAGAACATCCTTCACAGACAATTTGAGAGTTGTTCTGTAGTTTTGGCAACCCTTTGACAGCTCCAGAAATGCTCAATTTGTAGAGAGTTTGATAATTCAAGTGTGCCATTCTCTTGTGCCATAGGCTTGTAAGATCTTCTTTCAAAATTAAAGCCCTGTCTACTGTTTCCTTTAGAACATAACAATTGTTAGTAGACCTTTTCCCTGACATGATACACTTGTAATCTTTAAAGACATAGCAAGTATTCATATCAAATAGCACTAAAGAATTTTCATCACATAATTGGCTTATGGAAATTAAATTGGTAGTTAAACCATCAACAAAGTAAACCTTAGAGAGATTAGAAAGAACTCCCTTATCAATTTTACCATAACCAGTGATTTTACTTTTGGCACCATCTCCATACATCACCTCTCCACAGTCTTGTTCTGTGAAATTTTGTAGTATATTTTTGGTTCCAGTCATATGCCTAGAGCATCCAGAATCAAAATACCACAAAGTGTTCTTTTGATGTGCCTGCAAAGATACAACAACAAGACCAAGTGACTGTTGATTAGAATGTTTAGGTATCCAGGCCTTACGAATCTGGATCTTCTTTTGTAGTTCTAACGTCGGCCAGACAACAGGTCTTCCATTTAAGAGATCTCGAACAATCCTTAAACAAGTGTCTGCTTGATGACCGGGTAGACCACAATATATACAATCCCTTGAGTCTTGAGGTGCAATATTGACTTGAATTGGCACATTTCTATAAGCAGCAGCATTGCTTGGCTGTTCACCAAGATATCCTCCACTAACAAAGTTTCTCTTGGTTGATTTGAAATTCTTTGCTTTACCTTTCTTCTTGTATCCTATACCTGAAAGATCACCGGGTCTTTTGCACATAGAAAGAACTGAATCCAATTTATTTTTACCTTTTACCGTTTGAGAGAGTTCATTGCATTTGGCTTGAAGTTGTAGATTTTCTGTGGCCAAACATGTCTTTGCATCAGAAAGTTTGGAGCATTCATCTTGAAGTTCCTCAACTTTGAGCTTTGCAAGCTTTAATTCCTTTTGTAATTTGATCTTTTCAGCAGATAGATTATCATAAGAAATTCCGAGGTCAGTCAGTTGTGTTAACAACTTTTTATTCTCGTTGAAGGCTGTATCATACTCGAACTTTAACTCTTCATATGCATCGGCCAGTTTTGAGTATATTTCACTGATATTACCTGCATCCATAGAATCATCTTCATCAGTAGAATAATCTATTGAATTTGTCATACCTGGTTGGGGACTACAGTCTCGAATAGTCAAAGCGATAACATCTTCAGAGTCACTTTGTTGTTCCTCTGTTGCGTCAACATCGCATTCATCATCACTGAGTGTAGCTTGATAAGCTTTTCCTTCTTTCCTTTTGGCAGTAGGACATTCCTTTTTGAGATGTCCTTTTCCACCACACTCGTAACAAATAATAGAAGAGAATTTGTCAAATTTCTCAGGTTCCTTGAGTTTCTTGACATTACTGCCTTTGCCTTCGAACTTCTTAGATCCCTTGGACTGTTGTTTGTCAGAAGTTGAAACACCATGTGAACTGGATTTCTGAGGCTTGCCTTTCTGTAACTGTCTTGCTCTCTTTTCTTGAAGAAATTTGGCCATCCTTCTGGTTATCAAGGATAACTCTTCATCTAAATCATCATCTGATTCCTCAATCTTTTCAGCCTTTAGAGCAATACTCTTCGATTTTCCTTTGCTCCTTGATTCGAGATGGTTCATTTCATAATTTTGCAAATTTCCAACCAGCTCTTCCAAAGTCATGGTGTTGGTCTTCTCACTCTCTTCAAGAACTGAGATCTTTCCAGAATACTTAGGAGAAACTGTACGTAGCATCTTGCGAACCAATTTTTGTTCATCAAAATGCATTCCAAGCTCTATGCATTGATTGACTACATTTTGAAATCTCTCAAAGTATGTTGAAATATTTTCATCATCCGTCATCTCTAACCTGTCATATAGGGATTCAACACGATGTAATCGGGTTAGTTTAACATCGGCAGAACCTTCAAACCTGACTTCAAGAAATCTCCACATCTCATAGGCATTTTTGCAATTCTTGATCATTCTGTGCTGTGCCTCTTCCATGGCTCCGCTGATCGCGTTCATGGCTGCGTAATTCCCTTGTTTTGCTGCTCTTTCTGCTGCAGTTAATTCGGCCTTCCTAGCAAGTCGTGTAATCGGTGCAACAGGTGGTACAGCCGTTGTTGTGGTAGCAGTGGTAGAGGTAGTGTCTGTTGAAGCAGATGTCGTCGTCGTTGTTGTGACAACCGCAGGAATTTCAGTCCTTGTTGGTGGTTCCCATGCTTCTTCAACTGCATCCCAGACATCTTCTCCAAGAGCTCTGAGATAACACTTCATTCTTGATTTCCAGTAGCTAAAATTGTTTCCATCGAAGATTGGTGGACGAAGATGCGAAATTTCCCTACTCATCTTGAATCTTGAATCTCCAGTAAACGATTGAAGATTGGCTCTGATACCAATTGACAGTCCCTTGTGAGTAGGGTGTTAATGAGATGTATTGACAACACACACAATTGCAGAAATATAAGAAGACAATTGTTTGTTGACCCGGTTCGGACCTCCTGTCCTATATCCGGGGGATTCCAATCCAGGCGAAGATTACTCAACTATGAACAAGAACAAACACAAGACTCGAGACCAATCCTGTTAACTCGATCTAGAAGCTGAATCTCTCCCCCTCAACTTCTAATCTCCCTAACTAGGATTACAGAGACAATCTATGTTGTTCCTTCACCCTGTTGACGACCCTGAATCAAGAATCCTTTAAGCTATATCAAGAAGACTCCCTCTCCTTGATTTACAACTCGATCTAAATGATATACACTGAATTACAACACAATTCTATCAAGAACAAAAACTCTCAAAACATCTAAACATGAAGAACAAGTTTTTGGCTCTCTTGAAGTATATCTTCTAAAACGAACACTAAACTCTCTTGGTAGAATATTGAAGATAAAAGTTGCATAAAGTAAAGACTGACTCAAAGACTATTTATAAACTAAGAACATCTTGGTCTTTGAGTCCAGGTGCTGGTGAAGCTTTGATCTTTAAAACCATAACCGTATCGTTGTTAGAGCGTTGCAGTGACATCCAAATGATTCTGCATGAAATGTTAGTGCCAACATTCCTATTAGACCTGCTCGACGGTCACCATATGGTGAAGTTGAACATACACCTATAGAAGATTACAAGGCAGCCAGCTGACAGGAGTGAATACTTCATGTACTTTGCAATCAATTTCTATTCTTGTGAGACCATGCATAAGATGCAAGGCATATTCATGGTTGCCTGGTTTGTTTGTTGGAAAATATAGAGAAATCTGGTAAGGGTAAAAGAGCTTACATGAAATTCTGCTTTTCTTCGTAATATGTTTTATTTTCTATTTTCTCGAATGATCTGTCCATTTCATACCTATATACATTACCCCTTTTAATTATTCCAACTCCCTGAAATTCATAATCATGTCTCCCAACTATAACATAAACTATTGGTGGAGTCTGCTGTTTCCTTTAGCACATGGATTTAATTTTCCAATATCTGAATGGTCAATGGCCCAATGCCCTACGAAGTATGGAAAGTTCCCTTAAAATCAACATGGGATCCTGACAGGATATGCTGTTCCTCAGTCCTTTCATATTTAACATTTGTTGCCGGGTATTGGAGTTTATGTTTGTATCTGTGCACATTGGGGCTAATATTTCCCCATCCTGTATCGGTCTTGATCCTTTTCAGCCTGCTGCAATTTCTCAAAACTGATTGATTTTCCAGATGTCCATCAGTCCGCGTATGTTATATGGTAGCAAGCCCTGTAGAAAGTTTTATTTACTCTGAAGGGGTGAAGCCAATTACATACATTTGTCCTACTTTATGGCTTGCTTAAGAGGGACTTTCTTACACATTCTCAGCTCTGCTTCTGCAAACAATACATCAGAAATTTGATGTTTCGTTGTTGGACTTTGTTACACAGCCATTACTTTGCTTTGCTTTATGGATTTTAGAGTAACTTCATATGAGCAAGGCTCGAGAAGCAGAAAAAAAATTCTGCTAAAAAGCTCATTGAAAACAGGCCAGATTCAATTACCTTCATTATATCTCAATCACCATCCTTTAAGGCCTTCAACTAATTGCTTGAGACGTTTTGATCCATTATTCCGGATCGCCAAGTGAGTTTTGCTCCTGATCGAATTTGAACCATAACTAGTGACAGCAGCTGGAAATGTTATGTGCGAAAGGCCATGCCCGGTTGTTGGGGTCCTCCCAACTTGAAAGTCAACAAAGGTGAGAGAGACTCGGGCATTATTATTATTATTGAGAAGCTGTCATATTACATTATTTGAAGCACAACCACATTACTCCACATTGCACAGCAAACATATTGCACAACAGAGAGAAAGAACAGCAGCAGCAGAGCAAAACAACCTCTCCGTCCAGTTTCTGATTTCCGGCCAATCGGCACACCAAACCTTGTCCGATCGGGTTGAAATTTTTACAGCAGGTGCGGGACATCTTGTTCTTGATTTTGTACGGTGGAAATCGAATTTTAACGGTTAGAAATTTTTGTATAATTTTCTGTTCGGGGCTGCAGTTTTGAGTTCTTATTTTCCGATTTGGTGTTCTTGGTGGAGTTGAGATTGTGGTGACTTTGTGTTGTTGTAAGGCCACATCTTTTGTTGTGATTTGAGCAGACTTTGGTGTAATCTCCTTTGGTGATAGTGGATTTGAGATAGGCTCAAGAGCCTCGTGGTTTTTACCTTTCGAATTGAAAGGGTTTTCCACGTAAATCCTTGTGTTCATTGTTTGCTTGTTTTTGTTAATGTTCCTACGAAATTCTAACAACTTGGGAATTAAGTGTCCGCTGTGAAATTTGAACTTGTGAAGTTATTTGGTGAATTCCCAACAGAGTGGTATCAGAGCTATTGTTGTTGTTAGAATTATGGAAATTAACACAAGCCGGATGATTTCGTTGAATGGGATGAATTATCACAAATGGCAGGGGAAGATGAAAGATCTTCTATTTGTAAAAAGTTTGCATCTACCTGTGTTTGCTACTTCGAAGCCAGAATCTAAATCAGATGAGGATTGGGCTTTTGAGCATCAACAAGTGTGTGGTTTTATTCGACAGTGGGTCGATGATAATGTGTTAAATTTGGTTGCTAATGAGACGCATGCTAAGACATTGTGGGATAAGCTTGAAAAGCTTTATGCTTCAAAGACGGGGAATAATAAGTTATTCTTGCTGAAACAATTGATACAATTGAGGTATAAGGAAGATGTTCCTATCGCTGACCATGTGAATGAGTTCCAGGGGTTATTGGATCAATTGTCAAATGTTGGAGTGAAATTTGATGATGAGATTCTTGGATTATGGTTGCTAAATACTTTGCCTGATAAGTGGGAGACATTCAGGGTGTCACACACTAATTCTGCTCCTGATGGTGCAATGACTCTTGATTATGCCAAAAGTGGAATCATGAATGAGGAGACGAGAAGAAAAACTCAAGGTTCATCATCTTCACAGAATGAGTTGTTCGTTGCAGAGAATAGGGGGAGACAGAAAACCAGAAATGTTGATAAGGGCAGACAAAGGAGCAAGTCCAAATCTCGATACAAGAATGTTGAGTGTCACTACTGTCACAAGAAGGGTCATATCCAGAAATATTGCTTCAAGTGGAAGAATGATAACAGGAATGCTGGTGCAGGAAAGTCTGAGGATACCAGTCATGTTGCCACGACTACAAAAGATGATCTCGTTGTTGTCTTTGATGAAAATGCAGTGAATACAATTTCCTCTGATGTTAGTTGGTTTGCTGATACAGGTGCTGCAGTCCATGTCACATCAAGAAGGGATTTCTTTTCTACTTACAATGCTGGTAAGTATGGTTCATTAAGGATGGGAAATAATGGTATATCTGAAGTTGTGGGCACAGGTGATATTTGTTTGAAGATGGCCAATGGATCTATATTGCGATTGAAGGATGTCAGACATGCACCGGATATTCGTATGAATCTGATTTCTATTGGGAGACTTGATAAAGATGGTTATGGAAATAATTTCTGTGATGGTATATGGAAACTGAATAAAGGATCTCTTGTGGTTGCTAAAGGTAAAATACTGAGATCAAACTTATATTCGTTGCAAGCTTCAGTTTCCAGTGATGCTGTGAACCTGGTGGAGAAGCAAAATTCCTCTAAATTATGGCACAGACGGTTGAGTCACATAAGTGCTAAAGGCCTCGAAACTCTGGTGAGAAAAAATGCCATTTCTGGATTGAATAATGCAAATTTGGAGAAATGTGCACATTGTTTTGCAGGAAAGCAACACCGAGTTTCATTCAAGACTCACCAACCTCGACGAATGCAGAATTTACTGGACTTGGTGCATTCAGATGTCTTTGGTCCGTTGAAGGTACACTCATTTAGTGGTGCATCTTATTTTGTGACATTTATTGATGATCATTCCAGGAAGCTATGGGTCTATGTGTTGAGATCAAAGGATCAAGTACTTGATAAGTTCAAGAATTTCCATGCTCTAGTTGAAAGGCAAACTGGAAAAAAGTTGAAATGCATCCGTACTGATAACGGAGGAGAGTATCGTGGACCATTTGAGGATTATTGCAGGAAACAGGGGATTCGACATCAAAAGACACCTCCAAAGACACCTCAGTTGAATGGGTTAGCTGAGAGAATGAATCGAACATTATTGGAGAGAGTTCGATGTCTTCTGGCAGAGTCAAAACTTCCTAAGTCCTTCTGGGGTGAAGCTTTATTGACAGCTACACATGTGATAAATTTGACTCCCACTGTTGCTCTTAATGGAGATGTTCCAGATGCAGTTTGGAAAGGTAAAAATTCATCATATGATCATTTAAGAGTCTTTGGTTGCAAGGCCTATGTTCATGTTCCAAAAGATGAAAGATCAAAGCTTGATGTGAAAAGCAAACCGTGCATCTTTTTGGGCTATGGTCAAGATGAGTTTGGCTATAGATTGTATGATCCAGCTACAAAGAAGCTCGTAAGGAGTCGTGATGTTGTGTTCATGGAAAATCAGACAATTGAAGATTTGCAGAAATCTGACTCTCATGCTCAAGATGACTTTGTAGATGTTGAGCCAGTTCCTATAACACGATCGCCAGCTGGAGATGATACAGAAGAACAGGATATGCAACAAGATCAGACAGATGATGATCATGGTGATGGTGCACAACACTCTATAGGTGGTGACAATGATGATTTTGATCATACTCAACAGGTTCCTCTCAGGAGATCTACAAGAGATAGACAACAGTCTACTAGATATTCACCTAGTGAATATGTCCTTTTGACTGATGAAGGAGAACCTGAATGCTTCAATGAAGCAATTGAGAGTGTGGATAAAGAGCATTGGTTGCATGCTATGAATGATGAGATGAAGTCTCTTTATGATAATGATACATTTGAGTTGGTGAAATTACCAAAAGGAAAAAGAGCCCTGAAAAATAAATGGGTTTACAGGCTGAAGCAAGAACAAGGTTCTTTGACACCAAAGTATAAAGCAAGGTTGGTGGTTAAAGGCTTCGAGCAGAGAAAAGGAATTGATTTTGATGAAATCTTTTCTCCAGTAGTTAAATTGTCTTCTATTCGATCTGTGTTAGCGATGGCTGCAAGTCTTGACTTGGAGATCGAACAAATGGATGTGAAGACAGCATTTCTTCATGGTGATTTAGATGAAGATATCTATATGGAGCAACCTGAGGGATTTCAAGTGCAGGGCAAAGAAGATCATGTCTGCAAATTGAAAAAGAGTTTGTATGGTTTGAAACAAGCTCCTCGACAATGGTACAAGAAGTTTGAGTCAGTGATGCAACAGCATGGTTATCGAAAGCTCAATTCTGATCATTGTGTATTTGTGCAGAGGTATTCTGAAAATGATTTCATTATCTTGCTGCTCTATGTTGACGACATGTTAATTGTTGGTCAGAGTATTTCAAGAATTAGGGAGCTGAAGCAAGAGTTGAGCAAGTGTTTTTCTATGAAAGATTTGGGAGCTGCAAATCAAATTCTTGGCATAAGAATTTTGAGGGATAGAAAAGTTGGTAAACTTTGGCTATCTCAGGAGAATTATATTCAAAAGGTGCTTCAAAGGTTTCATATGGAAAATGCTAAGCCTGTTAGTACTCCATTGGCAACACACATGAAATTGAGTGTTTCTCAATGTCCTTCAACTGAAGAAGAGAAGAAAGATATGGAAAATGTTCCCTATTCATCAGCAGTTGGAAGTTTGATGTATGCAATGGTATGTACAAGGCCTGATATTGCCCATGGTGTGAGCACTGTAAGTCGTTTTCTCTCAAATCCTGGAAGAGAACATTGGAAAGCTGTTAAGTGGATCTTGAGATATCTTCGTGGTACATCAGATTTGAAACTCTGTTTTGGAAGTGAAGATTTAGTTCTTCGTGGTTTCACTGATGCTGATATGGCGGGTGATATTGATACTCGCAAATCCACTTCAGGTTATGTGATTGTCTTTGCAGGGGGAGCAATCTCTTGGCAGTCTAGAAGGCAGAAATGTGTTGCATTGTCAACAACTGAAGCTGAATTTATTGCAGCTACTGAAGCGTGCAAGGAGCTGCTTTGGGTGAAGAAATTTCTCAACGAGCTTGGCTATGCTCAAGAGAGGTATGCCTTATTTTGTGACAATCAAAGTGCTATCCATCTTAGTAAACATCCTAGCTTTCATTCAAAGTCTAAACACATTGATACGAAATATCATTGGTTGCGTGACGTGTTGGATGAGAAGTTGATATACCTTGAGAAGGTACATACAGATGATAATGGAGCTGATATGCTTACGAAATGTGTACCAAGATGAAAATTTGAATTTTGTTGCTCACTTGTCGGGATGACAAGTTCCTCCACATAGTCGGGAGGAGGGGGAGATTTGTTGGGGTCCTCCCAACTTGAAAGTCAACAAAGGTGAGAGAGACTCGGGCATTATTATTATTATTGAGAAGCTGTCATATTACATTATTTGAAGCACAACCACATTACTCCACATTGCACAGCAAACATATTGCACAACAGAGAGAAAGAACAGCAGCAGCAGAGCAAAACAACCTCTCCGTCCAGTTTCTGATTTCCGGCCAATCGGCACACCAAACCTTGTCCGATCGGGTTGAAATTTTTACAGCAGGTGCGGGACATCTTGTTCTTGATTTTGTACGGTGGAAATCGAATTTCAACGGTTAGAAATTTTTGTATAATTTTCTGTTCGGGGCTGCAGTTTTGAGTTCTTATTTTCCGATTTGGTGTTCTTGGTGGAGTTGAGATTGTGGTGACTTTGTGTTGTTGTAAGGCCACATCTTTTGTTGTGATTTGAGCAGACTTTGGTGTAATCTCCTTTGGTGATAGTGGATTTGAGATAGGCTCAAGAGCCTCGTGGTTTTTACCTTTCGAATTGAAAGGGTTTTCCACGTAAATCCTTGTGTTCATTGTTTGCTTGTTTTTGTTAATGTTCCTACGAAATTCTAACAACTTGGGAATTAAGTGTCCGCTGTGAAATTTGAACTTGTGAAGTTATTTGGTGAATTCCCAACACCGGTAATGTGTGTGCAGATCAGTAAGCAAGCATCTGGAACAAGAAGGGATTCCATTTTCCATGGACCGGTCGAGGAGGGAAACAAATGAATGGATGGACAATTTGAACTCGAGTGTGTCCGGGAAGTTGAGTTTCGCTAACAAATGAATGGAATGGTTGGAATCGGTGTTTTAATTACATGTACGATTTATCCTCTTGCAACTCTGATTGAGGACTTGTAGTATTTTGGTTCCATCATATAGTATGTCTAAATAGGGGTGGGCAAAATATTCGAACCGATTCGTTGAACCGCTGAATCGAACCGAAATCGAACCGAAAATCCGGTTAACCGAGGACCCCGGAGCAAATACAAATATCATATTTCAGTATTCGTCCGGTTCAAATACAAATACAAATTCTTTAATTTTTTCCACCGGTTAACCGAACCGAACCGAATATATTTATTTTATTTTAAAAGTTATATATATTGTAAATATTATAGACATTTGACGGTATAAAATTATATAGATAATATATATCATTATTTATTTAAGTATATAATAACAAAAATATAAAAAACTAAAGAGCTAATTATCAAAATATATCATCATAATTAATAAGTCTATATTGATTTTTGTCTTTCAGAATACCCTATTATTAAAATATACCTTTACACTAAAATTTGTTACATATACTAACATATTTTTATTACATTGAAAAGAACCATTTGATTCCATAGTTATATATATATATATTTTTCTGAGTGTAATAACCTCGTCCGACCCTCTTAAGATGTATAATCAAGTTTTCATTTCTTAAATCTTTGAGTTTCGTAGATTTTTAAATATTCGAACCGAATCGTTTAACCGCTAAATCTAATCGAAACCGAACCCCCGGTTAACCGAGGACTCCGGTTACAAATACAAATACTGAAATGAAGTATTTGCCCGGTTCAAATACAAATACAAATACCTGAAAAATTCAGGTTAACCGAACCGTGCCCACCCCTATGTCTAAATGCCGAAAACTGTGTGTTGCAAGGGAATGGATTATTCTAAACAAGTCATGAACCCATCATGTCACATAAAAAATGAAGGTAAAAATGTACTAGTACTACTACTACTACTACTATATTGATTAATGATTGCAAGGGAATAAAGCCCAATAAAATGCATACCGGCCACAAACAAAAAAAAAAAAAAGAAAAAAAGAAAAAAAGGTGCAGCAAAGTCTCTGATTCTCATGGCATCATCTATTATCTGGACCCTTTGTTTGGGAGGCAACAACATGCTTAATTAATTTTCTTGTTAACAACTGATGATCACTGTCCTCCTCCATCTCAGATATTCTCAAATTCTCTCAAATAATTTGGCTTTTAATCACATACTCCTATTTTCAAAGGATTCCTAATTTTGGTTTCTGTTTTCAACCGAAATGTTTGGGAAATAATTAGAGTTTAGCGTCTGGAGTTTGGAGTTCAGAGTCTGGAGTTTGAAATTAATGGTGAAAAATAATTTTCAATTTGAATAATAGTGTTTGGTAATGCAATTTTAAATTAGAGTTTAGAGTCTGAAGTTTGGAAAGCTAAAAGCTGGGGGAGAGGAACGTTCAGAGTTTAGAGATTAGAGATTAAAATTTGGCAGTTACTGTAATTAGTGTTTATTATATATAGGATTTTAGGCTATTTTTAGTATGTATTTTAAAAGCTAAACGCTAATTGCTAGCGTTTTTTCCCAAACGCAGCCAAAAATTAAACACAGATACCATCTACTACATGCCTTGCCCAATACCGCTATGGCCGGGCCCTGGTTCCCACCGAAAAATGGTAGTCCTACTTGTTCAGGCGCCATGCAGTAAGCAATTAAAATTTGTGGTTTTGTTTGGGGAGGGAGCATTTGGGACCCACCACTTTCTCATTAATTATGGACTATTTAAAATGATTGTTTTTTAAAAATCGAGGAGGATTGATCACTTTTCATTAATTTTCATCAAAATTTTTAACATAATTAAATATAAAAATATATATATATATACTATATTTGTATATAATTTGAGTTATTAAGATTAAAAATTATCTTTGAATTAGGTGGAGAAAACAACAATCAAGACATTTTCTTATTCTTCTTCTTCTTTTTAAAATCCTTTTTCCCCTTCACTTCACACCCCTTTAATTTCTCTTACGTTTAGTTTATTTGTACTCGTAATTTTTCTTACTGATTAGGGTCTGTTACGTTGTAGTGTTGTACTATCTTTTACAGCAATGACAAGCTTCCCTTGGCTTACAAGGTTGTCATTTTGATATTCAGGAAAACCAAAAAGACAATATAATGAAGAAATATTTATGTCAGTCATACGTGAGACGAGCATCACAGCAACAACTGATGTGGCATCCAATATTGGAGTAGATACTTTTAAGGATGGATCAGACAGCCACAGACACGCCTCGCATGCTTCCCACCCAAAAAGCAAAGCACTCATTTTGATGCCCAAACCTAACCCCCAAAACCCTAATCTCAATCCATTTCTGCGCAACTAATTAAAATGCTCCCTTTGTCACCAAACAAAAATGTTACTTATATTCTTCTTGAAAGGCATCATGTATATGTATTTATATGTAGTAGTATGTGTTTAATGATTAATATTTTAAAATATAAATAAATAAAAATTATAGAAAATCTAAGTACTGCTACTATATTTTAGAGGAATATAATGAACATAAAAGGTCAAACCATTCATTTTATTTGAAACGAATGGAGTACTAATCTACATCAACATTTATTTTTCCTTTCTTGTTTTCCACAAAATTATTAACTCCAACACGAAAAAGAATCATAAATATGATGTGCACATCCACATTGCGATCATGTAAGAGTAAGACGAATTCAGTATTTCATCCCAGCTCTTTAAATATCCATAAAGTTCTTACGCACACACAGCTGATCAGACTAATCGATGGGGACACATGAGAAATGAAATACAGAATTGATTACAACAGCCTGTAATGGCGAATTAATTAGCTCCACAAATAGATTAAATCCTCTGCGTACGCAATAAAAATTAAATTAAGCAGATGGAAGCTTTTAAGGAGTGGGTGGGGGCTGTACTACTGTTGCACCACTTAATTATGATGCTGTCTCATTACACCTTCACCCAAAAATTCTATACTTCCTCCATGGCTGGTGACCACTGTGTAAGAACTAATAAGCCATAAGAAACTCATGTACCAATGAGCTATCTGTCTGAATCAGACAGGGTAGCTTCCAAGTATCTATCTTTCTATCTATATATATAAGCCTGACATGAGAATCTGTATTGTTCTTATTACAGTAATGATGATGGGACTCTTGCCTCAGGCTATGTCTGAATCAGACATTCAGATTGGGTACCAGGTCACACTTGCTATTCCTAGTGACTATTCAGAAGGGTTTCTGGGGAGGGCTTTTGTTATGGAAACTCAACAGAGGGTGCCGCATTTCAGGGCAGCAATCACCGTGGAGGCGGTGGATGGGAAGTATTCGTGTTCCATCGATGTTTTGCTCGGGAACGTCAGAGTGTGGAGTTCAGGACACTTGTCGAGATTCCACACTGCTGAAAAATGTGTGCTGGAGTTTAGCCAGGATGGGGATTTGAGATTGAAGGATCAGACTGGGAGGGTTGGATGGAGGAGTGGAACGTCGGGGCAAGGCGTCGAGGTAATTTTCATTGACTCATTCCATGTCTGGTTTCTTACATAGAGACAATAAGTACAATCTTATGACCTATGATCATGTGAGAATTGGATGAATGTTGGTGCAGAGATTGAGCTTGTTAAGGACAGGGAACCTGGTTTTAGTCGATGCCGAGGATTCAATCAAATGGCAGAGCTTCAATTACCCAACAGATGTGATCCTTTGGGGTCAGAGGTTAAGTTCACAGACAAGGTTAACATCTTTCCCCGCAGAGAACTGGACGATGTTCTATTCCCTGGAGATTCAGGACGACCACATTGGGCTATACTTGAACGTAGGCGAGTGGAAGTATTCGTATTGGGAATACCGGCCTTCCACAAGGCGCAACATCACGTTTGTCCAGGTGAGTACCTATGGGCTGGAGTTGTTCAATGGGGATCACAAATTCGATCAGATAAGGTCGACAGGGAATGAGACGGTGCTTTTTCTGGCCGTGGACAACAGCACGGGCGATTTGAGCTTGTACCATTACTCATCCGAGGAGGGCGAGTTCGAAGCATCCTATCGAGCACTCAACTCCACTTGTAATCTTCCCTTGGCTTGCAAGCCCTACGGCATCTGCACTGCAGCCGGTTCCTGCTCGTGCATAAGGACGATCGTGGAGAAAGAAGGGTTCCAACCCGACTGCGGCAAGGGAAACTTTGAGAGGCTGTGTGGGAAAAGGAAAGCAGAAATGGTGGAGTTGCAAGGTGTGGTTAGTGTGATGAGGAGTGATCAGGGGTATAAAGGGAATGTTTCCAAGGAAGAATGTGGGGATTCTTGTTTGGAGGATTGTGGATGTTTGGCTGCACAATATGTTGAGGATGGAGGAAATGGGAGGGGTAGGAATTCTACATGTTTTGTGTATGGAATGGTTAGGGGAATAAAACAGGTGGAGATGGGGGAGAATGATAGGGTGAGGGTGAGATATATGGTGAAAATGGGAAAAGGGGCAAGTGATGGGGTGGGAAAGAATTCATCAGGGTTGAAGAAATGGGTGACAATAGTTATTGTAGTGGTGGATGGGTTCATCTTTTTTGTTGTTTTGGGAGGGCTTGCCTATTATTTCATTAGGAAAAGGAGAAAGGAATTTGAACTCAGAGGAACTCAAACTAGAAATTGAAATATGTAGACTAGAAAACACTCTTTTATATTTGAGGTTCTTTTTTCAAGGTTGATTTTAAGCTTATTGCCAGCACTGGATGCATTCCTCCATCTCTTCTTTTTGTTTGCTGTTTGTTCTATTCACATTAAGGGAGCAATTTTGATTATTTGAAGGGCTTTGCGTTTGGTTTTGCCAATCGTTTAATTTTTATTCTTGAATGTTGAATCCAATTTGTTTCAAGCAAGGTTATCAAGATCAAGATCTTATGGAGGATCGTTTTTCCATTTGCAAGATCGAGATCGTAAGATCGTATTCAGATCCTAAGATCCTATGAAATTAGGACAAAAAAAATATATTCATATTGCATATTAACAAATTACAATAACCAATATCAATAGACAATAATTTCTTTAGAAAGAAAATATATAATAATTAAGCATTTAAGACATGATGCTTGAGCTGGGTTAGATTTGTTATTAGAAATTTTCACATTTTCGTCAGTCTCAAACATTGTCACATTGGATTCATCATCATCTATCTGGACATGGGGTTTAGGACTAAGATCTCCATCAGCAGGGGTGCTGGAAAGGGATGCTACGGCAAGGGCAGAGGTAGAAAGAGGAAGGGGATGCGAGGGCGACGATATGAAGAGAAGCTGGATACGACGGCGAGTGTTGGAAGAGGAAGATGAAGGGGATGCGAGGAAGATGGGGAAGATGGAGATGCAAACAAAAATCCCTAAATCTGGATTTTGGAAAAGAATGGAGGATTGAAAAGCGAAAAAAATAAGATGAAAAATAAGAGGGGTGGGATCGGATCGTTCAAATATTTTAAGATCTTGTATAGATCCTATAGATCTTATCCAGATCTCACCCTAATTTAGATTCCATACAGATCTTCGTTTTGGTTTTGTGGGATCGTAGGATCGTAACCTTGGTTTCAAGGGATTTCAGTACTACTGGGTTCTTGAATTTTATAATAGGCCAGCCTATTCTGAAATTGATATAATCCGAATGTTGGCCCAATAAGTAATTGGGCCTTTTGAGTAGTAGTCTACTTCCTTTTTCCCTTTTGTCACCAAACATTTTTGGGTGAATCTGAATCACGTACGGTACGAGAGAGTACAAGCGGACTTGTATATGTACTTGAGTTTGGGTAAATGGAACAAGAATTGGGCAGATTGGGAGCTTTATTTTACAATTTTTTTTAAAAAAAGAAAAAAAAAACTTTTATTGCAGTGTTAAAGAAAAAAAGACAAAGTAGCAATCACATGATGGAGGTAGGCTTGCCTGAATGCCTGGTATGGATTTTGAAGAGAGTTTGGGAATGAATTTGTGTCGAGAAACAGAAACTCCCATGTTATTGGGGAAGATCCGTGAGCCGTGACATGGATAAATCTGGGCCGTCCACGCCACATTCACACGTTTATTCTTCGCGGTTATTATGATGTTTACTACAAGGGAGGAAGTGGGGAGTGTGGGGGACTGTTTGGTAGGTTTTCCTTCTACCCAAATCACATAAAATATATTCTAAATCTACACGTCTAGACGATTCTAACAAGACCACACTTGAATATTTTTCTCTAATTAAATCATTACAATAATATTTTGTTAAAGTTAAACAATAAAGAAAATTAAAATTCATTAAAATTTTAAATACAAATACCCACATTACTTTAAACCACTAAACCTCACCACACTCCACCACATAAATTACCGTGCCCAAAAGAAACGAGCCACAATTCGCGGGGCGGAGGGAGTACTATATGCTCTACTTAATAAAATGTGAAACAAAATTATATCATTATTGGTTTTTTCGGGGTAACAAAATCATATCATATTTGTAACATTATACTATGATTTAGTGTAGATTATTATAAAATTTAAAATAAAAGAAATGAAATAATTTTAAAGTTTAATGATTAAACAATAAATTTAAAATATTAAAACATGTTTTAATTATTTTTAAAAAAGAATTATTGTAGTTAGGGGTGGAAAAAAATACCGAAAACTCGGAATGCCGAGCTTATCGTACCGAAAATTACCGAAAAATATCGAAATTTAGGTATGCCGAAATTTAGGTATACCGAAATTTAGGTATGCCGAAAAAAACGGTACGGTAACGGTATGGAAATATGAGATTTTCGGCATTTCGGTATACCGAAATACCGAAACATTAATTTTAATATTATTTTAAAATTTAATATATATTGTTGTGTTAAGACATTTGGAACTTTGAAGGGCCAATTTAAGTAATTTTTCGGTATACCCGCGATTGGACGATGCCCACGGTATTGATTTTTTTTTTCGGTATAGTTCGGTATGCCAATTTGTAACGGTATGTAATGCATTGTTCGGTATGTAAAATTTTCGGTATTTTTCGGTATTTTCGGTATTTTTCGGTATTTTCGGTATGTTTCGGTAAATATAATTTTCGGTACGGTAACGGCATAGATTATAGGAAACCGAAATTTTTGGTATACCGATTTTCGGTATACCGAAATATTCGGTATCGGTATCGGTATGATTTTTACCCATACCGAAATTTTCGGTACGGTACGGTAACGGTAACGGTATTTCGGTATACCGATTTTTGCCACCCCTAATTGTAGTACTAGATAAGAAATACATTGAAAAGTCACTAAAAAAAACATTGAAAAGTGAATTTATTTTAAAATGTCACATGTGAAATATCATATTTTTATGTAATTCTAATAACTTCATTATATTATATTATAGAAGTATTTTTAAGAATTCTATATCCTTGTACAATGCTCACTGGATAACTGAAACTCTTTTTAAAAAATTCAAATTAAGCCTCAAAATTTCAAATGAACCAAATAAAATGATAAAATTTCAAATGAACCAAATAAAAAGTGTTTGGCAAAAACTTTTCCCAAATAATTTTTTGCTTGACTGTTTTTTGGATGAACCAAAATGATATCTTTGAGTTCCAAGAGTAACATTGAGATACAAGCAATTCTTTATATTCACCAGGGTTTGAACCAAGACTTCAATTTGATTCTGTAATATTTTTTTTTTGGTGAACAATTTATACATACTAGAAAAGAAATGGTGGGAGGCTATATATGCCACATAAATTATAAATTAAAGGGACAATGAGGGGATAGAGAGTTGGGTAGGGAATCAAACCGCTACCATAAAGATCGTTGAAGTTAGGGGATTTGACCGCTAGACCTAGTCTATACATCCCACCATAACCATTCAATTACATTAACTGCTATTGCTGCTAATTGTTTGATTTTATTTTATTTTTTTTTTCGCAGTGGTAATTATTTGATTGGTTAAACCATTTTTTTTATACATGGTAAATATATAATTATTCGTAATATTCCCTCCCTTTTGGTAAGAGTGACAATTTTTTTTTTCCTTTTTTTATATGTTAAAATAGGTGATATATTTGTTTTTGTTTTAGTCTTGTTTTTGTTTTTTTTTTTAATAAAATAAAGTGAATGGAAAAATAGGAGAGAAAATAGAATGTAAGGGAAAGTATGTCAAAAGAGATAATTTAATAAAAAAAACGTGCTAGATATGAGTAACACAAAATAGAAATTAAAGGTATGGATATGGGACCGTGTGGAGAATAGAACCCAACCAGAAAGTTTGAAGTTGGATGACTTAACCATCTGAACAAGTCTTATTCGATCCCAAAGGAATTAGTTTTTTAGGTTTAAAAACTATTTTTATGAGGCTAATATTAATAATTACTATTCATGTTAGCTTTTTTAAAAGGCTATTTAAAAAACAATTGGATACAAGAAATTAATTATGTAACTAGTAAATAACCCGTCGAGACTCGACGAACATAATTATAAATTTTATATAATATATATACTTATATTGTATAAAATAATAAAAAAATTTATTTTGAGTAATGAAAAATGTGCATGATTTTATATCTATTTGAAACAGGATGTATATAATAATATAATTTAACTATTTTTAAAACTAACTAAGAGGGTGTTTGGATGTGCGTTTTTCATTAACTCAAAAGGCAACAATTGAGTAAAATCTATTTTTGGCTGAACACAATTTTCTTGCACACCAAAATGTAGCTGCAAGAAAATAGTTTTCATTCCCTCAAAACACAAATAATAGATTATTGGAAGTTAATACACAGACATGATTAACTGATTATTTGCGTTTTGCAAACGCAATAATTAGATAATCTGTCCCAAAACACACAAACAAACACCCTCTAAGAAATCATATTATACCGTTTTCTTTAGTTTCTGTGGCTTATGCAGTACAAACTTAACAAATCAATAAAAATAATAATTAAAATAATATTTTTATTTAATTTAAAATTTAAATGAAAATAAAACAAAATTTAAATATAAGTATTAAGTGTAATATGAAAAATGCTCTCACAAAAATTTCATTACTGAAAATCTCATTGGTATGGGCTAATATAGTACTCTCTTTAAAAATGTCTGAATTTGAAGTGGTGCGGTTTATATTTGTATATGTACTCTTAAAAATTGTCGCTATAGGATCACCCATATAATTTATGGGAATATCATACGGAAATATCACATCTGATTGCAGATCTTCAAAATCAATACCGGCCTTACCATCACCTACACCGAGTATCCATTTTGTAAATTTTCTGTTATATATAAATTTCATTGTAAACAATATTTCTTATGATATCTTGAGTTAATCATTCTTAATTGCATATTAATACTTTGAGCCACATCTTGCTAGTGACTCGAAATATTACAACATAACTGTTCATAGCTAAAAACTGGTTTTGGAAGATAAAGTCCAACATATTTTAAAGATTAGCATTGACTTTTGTTTATAATCATAGCAAAACAAACTACAAGTTGAAATTTTCTCATCTAGAATCGAATGAGGAATTTGGTTAAATCAGATAGACTCATAATCATTCTACCAATTAAGAATTTTTTACTTTCATGGTTTCCTGAAAATTAGTTTAACCTCAATAATATGGTTCTACATCTTAGTTACTATCAACCTATTTATATTGCACACTTTATTTGATGGATCTATATTCCTAATAAGAATGACTATGCAACCCTAATTCAACTTTATTTCATGATCCGGTTATCCAGAATAATTGATCGTGTTTAGATATTTCAGTAAAAATAATTTATTGGTATTATCTATGCTTTCATCCTCTTGACAAATATTGTTAGAACTGATATATATACATTTTCATTTGCGGACATACGTTCCATGATCTAATCGTTGATTGTATTAACAATGTCATTCGTAGGGATTAGTATAGAAATATCTTTAAAAATATCTTGATTTGATGTGGTGCGGTTTATATTTGTATAAGTACTCTAAAAACATTACCGCTATAAGATCTCCCGTAGAGTTTATAAAATTATCATCTATAAATGTCACATCTAATTGTATATCATCAAGATCAATACCAGATTTACAAATTACCATCACCTACATGAAGAATTCATTGTGCAAATTTCTGTCATATATAATTTTCATTGTAAACAACATTCTTATAGTATCTTGGGTTAATTAATCTTAATTACATATTAATACTTGGAGTCCCCTCTTTCTAATGATACAATATATTGCAACATATCACTAACATGAGTAAAAATTGATTTTTTAAAAATAGAGTCCAACATTCTTTAAATATTGATGACATTGACTTTTTTTTTATAGTCATAGTAAAACAAAATGCGGGTGTGAATTTTTTCCTCTGAAATCAAATGAGGATTTTGGTTAATTCAGACGTGCTCATAATCATTCTACCGATAAAAATTTTTTATCCCAAATAATGAGTTTTTCTTTAATGAGGAGAGAGGTTAAATAATTTTCAGGGATAAGTTTTTTGCAGGTAGAATTCTCGCAACACTCTAGTGTAATACAAAATCTTGAATATGCAGTCATACCTCTTGGAAGGAGTAGGAATGCTATTCCATTGGATGCTCCATGCAACATAATATCACTTCTCCCCACGAAGGGCTAAACATAATATTTTCTAGATAAATTATCGATAAATGTCTTGTCAGTTCCACCACGTAAAGAAAAAAGAATCAACCCCCATCACTATCAACTACATACATTATTTTATTATAAACATGCCTCTACTCATTCATCAACAAAGGTAATAATCCGCTTTCATTTGTTCCTTATTATAATACTCCCTCCGTTTTTTATAAGTTTACCATTTGCAAAGTTGATACTATTCATTAAGTCTATCAATTTTTTAACATAGTTATATAAGATAAACATACTCAAGTGAGATGTTGAATTCATCTAATCACGTAGTTTTAAAATATCAAATTTTTATAATTTTTAATTGTATATAATTTCAGAAATTTATGGTTCAAAATGTGTCTTGAATTGCGTGCAGAGAAGAAATGGAGAAGAAAAACAGAGGGAGTATGTCTCTTCTAATATCAATATATTATTTGTTTCAGACGTGAAAACTTTATTCAGTACCAGCATTCCAAAGAACTTTTCAAATTTATAGAATTTGCAGCATTTCGCCTTTCAATTTCTAACAAAGCTATATTTATATTTGTTCTTTCGTTAATTGCAAATCTATTGAAATATAGATTAATGAAGTATTTCTTTAAAAATAGATTAAAAAAATTAACATTTTCTTCTTTATTTATTGATGGATCTATTCGCATCTCAATAACTCTTTATACACACAATTCTTTTATTTATAATATGCTTTACAAAAATAACTAATTTACTCTAAACCAATTATATATAGCACAATTCTCTTAAAAATTATAATTTTTCTATTATTTTAATAAAATAAAATATATATATATATAAGATTTATACTATTTAATATATATTTATATACAATTAGAATGATATAGTTATAAACTATATTCTTTAACGATTAGCAACTATATAATTGTATATTAATTTTAGGAGAATTGACATATTTTTGTAAAAACATGGCCTATATATACATTAATTAATATGTACAGATCTTTTCTATATATTCATTAATGTATCTTTTAATAATATAAATTTCATATATCCACTGCGAATTCCATATAAATTGCAAATTAAATATCTTTTAAAAACTAAAGATTTGGATTTCATATACACATTAATACATCTTTAATATGAATAAATAAATAAATATGATGTGCAATGTACATTTTGATTACATCAATTACCACACCAAAAAAATATAACCAAAATTGTGACTAAACCTACACAAAATATAGACATTATAATATGATCATCATATTGAAATATAAACGCAACATAATTTTTAGTTGCCGGTGCAGAACCTCATCCTAATAATCCTATGGTGCAAAAACTGAAAATGCATATTCATGTCATAATAATCCTATGGTTTAAAAACTCAAAATCTATAAATGAATAATAAATGCAACAATAAAATCTAAAATAAATAAAATACATAATAATAAAATATAAATTAGATAAAATAAAAAATACAAAATTTCAAATTTTATCTTTCAAATCTTTTTAAAAGTGAATAAATCTCTAATGAATAAATACATAAATAAACGTGAAAATTTAAAATTAGTAAATTTAAAATACAAAATAATATAGATATAATAAAAATGCAAAATTTTAAATTTTAAATCTTTAAAATATATTTAAAAGTGAAGATTATGGGAATTTCATATAAATTGGAAATTTCATATAAATTGGAACTTCCATATATTTCAAAAACTGAAAATCTTTAATAAATAAATAAATAAATGCGAAAATCAAAATATAAATTAAAAATGTAAAAATCTATAAAAATTAGAAATTTGAAATGGAGACACCACATTAAATTTAGGATGAGTTGTTCACTAATGCTTTAATATATATATAGATTATTATGAGTAATGTGGACTTTGACCTAGTGGTTATATTCCCCGACTTCCAACATTATGGTTGGGGGTTGGATTTCCACCTAGCCCTTTATATCTCTCATTTATACCCATTTGTAATTTATGTGTCTTGGCCGGCTCCCACACACCTTTGCCGACACATGAGTGCCAATGCTTAAAAAAAACAATGAAATTATTATTATTATTATTATTATTATTATTATTATTTCTCTCTATCATAGTATCATGTGACTCGTCGGAAATTACACCCTTACCCTTTCATTCGTATTTTTCTGCATTTCATTTTTACGTTTTCTTTCTTCTTCTCTCTAAATGATGGTGTAAATCTCACTAGCAACAATAAACCCCTAATATTTTTTGGAACAAGCATGTTCCGATTATACATTTGCGCAACTTGATTTTTCCTTTTTTTTTAAAATTTTTTTTTTAGAAGATTCCAGAATTCTACTTTGTTTTTTTAAGGAGCCATTGAAAGCCTGAATACTTTTATTTGATTTCAGTGTTACTCCAATGAGTAGGTAAATCATGTACACAACAAAAATTTAAAGAGGAAACAAGAACAAATAATTTGTTGACAGTTCGATCAGCCGATATATCTGCGTCTGAAAATATTACTAATTCAAACTCTATAACCCTAATTATATATTCATATGTATATATAACATACAATTACCTGAAAAATAAAAATAAGAAAAAAAAAAAAAAGAGCTAGCCTCACTGTGAATGCAAGGACGACACACAATTGCCATTTAATTTGCCAGTAGTCAGTAGAGCCTCACTTGCGCTTATCTCAATTGTTGAAGTATACATCATGCTTCTCACCTGTATGTAACTCTTCGTTGTTTAATTCAATATGCATGCCCAAATTTGTATCCAAATTAAACTTACAAGCATAGTAGAATCTACCAAATTTTTTGGTCGCTAAAATGAAAAAGATATTGTATGTGTTGTTACCCTATAATAAGGATGTTGCTTTTAAAGACTATTACCAAATTTAAATATTGAATTGAAATTTTCATTTTTTTGGCACCGGGTATCTCATGACGACACATTGGGTCCAAAACTAATCATTTGAGGATCCGATAGTCATTGAAGGGTTGCATCTGCCAAGCAGAATTCTGCATACACAAAGGCTTGAACCCGAAATTTTTGCTTAAACTGTCAGAGCCCCATATACCAACTGCGTTTCGTGGTTAATTAGTTTTGTTAATTACTTAAAATATCATAAAAATATACTAATTCAACCAATTTGATCATTTAGCCCCTTATTATTTAGACTAATGAGATGATGTGGCAAATATTAAAGGTGGTGATTTAGTTTGATTAAGGGGACAGATGAACAAATTAATTGAATTTTTATACATGAAAAATGTATTAGGTAATTACCAAATTTAATGAACTAAAATTAATAATTAACTTGTTATACCCCGAAAGAAAATTGCCTTTTTCTTCAAGAACCTGCCCTGCAGCCGTATATTTACTAATTTCTAAATAACCTTGTGTGAAATGGATGCGATCATATAAGCCAAAACTCAAATTCGGATTATTCAAATACCAACACTTGATATAAAACAACTAGCTTACGTTTTTTTTTTTTTGTTTTCCCTTTTTTTATATCACAAAATGAGGTGGCAATATATATAAAGCCAATAAAAAGAATTGAGAAACAATGAACCTAATCCGATGTCCTATCTCGACCACTAATGTTGAAGTATGATTCGAGAAAAGGCAACCTGCACCTTCACGGGGTGGTACGGTTGTTCTAACACCGTCGTCAATTCCAATTTCCAAGCCATGCCAATTAATATTCCTTCTTAATCAACTTACCTAAGGATTCAAAAGAACTACCTGCCGCACACCAGAAATATAATCAGACTACAAGAAATAAGATAAAACAGTTGTGATTTGAGTATGAGGCTTCAGTCTCATACTCAAATTCAAGAAGGGGTTAATTATATGTTGATGGGAATTTTCTTCCTTCATTTCTATATGACAAAATTCTTGTACAGTGAATTGAGAACAAGCCCACACATTATTACATTGTTCAAAAGAATTTTCCTATTGCAATTGCATAACAAAAATCTACCCAATAATTAAATTCTAACCGAAAAAATATTCTTAATTAACAAAATTCTACTACGGGACTACAACAGCTGCTACCAGATTCTACGGGGGATGGAAATCTGTTGAGTTGACATAGTGGCCAAGTGGAGTGGTCCTTGTGGTGAAAACTTCCACAAATTCCATACAAGGTGTTCTTGTCCACGCATGGACATCACCACATTTTTCCTGAATATTTTTTGATAGTTGCACTAGAACAATAATGGGTTAGTTGATGCTTCCTTTGCACTTTACTCTGTTGTAGAACTAACCACCCTCCAGATTTTCTTATTGTATACTACATCCGTCTCAATGTTTTTGTTACGGACCCACTCGGCATGTATGTTAATACACATTTTTAACGGTTAATAATTGAAATTGTGTACAATAAAAAATTATAAAAATTTGATAATCTAAAACTACAAGATTAGACGAGTCTAACAAGATCTCATTTGACTATGTTTTCTCTTACGTAACTATGATAAAAAAAATTTGAATCAAACTTAAACAGTGAATAGTGTCAAAAAGTCAAACGTAACAATTATAACGAGATGGAGAAAGTAGTAAGTACTACTAAACAACTGTCCGAATCTCATAAGATGTAGACATATGTAGTCACCGTGCCAACAAGAAATTTCAGTAAAAACCCTAATATTGAGTTATTGACTAATGCACCAACCAAGAATCTGTTTTGCTGAATTAATTAAAAAGCATCTTATTCTCAGTACATTACATTAATTTCAAGCATTAAAAATTACAGGGTACATGGATCTTGTACCAAGAAAAAAAGGGGTTCCTCGGTGCGCAAGAGTACTAACAACAAATATAATTAAGTTGTGTTTGGATTGAGTAATTTGAATTTAATGAGGGTTTTAAAATGAATGGATTTGAAATCTCATGAATTTGAAATATTGTGAATTTTAAATTCAGATTTATATAATTTGAATTTCAAATGATGTGTGATGGAAGAGGGTTTGAAATCCCTTATTTTGAGAAGTTTAAATCCATCATGACATATAGTGGATTTAAAAACCTTTGAATTTGGGGACGATGACTTGGCATAGTGATCAAGTTTCCTGATTTTTTTGGGGTTTAATTCCCCGTATGCCTCCTTATCCTTTTATAATTTGTGTTACTTGGACTCCACACCCATTTGCCAAGAGCGTCAATATCTAAAAAGAAAACCTTTGAATCCCAAAAAAAGTAAAAACTATTTGAACTACGTATTTAAAATCCACGCAACTTAAATCCTTCAATCCCAACACAACCTTAATGAATACAATACTTTGTTGCTAGACCGCAATGGTTTATTTATAATCATTGCTCCACACGCGCGCACGTATGGTAAATATTAAGTTAGTAACTAATAATTTTATAATTTTCTATAGTATATGGTAAATTTAAAGATATGGGTCATTTATATGCGTATACGTATGAACTAGTAGTATGAAACTAACAATTATGAAATTTTAAACTGTACCATGAAATGAGTCAAAGGGAAAGGAGAAAAAGGTACCATCTTAGTCAAGTGTTAATAATTGATGTTACTGCTGATAGAACACATATATATGACGTACATATATGCTTCAATTTAATTAGGATTGGTCCACACGCAACCAAGTACGTACACTTTATTAGATAAGCATGAAGAATAATAGAGTACTACTAATATTTAATCAACACTACAAACATACATACAGCGAGGTTAGAATATTGGAAGCTAAGCTTTGTCGCCAAGAATTGATCGAAGGGGTACATACATATATTTATATATATATATATAATCAGATAATAACCCATACACACTTAATTAGACTAGCTAGCTAGATAGTCATTAAATTAATTATCAGTCACCAATATCCAAGATAGTAGATACGCGCTTTTTTTTTTTTTTCATTTATAATTTTAATACAGTGTGGATTATGTTTGAAACAAAAAATAAATTTAAAAATTTTAAAAATCATATAATATAAATAAATGGCATTAACCATAATAATAATAATAATAATAATAATAATAATAATAATGTAGTAACATTTTAAGAATGAAACATAAAGAACATATTTGTTAAAAATCTAAAACGTGCAATACATTAAATAATTAATAATTAAATTAATTAAATATTTAAAAATTAATACTCCATATATTGTGGTCGATCACAATATTAATAGATTTTATATAGTTGTTGGTCTCTCACTACGAGTCATTGATCAATATTTTAAAGTAATATTTCGAACTGCATAGGTATATACGAATGCAGTGCAATCACAATTATGTAGTACCTATTATAAGCGAGCATTGAAAAGTCGGATTAAATTTGAATGTAATTAGCTATAATTTTATGGTCTATAATAAATAAATTTAAAACTAATGTGATAGGGTTATAGAGCCACGAGAGCACCAATACTCAAGAGAGAAGAGTAGTTACACTAAATTGGAATCAAGTTGAATCGTGTAGATCGAGTTTAATTTGGATATATATATATATATATACACAGTGATGATTAAAAATATCACGATATCAAAACAAATGCACAAGTGTCATATAATTGGAATAATAATAGCATGCATGCATCGTTAACCAATAGAAAGACTGCTAAAAAATTAGGAGAAAATCTATATATATATATATATATATATATTTACATTTTTCCCCTATCAACATATTCTAAGAAAACTATTTAAATGATCATTGACTGTGCCATTTATATAAATGGGTCGTGATTTATCTCACTTAAGTTCGTTTAAATTGCATATAGAAACATTGGCGGATCCAGAAAAATTCTAGAGGTAGGGCTAAGATTCAACTATAAGTACATAAAATTTGAAGAAGAAGATTGTAAATATATCAAAATTTGAAGAAGAAGACTGGAGAAATAGAGAGTGGACGCTGCACAGGGAAGAGATGTAGCTAGGGCTAGGGAAAAAAACCTCATTCGTCCCATAAGATTGCCAATTTTCTCATTCCATCCCAAAAAAATTGCATTAACCAAATCCATCCAATAATTTTACTAATTTTCGCCAAATCCGTCCAAAGCCCATTTAATGATATTTTTGAGCTGATATGGCAACTAATTAACAAAGAGCCAAATAATTTGACCACTTGAGCTAACGTGGCAACCTACATGGATGGTGTTTTTGGACCCAAGAGAAATAAAATTTTCCCCCATTTCCCAAAATTACCCTACCTCCAAATCTGCCATCATCTCTCGCCTCCTCCATCCGTCACTCCGTTTCGCCTCCACCATCTGCCATCGCTGCATCCGACCACTGCGGCTCTCCGTTTTGCGTCTCCTCCATCTGTAATATTTGAACGTCTCTCCCTCGGCCCTCTCCTTTGGCATCTCTCTTCCTCCCTCGCCGTCCCTTTCCTCTCCATCGCCACAACACCGCTGCCGCCCTCTTCCCATCGTCGCCAGCACCACGCCCCCGCCCCCTCTCTCACTCTCTCTCTCTCGTGCGTGCAATTCCTCATCTGCCGCCACCTTCTCTCTCGCGCCTCCTTCCCGTCCCGTCGGCCGGTTCCTCTCATCGCCGATACGCCTATCGCCCTGCTGCCGCCGTGCCGCACTCCTCCCATCGCGGCCAGCATCCCTGCCACAGTACAACTCCACCGCCACCTCCCCTCTCCGGCCACTATTCGGATTCCTTACCCCATTCGGTTAATATTTCTCAAGTTCCAATCTCCTCCATGCCTCCTGTTGATAATTCTGAGCTCTATTATCATTCAAGTTTAAGTAGATTATTTCCAATTTCTTAGATTAGGTATTTGTATATTCAATTTGGGGATTCTTGAGAATTTATGTCAAATGTGAGGTTAGGGATTTGGATATTCAATTTGGGGATTCTTGAGAGTTTATGTCAGATATGGATATTATTTGGTCTTTGAGAGTTTGGGGGTGAAAGTAATTGATTTGCTGCAAAATTAGAATCATAGATTAAGAATTTTTGGTTGTTTGATTTTCCAGCAGCTGCAGCCGGGCTCCTTCTAAAGAAATGGAAAGGAGAGGATAGTGGAGGGAGAGGGAAGAAAGTGAATCAGGAATTCAGGATGGGAACGCCGTGTATTCCTTCCCTCCAAACAAAACATATGTGGCATCTCCAAACGGCAGCTTTCGGTCAATAAGTGGTCAAATTGGTTAGCATATTGTTAATTATTTGCCACATCAGCTCAAAAACATCATTAAAGGGGTTTTGGACGGATTAGGCAAAAATTAATAAAATTATTGGATGGATTTGGTCAATGCAATTTTTATGGGATGGAATGAGAAAATAGAAAATCTTATGGGACGAATAGGGTTTTTTTTCCCTAGGGCTAGAGGAGAGACAGGGTTGGGAATTTAACTTATGTATAATATATATATATATATATATATATATATATATATATATTTTAAATATATATAAAACTTTGAAGGGGGGTTGGAGCCTACCCATGCGGTTGGGTTCGCCTCTGTGTAGAAATACCTAAAATGTATAATAACCCATTTTCGTCACAGCAAAAATATAGGGCGTCACTCTAGAAATTACCACTATAAGAAAATTTAATTCAATTTAACTGTCGATTGCAAATTCGGTCGCTAACTGTGTTAGAGACCGAATTATAATGTTTAGCTATCAAATTTTTAGATCGCAAAATTAAAAAATTTCTATAGTGTACAAATTCAACAATCAATACTACTTTTACTCTACTCTTCCTTGCCTCCTCAAGCTCAAACGGATTCCTCTACTCTTCCACAATCAATGTCATAATCTATAAATTTTGGTAGCTACTGAATTCGATATATCTTTAAAATTATAATTATTATTATTAATTTTTTTGGTAGTACTAATGTTAGCATCGCTGATCATACCACTTTTTTTTTTTTTTAGGTAACATGTGTATATCTATATATAATATGAATCACATGCAAACTAATTAATGTATAATATCTAAAAACTTTTTTTTTTATTAAAAAGTTACCATACACCACATGGCACATATATATACACTTAAGATACACCAATAATTAATACTAACTAAACAGTGTATTGGGTATTTAATAGTATTTGAGCTGTATAAAAATTCCCAGCACATACAAATAATACATTCAACACCTTTCCACGCATACAAAATGCTTTTTCAGCACTTCAGCAGAAGTCGATTCATTTCCCAAACCAAATCTCAATTTATTCATTCAACCAAAAATCTTGCCTAGCTAGAATAGTTAGGGAATTGATATCCAATTCATGAGTCGTTATAAATGAAATTCCTTAGCTTTTAGCAGAATTGAGAGGCTAGCTAGCTCTGTATAGGCTATATATATCTAGTATTTAAAGATAAGCAAAAATTAAAAAAAAAAAAATTAAAATGAATAAATGGAAATGAAGAAATTGGAATTAGGGGAAGAGACAAGGTTGGAGCTGGATATGTGTTTGTGTGGTGGATTGTTGTGTTGTGATGATTAATGCACACATGTGAGTTGGTGGGAACTTCCTGCCTTGTCTTGTGGATACCTCCCAATTTCATTCTCCTATTACTTACATATTTCATTCTCCAATTATTTATATAATATAAATATATTTCTTTTATATTTTAGGCTATGTATTTTATTTTGGTTGAACAACTTATACATGCTAGAAAAATAATAGTGTGGGCTCATGACATATAAATTAAAAATAGGCAAAAGAATGCATAGGGAGCCGGATAAAGAATCGAACATCAAACTTAATGGTTGAAAATCAGGAGACAATTGATCGCTTAGCCAAGTTAAATAGGGAGTTAAATTGAACTCGAATATAACAATCAAACAAGACAAGATTACACATGTACACATTCTATATATATGAAAGTGAGTGCCAACTCAAATTTAGAATTTTTGATACCTACGTATGGTTGCTATCGGTCCCAACTACATATGTGTATCCTAAGAAGCGAGGCTCAAAAATTAAATTAATATTTTCAACATTCTTTTCCATATGAAAAACACATATACACCACGATTCGATCTAATCAATTTTACTAAAATGGAGTTTACAATACTATGTATACTTGTAAAGTTGTAATATCTACTACTGTAGTTAAAAATTTGAGAGTAATTATATTTTTATATGTGGTGGTGAATTAATAAAGATAATTAATAATTAACGTGTGGACCCATTGATGAAGGTCATCTCCGTGTGGTTGATTCATTAAAACTGGCTTTACTGATGACGAGCATATTCTGATAAATACATGCTTGTCTTGTAATTTAGGAGTATTATGGGAATCTCATTTTTAGTGTTTGTATTATTCCTATACACACGTTAATATTCTATATAAAAAAATATATATATATATTTTGCAATGCCAGTTGGCAGTGATTATTACATGCTTGTCTCTTATATAAAGCAATCGAATATTCAATTATATGTATCATCTCCACTTTCCTCTCTCGGATAGTTCAAAACCACTGGTTTTGCGTTTCATTTTTCTCTAATTAGTAGCTATATATAGTAGCCAGTGGAACACTGTAAGTATATATATATATAGTACATTAATATTAAATCGGAATTTAGAAAAAAATAATATTCGGCAAAACATAAATATTCATTCCAAATAGATGAATCTAGCTAATGATTGGTATGACCAGAAAGTGTGTGTGTTTAAATATATGTACGATCAACCCCTAACCTTTAAAAAATATATGTACTATACTTTATGATTAGTTTTATTCCCTAATTAATTCCTTATTGTGCGTTCGCTTTTTTAGGCTTATTTCTTGTTTCTTTATTTTGTTTTTGTCTGATTCTAATGTATAATTACACGTCCCTTGTAATTTTACCCCATTGTAATCGAAGTGCATTTTTAATGATATTTTGATTTTGATATATATGAGATCGTATACTCAAGTAGTAATGCGACCTATATAATAAATAACGGACGATCATGCAAGTATTAGTTAATAAATTACTCCATTAATTAATGAATCCATTTGGAAACGCAACATGAAGTATGAATTAGTATAGTAACTAATAATGTTCAACATTGTATAAATATTTATACGGAATATGATGACAGTACAGGAAAGAAGCAATTTCTGATCAAATTTGTACGATGACAGATCATAGGTTGTACGATTGAATGTGGCATATAATTTGGTAAAATGCAGATCCTCCACGTGGCACGCAGATGGATGTTGTTGTTCTCAGTCTCATCAGACTAAGATTTCATTACATAATTTATACTAATGCTAAACTTATGTTGGATACCCAAATCCGTACGTACGTAATTAGGATGTTCAAAATGTCATATATCCACACACACACACACAACACAAGCAGTTCAAATGTATTCATTGGTGTTTGGTGTGTACGATTACATATCTATTGATGGGATGGATCATTAAATATAATAAAATAGATTAGAAATAACTATTAAAAGCGAGCAGAAGTATATATATTAGGGTTGGTGTAAGACCCCTATGGCTTAAATGGAGTGGAATAAGCTACTCATATCAACAAGGTACCTTTCTTTCTTGGTAACCATTCTATAAGAACTCTAAAGTTAAGCGTGCTTGCCTTGGAGCAATTTTATGATGTGTGACCTCCTGGGAAGTCTCCCACGGTGTGCGTGAGTGAGGCCAAAACGCACTGGAAAGAGCTCATGTTGGTTTGTGGGGTCAGCATTTCACTCTCGAGCCAGCAACATCTAGAGTAGCACCCTGTCTTTCCGCTGCGCCGAAGATGGGGGTGTTACAGTTGGGAAGTCGTTCACTAGATTTACTTTAATTTAAGCAATGTTAAGAATAAACACCCTATTAGCCATTAGGGTTGGTCATGTGGTTCCACTGTAATCCTAACCCGAGACTTAATAATTGTGAGGGGTTAATCTACACATTTCAAGTACTATTAATTATAATAATATTAATTCACCTTTGTGTAATGAAGTTTTTTAGGAATAGGGATGTCAATGGGTCAGACCCGAGACCGAGCAAGACCCAGACTTGGATTGGGTCTTGATTCTTGTAGAAACTGATCCAGAACCAATCAATTGTCATTCCTAAGGACAATAATGGGTTCGGGCCAAACACGAAACGTAACTGAATCCGAGCCTCGGGGTTGGGTCTTGCAGGACCGATACATACTGATCGACTCATTATCATCCCAGCTTAGAAATGAGCGATGAGTAGTAAATTAGGTAGCGGGGTATATATTGACATGGATGGATGGATGCCTCCTTGTCATATAGTACTACTACTATACTGTACTATTATTACATAATACTATATGGGCTTCAATCCGGACTAGCTAGCTAACCACTTGCCAACTCTGTCACATGCATGCAGATACATACAATACATCAACCACTGTTAACCAGCACGATGGATCGGACAAGGATATATCGCTAGTCGCTACCACTATGGTCACTTGGTGGCAAGTCTTGCCCGGTATATTTTAATGGAAAAAAGGTTAATACCAAAACAATCCGCTACAAATGCTAATTATGTCCAAATCAATCTATTTTTCACTAATTATGTCCTAATTGCTGATGTGATAAGGGTTTAAATTTAAACTTGACACGTGGGTATAATATTAGTCATTTTTCTTTTATCTTTTACCAATTCAGTCCTAAATTTTTATTTTGTTCCATTTAGTCCTCTACCCAAATAAGTCATTTTTATATTAATTGGCCTCCAATATTTTAATTTATTTCATTTTAGGCTCAGAACTTTAAATTTTTATTATTATTAGTCCATTTATCAAATAAATGCCCAACATACTTGCATAAAGAAAAATTAAACACCAAACTCATACATACATTAGGTTTTACTGTCTTGTTACCGGGTCTTCCAAGCTCGGGGTACAGACTCCCTCCAACCACCCGACCGCAACCAATGGTTCATTGGTTCTGGTTTCCTTCAGTAACTATCAGCACAATCCTACTTTGTTTCCTACCTTAGGACGTAGTAAGTTTTGAGTAAATAATTTAATTTTAATTTTTGAGTAAATGATTTAATTTTACTTTTTGGAAGGTTATAGATGCAGGAAGCCTGGACAATAAAATCCAGGCTATTTTTTAATATTTTTAATAATATTTGAATAATATTTTTAATATTTTTCAATAAAATCAAGGCTTCTTATCCATAACCTTCCAAAAATTAAAATTTAATTATTTACTCAAATCTTGCGACGTCCTAAGGTAGGAAACAAAGTAGGATTGTGTTGATTGATGCTGAAGGAAATCAGAACCAATGAACCATCGGTTGCGGTCGGGTGGTTGGAGGGAGTCCATGAAATTCCGGAGCTTGGAAGACCCAGTAACAAGGCAGTCAAACCCAATGTATGAGTTTCGGTGTTTAATTTTATTTACCGAAGTATGTTTGGCATTTATTTGATAAATGGACTAATAATAATAAAAATTTAACGTTCTGGGTCTGAAATGAAATAATTTGAAAGTTTGTAGGCCAATTAATATAAAAATAACTGATTTTGGTAGAGTACTAAATGGAACAAAACAAAAGTTTAGGACTAAATTGGCAAAAGATAAAGAAAATGACTAATATTATGCGCACGTGTTATTTTTAAATTTAAACCCTTGCCACGTCAGCAATTAGGGCATAATTAGTGAAAATGGACTGATTTGGACATAACTAACATTTGTAGCGGACTATTTTAGTAATAAAATAAAAAAGTACTGATTTGGATTTTTGAAAAAGAAAATGAATGCATTTAACCTTTTTTCTATATTTTAATTTTCAATATAACTTTAATATATATATATATATGTATATACATAGTTTAATTATTTTTCTTAGGGGTTCAATTATTTTTCAATATAACTTTAGGGTATATATATGTATATACCTTTTTTCCATATATGTATATACATAGTTCAAAGTAAAAGGGACTGCATACATATGTATATTATTTTTCTTAGGGGTTCAATTAATTTCGTATTTTGTAATTTGAGTTTCTTAATACTTCCTCCGTTTTTTTTAGCTACGGTTTGATAAATATTGCTGCTCACTTATATACTTTGACTTAAAGTTTTATCATGGTTATATAAGTTAAAATAAGCCAAGTGAGATCTTGTTAGATTCGTCTCGTCTTATAGTTTTTAAATATCGAACTTTTAGAATTGTTACTTGTACCGAATTTGAGTTATTAATAGTTTAAAATGTGCATTAGACTATGTGTTGGGTGGGTCCTTAGCAATCTTTAAAAAATCGAGGAAGTATAACTTATTTCACTAGCTATATACATATGAGATGTTTGGGAGTCAGCGGATCCACTAGCAGATAGCAGATTCGGAGAGAGAATTGTGAGAGAATATGCTCTTCTAATCCGCTATATACTACCCAATATGCTAACATCCAAACATACTCATAGTTTATTAACAAATGCACCCATAATTAAGTTAATAAATATAAAATCATATGCCACCTGTTCTTTTAAACAATTAGTGCAATACAAATTGGATGCTTTTTTTATTGATTACTTGTTTTATTTGACTTCCATCAAGTGATTATATGTGCAGTGCGTGTGTGTCATTTGATCAAGTGGACAGTTCAATTTTCACGGGAACTCAATAAGGAATGAATGGTAGTGGAGTACAACATTCTTAGCCAAGTAGGGCTAGCTCCTCCTCCACTGTATATTAGGCCTATATCAGCTTTTATGAGTAGGATCAAATGGGTTCCCTAGGAGCTAGCTACATTAATCATCATGGGATAAAATATACTCCTTAATGTAGTACTCCATAAATTTACTTAGTTGGAGATGGATGTGATGACCTACTTTTGTTTAGTTAGCTAAACTTGAAAGTGTGATGGATATTTTGTAAACTTTGGTGAACTCAATACTTTTTTGGCCTATACCGTGTATCCTCAAGCCACACTGTGCGCAATACTAATCACTCGAGAATCTGATGGACATTATATTAAAGGGTTGACTCTTCCAAAACAAAATTCTACATACACAAAGGCTCGAACCCGAAACTTTTGCTAAAACTGCTAGAGCCCATACCACTCAAGCCAACAGCATTTGGTTAGTAAATATTTACTTGATTTTGTGGTGCTAATTATTGGTTGGGGAAAAGGAAGGGAATAAAAGACACCCAGAAATTGTACGATGCCCTTTCACGGATGAGATGGGTAACCTTGCGCACTTAAATGATAATAATTCCGACGGAATCAGCCAAAAAACAGACACACAAAGCCCACAAATATAAATAAGACAATGGGACTCAAATACGATAACCCTATTTCTGCTAAGCTCAATATGTAATGGAGAAGAATCCAATAATATATAAGCCCCCAACAGTTTTTAGGCAATAATATTATGTTTACCCACTATGAAAACATTAATTGCATCAAGCCATCAACATGCAAATTTACATGAGTTACATCCATTGCCAAACAGGTAGAGAAGTGATTTGTTGTATTAACCTTTAATTCGAACCAAATTAAATAAACTTCTATTGACACTAATCATATAGATTTTGTTTATGCCCTGGTTTTGTATATACTCTATTTTGTGTTTTTTTTTTTTTGGTCAACAGGGACGCGAAAGCGTCAGCAAAGATAAAAGCTAAAAAAAAAACTACAGCAACAAGGAAGAAGGACAAGAAAGAATAGAACTAAAATCTAGGGAAGAAGATCCCTGCCATATCCGCTGCGAAGGCTTCCCGGGATCCATCCGGAGGGAAAGCCCACGAGGTGAAAAATTCCTCAGCATTAGTGCCCCGCTTGGCTAATGAGTCTGCAACTGCATTTCCTTCTCGCAAAATATGAAACCATCGAGCACCAGGTATCTGAGCATGCAAATCAGCAATGTTCCGGCTAAGAGGGAATAACCAATGATCGGCATCGACACCTTGGCGAAGAATCGTAAGAGCATTTAAAGAATCCGAAAAGCAAGTAGCCTCAGGAAACCCCAAGGCTAGAAGACGTTTTAGCCCATGCCAAATCCCATGAAGTTCGGCAACAATGTTCGAATTATAGCCAATAAATCCAGAAACCCTTCAATCCATTGCCCCTCCGCAGTCCGAATAATACCGCCAAACCCAGCCGGCCCAGGATTCCCCAGCGAGCTACCATCTACATGGAGGATAACCCCATTAGAATTCATAGGGTTCCAATTAATCCACCGCGGTTCAACCACTTTAGCAGGCTTCGTGAAAATTCTGTTATAGCAACCTCCAAGAAAAAAAACATCCTTGACTGTGGCTGAAATATTGACGTTATCCCCCCTTATAGCTGCTGCATTCCGACCCCTCCATATGCACCAAAGAACTGCCCAATGGTGACCTGTCCAGGATCGACACAGACTGTGGAGAGAAGCTGCAAGATCATCCTCATTAATCAACCAATTCCCCACATAAAACCCCGCCTTGCTCCAGACTTGGAAAGCCCAAGGACATTGAAAAAATATATGAGCAATCGTTTCTGCCTGAGTGCCACAAATGCCACAGTTGGGCGAGTTAGCCAGGCCTCGGTGATGACGAAGATGATTGCTAGGGAGAGCCCCATGCATTATTAACCAAACTAGGAGGCGAATTTTTTCCGGGGCTTGGATCCGCCACACCCAAGATCTACCAGGATCCAACGCCAGGCCCCTTTGGGATAGAATCCAGTAGTATCCAGCCTTGACCGAGTACTTGCCATCTGCCGATCCTAGCCAACACAAAATATCGTTTGCCTCGGCATGGAGAGTTAACGGACCATGGTTGATGATTTCTTCCTGGACATCATCTGGGATTCCAGTAGCCAGATTATCCCAATGCCAATGCCCTCCATGGAATATGTCCTTAATATTGATGTCCAAGTCCATCTCATGAATATCTGCTAGCCTGCTGGACAACGCACCGGATCGTAGCCAAGCCGCTGACCAAAAGTTACAATTTCCAGCCCCAACTCTCATCCGCAGGCCTCCAGCAAAAAATGGACCAACCTTGCAAAGGGCGCGGAACGTAGCTGAAGCAACTGGCCGTTGTGAGATAAGGCCATTAATACAGCCGTACTTCTTGGCCAATAGATCTACCCAAGGTTTCTGCTCTAGGCGCCGAATATCCATATAACACTTCCCGAGAATGGCTATGTTCATATCCCTGCTAGTCCGAATTCCCAATCCCCCGAACTTCTTAGGCGTAGCTAATTTTTTCCAACTCACAAGATTCAATCCACGTCCAGAGGAGTCCTTCCAAATGAAGTTCGGACAATGGCATCTAGCTTATGACAAATGTCTTCGGGGAGCCACACAACCTGCATAGTATACGTAGAGATCGTAGCAAGCACCGCCCTAGCCAACGTAAGCCTGCCAGCTTTGTTCAATAATCCTCTCTTCCAAGTAGATAATCGAGCAGTCACCTTATCAACAAGAAACTGAAAATGATGACTCCTCGCAGCCCCATGGAAAACCGGAAACCCCAAATAATGCCCAAGATCTTGAGCGAAGGCAATGCCCAATACCGCCGAGATAGCATGCAACTTGTGATCCGGAACCGACAAGGAAGCGTAAGCAACTGATTTCATGACATTAATCCTCAATCCAGATTGGATGGCGAAATTATTTAGTACCTCATCCATGCAGCTCGTGCTCTCCAGGGAAGCTTCGGAAAATAAAAGGAGATCGTCGGCAAACATCAAATGAGAAATAGGAGTCGTGTGTCTCGCAAGTTGAACCGGCCTCCACTGACCCTGGATCACCTTCTCAAGAATAGTCCTTGACAACTTCTCCATCACAATGATAAATAGATACGGCGATAAAGGGTCGCCTTGTCGGAGCCCTTTGGTTGGGGTGATCGGCTGTAGAATACTACCGTTCCATAGAATGCTATAAATAGGCGTCCTAACACAAAACATAATGATCCGATGAATAGAGTCAGGCAAACCCATCTCGCCTAAGCAATTCTCTAAAAAATTCCAATCAACATTATCGTACGCCTTCTCAAGATCAACCTTAAGAAGGAATTCTTGCTTGCGCCGATGACGGATGCGGAAGGTGTTGACAACTTCTTGGAGAATAATAGCATTACCAGTAGTACCCCGGCCTGGGATAAACGCAGATTGGTAAGGCCCAATATAATCTTTCAGAATAGGCCGTAACCGATGCACTATGATCTTCGTAAGGATTTTATAATTCACATTACAAAGACTAATCGGCCGGAACTGGCGGATTTCCCTGGGGATATCAACCTTAGGAATAAGTCGAATAAATGTCTCAGCAATGGAGGTGTCAAAGATGCCCTGGCGAAGAGCATTCTGAACAAAACTAAACACCGAACACCCTACAATTTCCCAATACTTTTTGTAGAATATGGCAGGGAACCCATCCGGACCGGGTGCCGAAAACCCATTCATAGCCATAACCGTCTCCTTAACCTCCTGTAATGTAACTTCGTTCTCTAAACCCTCAGGATTAGACACGGTAGTAAGGGTTGCGAGTGGGGGATGGTTGTTATGATTTGGGAAGTTCACGCCAAATAGCAAGCCAAAGTGGTTACGAACATGAGCCTGAAGAGAGGTGTCTTCAGTGGTCCAATGACCATTAATTTCCAATCCAATAATATTGTTCCGCTGGCGACGAATCAATGTCTTGGAGTGAAAATATCGAGTATTCCTATCACCCATCGAAATCCATTTATCTCTAGCTTTCTGGAACCAGAACATCTCCTCCTGAGCCAGAACTACCTCCAAATCTTTCATAAGCTCCTGTTCAAGCCGGGCCATACAAGCCGAATTAATGCCTGAGAGTACACGGCGAACACCATCCAGTCTGCGCAACAGCTTCCTCTTGCGCCGTGCAAGGTTTCCAAAACTGGTGTGATTAAAATGGATGGAAGAGGATTTTACTTGCTGGAGTTTATCAGTTATCGTATCTCCACCCAGAAGCCAAGATGAATCCACCACATGATCATAGTGAGGATGCGAAGCCCACATACACTCCCATCGGAAAGGGCGGGGAGCGGCTGCGTTGACAGGTTGAAAGCAGCGCATCAAAATGCCATTGTGATCTGATGCCCGGCGGTGCAACACCTCGACAAACCCTTCCGGGAATGTGGTAGCCCATGCAAGGTTCGCAACTGCCCTATCCAAACGTCTTCTAGCAACTCGGCCCCCCGAAGTATTGCGTTGCCAAGTAAACATGTCCCCTACTGTGTGAATAGATTGCAGGCCACAATCCTCTAACATAGAACAGAAGGCGGCAGAATGGGAGGCTTGGAATTGCATGCCAAAGTTCTCAGAAGCAGACACAATTGAGTTCCAGTCACCCATGGCGAGCCACGGTCCCTGAATGCTCGAAGCTAAAGTCCTCATGTTGTGCCAATCATGAGCTCGTAGACCAACACAAGGATTTGCGTAAATGGCTGTAAAGACCCATGAAGCGCTGCCTCTACAGATTTTTATCGCAACCATTCTAGGAAGATGTGCAATATAATTGAAGGTAAAGGGGATCCCTATCCGTGCCAAGACCCAAACGCCTCCCGCTTGCCCAACCGGATCTTCAATGTATAACATCTCATAATCAATATTATAGAAAAACACTTGTAAACGTTCAAACGTCCCTCTCGGCTCAAGAATGACCAGTAAAGAAGGTTTAAACGTCCTCAAAACATCAGCAATGTGGCGTTGAGTTGTCTTGTGCATGGCGCCACGAATGTTCCATGACAAGATTGAAAACTCTCGGAACTCTATCATCAGACAAAATTGCAAGTAGGAGAGTCCATTAAGCAGACGCCCCCGCCATCGCAACATCACCACTCGTCCCCTCCGGCTGATTCGAGACCGCCTCCATCTTGGCGTTCCCAACCACTTCCACTGAATTATTTGCTCCAACCACCAGACCTGGCGAGATAACAATATCCATCCCCGTACCACCTTGAAGCAGGTGAGCATATTTGGCTGGGAACAGTTTTTCAGCCACAGCTGCAGCTTCCTGTCCCCATTTGTCCGGTATAGTTTCCTCCGTCCTACTCCTCTTCGTCCCATTCCCTAGCGCCTTGGCTCGAGTAACAGTTCTAGCAGAAGGGGAAGATCGGTTTTTCCCAGGTCCAAGGGGCCTCGTCATCTTGTCCAACGGAGGAATAGGTGAGTTCTCCAGGCCTTTAGTAGACAGCCCATTAAATTTGAAAATGGGCTTTTGCTTAGGGTGCGGCTGTCGTGGTTTCCGTCGAGTAACTACCATCCACTCACCAATCCCCAAATCTTCTTGATTAGATGGTTCTAAGGAAACCAAATTAGGCGCCACCCCAACACTTCCCTTGTTTAGCTCCTTACTACCCGGAGTATCCAAAGTTTCCTTAGCCAAATTATCCTTTCCTTGAGAATTTGGATCCTGCGTATCTGTCTCGGAATTAGCAGCCACCGTTGTCTTCTCAGGCTGATCGACAGGAGAAGATGCCGATTGACCTGCAACCACAGGTCCCTTATTACCATGCTCAGCTCTATTATCCGATTGATCATGGCCGGGGAACACTGTACACTTATCATGTAGATGTCCGTATCGACCACACTTCATGCATACAACATGCAGACCTTCATACGCAATCCGAACAATCTCGCCTTCTACGTCAACCGAGCCAAGCAACGGTTCGTCGAGGCTAATCTCCACACAAACTCGAGCATACCTACCCCGCGAAATAGAACGCGTGTTTGGATCCACCTTGATAAAGGAACCAATGGCGGAGGCAATGACCTTCAAGGCGTTTTCTTTATAGAATGCTGGATTGAGATCAGGAAACCGTACCCAAGTTTGAATCGTATTCACCTTAGTCTTCGCCGGATGAAATTTATCCGACCATCTCGAAATAGCTAGGTAATGATCAAAAACCATCCAGGGGCCTCCGGTAAGCACTTTTTCACGATCCTCAGGAATCGCAAACTTGGCTAGGAAGCATCCATAGCCCATATCCAAGAGATCAAATTTCCCCGCCAATTTCCATGCACGGGTAACCTTGTCCTTCAGAGTATTGTACCCAACCGTTGTTCCCAGAACTTTAAGAATAAGCGTATCTCTCCATGGGTGGAGCATGTCTTCCATCACAGACCTCTCAAACCTGATTTTGGGGCATCTTTTATTCACTCCCGTTGAGTCAATGGACGCCAACCTTTCCTGAAGCCAATCTCGATCATCAACTTGAGTCGACGAAGGCAACGTTGAGTCAGCCATGAGCGCATCACTAAACGATAGGGGTAGAGCGGTAGACGGGGTTGCATCCTGAGTCGGGGGGGAAGAGTCGGGGGGAGGGTCGAGAGAATCTGTCATCCTAAAATCACTTTTTCCTTCGATGTACTCTATTTTGTGTTTTGAAGATAGAGGTTTTGTATATACTTCATGTGTACATAATTAATGCAATTGTGATTATTACATAATTGTGCTACCAATTTTATATGGGAATTAATTTTGGCAATAATACTGCTTAATTATAACATGTCGTCATCTAATTAAAGGGAGTTTATGTTCATTATTGTCACGGTTTGCTTAATAAAGAGTAGTAATTTACTTTTTTTATTTATGTTTATTCCAATAGTTATTTATTGAGAATTATAAACAATTGTCATCCCATTATCAAATGCAGAATTGGCGTAGGGATTGGGGACTTACTCTAGTGGTCAAGTCCCCCGTCTCCCAATCATAGGTTGGGATATCCCCATCCGACCCCCTATCCCTCCCCTTTATCCCCTTTTGTAATTTGTGTGATTTGGGCTCCCACACACCTTTGCCGACACATGAGTGTCACCGTTTACCAAAAATAAAATAAAAAATGCAGTTGGTGTAAGTGGTATGGGGTTCTGGCAGGTTAAACAAAGGTCTCTGGTTTGAGCCATTGTGTACGTATGCAGAATTATGCTTTTGAAGAGGCAACCCTTCAATACCCACTCAATCCTCGAGGGATTAGTCTTGTGTTCAATTAGGCATGTAAATATCCTAGTATTCACCTAAAAAAATTTGTCATCCCATTTATGTGTATAAAAATTAAAGCAATTAAAGCACATATGCATTAAAACACTATAGGATAAAATGATTTAGTTATCAATTTCTTCAAGTTAGATACCAAATTCTGTTAACTACCAAATCCCATTACATACTACTATATGCATTTCTTTTCTCTTTTTGAGGGGATTAAAAGAAACAGGATCTGTAATGATTTGATAGATTCTACATTAGTGTATATGATTGTTGTAAGATGCTGATATTGAATAAAATAATTGAAAATACTAAAATTTTATTCCTCAAGATATGTATCACAATCCTACATACTACGAATATAATACAAATACAATAATATACAATAGGATGTACTAAATCAGCAAAACCTTAGCCCTTTTTCAAGTTTTGGCCATTTGCTTATTGATTATGACAAGAAGCGGGAAGTAATATAGTAAGTAATCAATAGACAAATCCGATACCGATATGTTGCCGACCATAATTCCTTACACACAAATATAATATTAAGTTTTGAGGGACAAAATGATTGATCTGATATGATATCCTGATGAGGAGAGAAGAATGGGAGTAGTGAGCTCGTGAAGAGAGACATGTAGAGAAGGTAGCCACAGCAGGCAAATAAAAGATCAATTTGTGAGTTGGAGATTGTTGTTTGGACATTTATTTGGTGTAATAATATTACAGGTAGCCATGCTAGCTGTCAAATGCCTCCAAACACTTCTCACGGGGGGATCATTTCTCTACAAGCCAACGCCTTCTATTGCCCTCATATATACACCTTCATTTCTTGTCATCTATATATACACAATTAAACACACACCCACACATATATAATATCTGTTATAGAAATAACTATCTTTATTTATGTATGTGTACAATAAAATGGTATATGGCTTATTAGCTTGTGTTTATAGTGGAAGTATTGTAATGGAAATTGGGATTAAATGATGAAATAAAGGAAGTTTAAAAGTGGGATAATAAAATGGATAAAGTGTAATAATTATGGCTATGAAATGAAACAAGTATTAAGCTTGCATCAAATTTTTCTAACTTGACTTCTCAATACATTACATAGGCTATTTATAAACTTTTTTATCCTCTCACTATTTACTAACCTCATAATCAAGGCATATACATTTCAAGACTTTCACATGTCTAACCTTATGATCAAGGCATGAACATGGATGTTGAACACTAGACATTCACATGTTTTGTTTACATGCATAATACTCCCCCTTGAATGTCGTCAATACGAAGAATATGCCTCGTTAAAACCTTACTTGGAAAAAACCCAGTGGGAAAAAATCCAAGTGAAGGAAAAAGAGTACAGTATTCTTGTATCAGATGCTCCCCCTGATTTGGACATCATTTTAAATCTCGAAGCCGCCGCATTCCAATTTTCTTCACGAGCTTCTCGAATGTTGCAGTCGGCAATGCCTTGGTAAATAGATCCGCTAAATTATTTTCTGATCGAATTTGTTGCACATCGACTTCACCATTCTTTTGAAGATCATGAGTGTAGAAGAATTTTGGTGAAATATGCTTCGTTCTATCTCCTTTGATATAACCCCCTTTCAACTGGGCTACACAAGCCGAATTATCTTCAAATAAAATTGTTGGGGGCATTTGTGGTTCAATGATTAAGCCACAACTCTTCAATATATGTTGAGTCATTGACCTCAACCAAACACATTCTCGACTTGCTTCATGGATTGCTAATATTTCGGCATGATTAGAAGAAGTAGCAGTTAGAGTCTGCTTCATTGACCTCCAAGAGATAGCAGTTCCACCACACGTGAAGATATAGCCTGTTTGAGATTTGGCTTTGTGTGGATCTGATAAATAACCGGCATCGGCATAGCCAATTAACTCATGTCGAGAGTCTTTTGGGTAAAATAACCCAAGATCAATTGTTCCTTGGAGATAGCGAAAAACATGCTTTATGCCTTTCCAATGTCGTTGAGTAGGGCAAGAGCTGAATCTTGCGAGTAGATTGACTGCAAACGCGATATCAGGTCGCGTGCTGTTTGCAAGATACATTAACGCACCAATTGCGCTTAAATATGGGATTTCTGGGCCAAGTTGCTCTTCATTATCTTCTTTTGGCCTAAATGGATCCTTTGCAGGATCAAGTGTCCGAACGACCATTGGATTATTTAGCGGATGAGCATAATCCATTCGAAATTGCTTTAATACCTTTTGGGTATAAGCCGATTGATGAACAAATATGCCCATTTCCAAATGCTCAATTTGTAGGCCAAGGCAAAATTTCGTTTTCCCGAAATCTTTGATTTCAAACTCCTTTTTCAGATATTCGACCGCCTTTTTCAACTCTTCAGGAGTTCCAATTAGATTTAAATCGTCAACATAGACTGCGACGATCACAAATTCTGACCCATTTTTCTTTATAAATACACAAGGGCTGATCGGGTCATTTGTATAGCATTCCTTTATCAAACTTTCACTGAGGCGGTTGTACCACATTCGGCCAGATTGCTTGAGCCCATACAACGATTTTTGCAATTTGATGGAATAATTTTCTCTGGGTTTTGAGTTGCAAGACTCAGGTAATTTAAACCCTTCAGGTATTTTCATATAAATATCATTTTCCAATGAGCCATATAAATATGCAGTAACAACATCCATCAGCCTCATTTCGAGATTTTCTCGTACTGCTAGACTCATTAGATACCTGAATGTTATTCCATCCATAACTGGGGAATATGTTTCCTCAAAATCAATTCCCGGTCGTTGTGAAAAACCTTGGGCTACAAGCCTTGCCTTATATTTGGAATTTCATTATTTTCATTTCTTTTTCTCACAAACACCCATCTGTAGCCAACAGGCTTCACATTTTTTGGTGTTTGGACAATAGGGCCGAATACTTTTCGTTTATTCAGTGAATCTAGTTCAGACTGAATCGCATCTTTCCATTTTGGCCAATCATTTCTTTTCCGACATTCTTCAACTGATCTTGGTTCAGGATCCTCGTTATTTTCCATTACATCGAGTGCAACGTTGTATGCAAAGGCATTATCAACGTTTGTTTCTTTTCGGTTCCAACATTTCCCAGTATTGATATAATTGAAAGAAGTTTCAATAACTTCATTTTCTTCTGGGTGAATATTTTCAGGTTCAACCTTTTCGAGGGTTGAATCAATTTCTCCTTCGGGAGTATCATCTGTGATTGATTTATCACCCATATGGATAATTTTCTTCTTTCGTGGATTTTTATCCTTGGAACCCAAAGGCCTACCACGCTTCAGGCGTGCAGTAGGTTCATTTGCACTTGGAATTTGTCCTTCTGGGACATTTATATTGGCTGGTGCATTTGCTGCATCATTTATATATGATTTTGTGACTTTAGCAGCATCATTAAAAGCATCGGGTAATTGATTTGCAATTCCCTGCAAATGCACAATTCTTTGAACTTCAAGTTCGCATTGCCTTGTACGAGGATCAAGGAAATCAAATGGACTTTGCCAAGATATTTTCTTTTTCAGTTGATCATTTCCTCCCCCTAATGTCGGGAATTGAGTTTCATCAAAATGACAGTCTGCAAATCTTGCAGTAAATAAATCACCCGTTTTTGGCTCAAGATATTTAATAATCGAGGGTGATTCATACCCGACATATATGCCCAACCTTCTTTGAGGTCCCATTTTTGTGCGTTGTGGTGGCGCAATCGGTACATAAACCGCACACCCAAAAATTCGCAAGTGGGATATATTGGGCTCCTTTCCAAACACAATTTGTGTAGGGGAGTAGCTATGATAGCTTGTCGGCCTTATTTTCACAAGTGCGGCTGCATGCAATATAGCATGTCCCCAAGCAGAAACAGGGAGTTTTGATTTCATTAACAAGGGTCTTGCAATTAATTGCAATCGCTTAATAAATGATTCTGCCAGACCATTTTGCGTGTGCACATGAGGCACAGGATGTTCAACAGTAATTCCAATCGACATGCAGAAATCATCAAATGCATGTGATGTATATTCTCCAGCATTATCAAGGCGTATTTTCTTTATCGGATGATCTGGAAACTGTGCTCGCAATTTTATAATTTGTGCAAGTAATCTTGCGAATGCCAAATTGCGAGTTGATAATAAACAAACGTGTGACCAGCGTGATGACGCATCAATTAATACCATAAGGTACTTGAAAGGTCCACACGGTGGATCAATAGGTCCACATATATCGCCTTGAATTCTTTCTAGGAATGTAGGGGATTCAATTCCCACTTTTACTGGAGATGGTCTGGTTATCAATTTCCCTTGTGAACAGGCTGCACAATTGAACTCATTTGGGTTCAATATCATTTGCCTTTTCAATGTATGGCCATTTGAATTTTCAATAATTCGCCTCAGCATTACACTGCCAGGATGCCCAAGTCTATCGTGCCAGGTAATAAATTCACTAGTAGCTTTCAAGCCTACTAGGTTATGTATTTCTGCGGCACATATTTTTGTATAGTATAAGCCAGAGGAGTAACATGGCAATTTTTCATTCACAAATTTTTTGCCATTTTCAATTCGAGTTATCAAAAGATACTCGTGATCTGCCTCTTTTGAAGTTTCAATGTGATATCCATTTTTTCGAATATCATTGAAGCTCAGTAAATTTCTTCGAGCTTTGCATGAGAACAAGGCATTTTCAATTGCCATTTTTGTCCCTTCAGGGAGAAATATAACAGCTCTACCGGAGCCTTCAATGCATTTTGCATTACCGCTTATAGTTTTCACTGCGGTCTTTTCCAATTTTAAATTGGAGAAATAGCTTTTGCTTTTCAAAATGCTATGCGTTGTTGCACTGTCAATGAGGCAGATATCATCTCCGACTTTTGAATTTCCAGCATCCATTTCTTTACAAGAATATAAGAATGTTAATAAACATCAGCAATATAAATATTATTAATGCAAAAGCATATTTATATTATACATGGATAATAAAAGGGAAGTATAAGATATCATTATTTATATTAAACAGGAATTATAAAAGACAAGTAAAATATATATAGCTATATATTATTTAGTAACAGTATCTGGCTCAATAAATCCATCAGCTTCCAGGTGCGTGATATTATCATTTAATATATCATCATAAGTATCATCGTGGGCATTATGGTGTGCTTCAACACCTGGTCTTTCTTTTCGTTTCGAGGCCTGATACAGTTCAGCTAAGTGTTTAGCTGTGTGGCATGTTTGAGCCATATGGCCTTTAATTCCACAACGATCACAAATTTCATCATTTTGTTTATGCTTTCTTGCATAATTTCTTTGTTGTGGTTTGTAAGGCCTTCTGGTATCATATCTGCGATTTTGCTCAAATCGAGGCTTATTTCGATAATTATTTTGACGAGATGATTCACCTCTGCCTCGATTGTGATACCGATTTTGGCCACGATCATCATTTTGATTTTTAAAGTGCCCACGATCACGCACATATTTCGATGATTGAGCCGCGTTCACCTCAGGGAACGGTTTTGCACCTGCGGGCCTAGATTCATGATTTCTCAACAACAATAGGCTGTTTTGTTCAGCCAATAATAAGCAGGTGATAAGATCAGAATATCTCTGAAAACCTTTTTGACGGTATGTCTCACTCAATACTGAGTTTTTAGCATGAAACGTAGAATACGTTTTTTCAAGCATTTCTGCTTCAGATATCTTTTGCCCACTTAATTGCAATTGGGCCGTAATTTTGAACACAGCGGAATTATATTCCCGGACTGTTTTAAAATCCTGAAGTCTCAGGTTTGTCCAGTCATCAAGGGCTTTTGGAAGCACCGTCTTTTTAAGATTATCATATCTTTCTTTCAGCTTTTCCCACAATGCCAGTGGGGATTCCACAGTCACGTACTCCATTTTAAGTGCCTCTTCGATATGATGGCACAAGAAAATCATGGCTTTTGCCTGATTTTGATGGCTGGGATTTTTGCCTTCAGCAATAGTATCTTCCAGACCCATTGAAGTAAGATGCATTTTTACATCTCGGGCCCAGGACATATAATTGCTTCCTTCAGCGGTTAAGGGAGCAAATTCCTGCTTTGCAAGGTTATCCATAATCTTATTGAAAGTAAGAGATTATACCTCAAATGATAATCTGGACAGAGTCTCCTCGTGCTGATAACGTGTTATAGAAATAACTATCTTTATTTATGTATGTGTACAATAAAATGGTATATGGCTTATTAGCTTGTGTTTATAGTGGAAGTATTGTAATGGAAATTGGGATTAAATGATGAAATAAAGGAAGTTTAAAAGTGGGATAATAAAATGGATAAAGTGTAATAATTATGGCTATGAAATGAAACAAGTATTAAGCTTGCATCAAATTTTTCTAACTTGACTTCTCAATACATTACATAGGCTATTTATAAACTTTTTTATCCTCTCACTATTTACTAACCTCATAATCAAGGCATATACATTTCAAGACTTTCACATGTCTAACCTTATGATCAAGGCATGAACATGGATGTTGAACACTAGACATTCACATGTTTTGTTTACATGCATAATAATATCTATATACTAGTATTATATTCTACCTTCCACTATATTTTATATACATGTATGGGCACACACAACATTTTTCACTTTCTCCTAATTTGTTCATTTACCAATTTGTCCTCCATCATAATCAATATATTTTTGAATGTAAATTTAGCTCTAGGCACTTTTAAACAAATAAAACAATGATTCCAATTCAAAATCAATTGGAAATGAATAAATTAACCACCGCTTCAATCCATATAAATTAGAGACAATATATAATCCCATGTTTTGATCGATGTGAAACTAATTTACACGTAGTTGGATGAATTAACACGACAATGGCATGAATTGCCAAGGATATAATCATTCATTGAGGGACACTTACTTTTACTCAATAATTAGGCTATATGGAGAGTAATAACTGGCTAGCCATTATGATTGATGAAAAAACAAGAAAGAAAACAGGAGGAATCATAAGTTGGTAAGTTTTGGAATTTCTCGATGCGATTGTATTGACAAATTTCAGAAACCATCAATTTTATTAGAACAAAGTGTCAGTGCCATTATTTATTTTCTCCTAGCACTAATTTGCATGAAGAAATAATAAGCATATGGTGAACACACATGCTAGCTAATTCTAATTTATTCCATATGTGTCAATTATCCAATAAGCTGCTAGCACTCCCATATTCTTTGGAAATTAAGGCATCCTAATCCTCATGACATACTTATATGTACCAATTAGTAATTACTACCCCGTCTCATTATAATTGTTATTGACCCACCTGACACGTATGTTGATATGCATTTTTAACAGTTAATAACTTAAATTGTGTACAATAAAAAAATTATAAAAATTTGATATTCTAAAACTAAAATATTAGACGAATCTAACAAGATCTCACTTGACTATGTTTTTCTTACATAACTATAATAAAAATTCCAATCAAACTTAAACAGTGAATAATGTCAAAACGTAACAATCTAAACGAGATGGAGAAAGTATGACTTTTCCATATAATTCAATAGGACTATCAATCGAAAGTATATCCATGATTGACCTGCTCGATTACCTGAAAAAATTGAGATAATGTAATATTCCATTTTAAAAAATAAAAATAAAATATAGCCATAATACTTTTGGACGTGGCTAATGGTTTGTGGTTTAGTGGTGAATGTGAACTAAGGTTAATCCCTATGAGGGCAATTGATAGGTGAATGAAACTATGTTCATGTCAGAACTTATTTGAAATTAGTTGGCCGAATGGAGTGGACACCGGTAAGGTAACTAATGCCAAATTAACAAAATTCTTTTGGATGTTACACTGAAGAAGAACAAATTAAATGTACCACCACCAGATATATAAGTAACAAATAATTAAACAACTATTCAATACAATTCAGCGACAAAATCAATAAAATTAAGTCATCCCTGACATAAGGATCTACTGTGTACCGATTAATTTATACATAAATACATATACATGCTGATATCATAACTGATAAAGAAGTTAGCGGGGCAGAAGGTGTGAGAGCGAGTCAATGGTCAATGCAGAATGTAAAAAGAGGAATTAGGGTTGAAGTACTCTTGCAGGAAACATCATAAGTATACAGAACGAAATACTGTATTAATAAATGTAGTTGAGTAATTATATATAAGAATAAGACACAAGGTGCCAAGGGGGAGTACTGGTGATGAATACACATAAACACATGGCAGGTTGAGGGGGGGGGGCAGAATAGTCATTGCAATGAAATTCCAGAGGTCTCCTGTGAAACTTGTGTGGTACTTGATCTCTCATGCAGCTGCAGCAGCTGATGAATACAAACAAAGAAATCATATACATCCATCAATTGCTTCAAAGCTATCATCATCTTCTCTCTTTATTATAAATTAAATTAAAATCCCCTCCTCTCCTTTTCATCTTTCTTTACGTCTATTCACTTTTTTTAAAAAAAAAAAAAATTAATATGCCTGTCTGAGAACAAGATCTAACTCACCCCCCCAAAAAGAATTAGGTAACATCAAGAGAAGAGGGAAGAAGAACAACATGGATCCCAGAAAGCGAACCAAAGCTGCTTTGTATGAAAAACTGGAGCAGCTTCGATCTGCCACTAATTCCACTGCTGTATGTATTTATATACTTCATATCTATACTCTTTCAAACTTTTCTTAATTAAGTTTTTAGGTGTGTCTTGATTTCCTTTTTTTTTTCCTGCTAATATAATTGATTTGAATTTATATATCTGGATTGTTGAGTCCAGGACTTGTATATATGGATTTGAGGCCAGAAATGATTATTTGTCCTATCATCTTAATTAATCCATATTCAGTATTGGTTTTCTGCCTTCAATTTGTTTTTTGTTTGTCTCTTTTCTTGCATATCAATAATGTTTTAGTTTTGAATACTCTCATTCTGGTGACAGGCATATTTTAATGAAATTGAAGATTGATTAATATTTATCATACTTTATGTATATGTATATACAGGTGAACAAAGCATCAATTGTGGTGGATGCAACTAAATACATACAAGAGCTGAAAGAAAGGGTAGAAAAACTGAATCAAGATGTCACAACTTTACAAACCTCATCATCAGTATCATCTTCAGTTTACCAAGAAGACTCTTTACCTGTGGTACCACATCTCTCTCTCTCTCTCTCTCTCTCTCTCTCTCTCTCTCTCTCTCTCTCTCTCTCTAGAGATATACATATATATATATATATATGCGTGTACGATCTATATGACCACAAGAAACTTTCCATCTACCAATGAAAGGATTGGATCGACGATTACTTATTATCAAAGATACTCAAGGACACCAATTACAAATTCTATTGTGCACTATTTGGTCGCTAAATGCCATTTTATTTTTTGTTTTAGTCGAAATCTAAAAAACCTGATTTGTATTTATGTGTTTGTGTTGATGAGCTGATTAATCAAAAAATCATTAATATGTAACAGACTTACTTCACAATGAATTTACGATTTTATCACAGGTAAAAGTGGAAACCCTAGAAAAGGGGTTCCTAATAAACGTGTTCTCAGAGAAGAACTGCCCGGGACTTCTGGTGTCCATTCTGGAGGCATTTGAGGAGCTGGGACTCGAAGTCCTCGACGCTAGGGTTTCTTGTTCTGACAATTTTCGTCTCGAAGCTGTTAGCGAGGTACTATACATACATAATCTAATTGCAATTAATTAGTAAGTGAATTATTACATATTAAATTTCATGCACACTTGAGGCTTATGTGTGTGTGTATATATATATATAATGTGTGTAATAAAATATGATCGATCATACGATGATATTGCAATAAGATCACGTGCAATTTGAAGCCCCAAACCAAAGGCCAAAGCGTGCCTCAAAATTTGCACCACATGTTTGTGTATGGTATGTCTGGTTTTGATTTGATTTTCAGTACGATATTGCTAATATAATTGATGGGTTCTTTTTTTTGTACATTATATTTCTTTTATTATCCATATGCTGCCAAATTGTATATATCTATATGTTAGTACATAAATTTCTGCTCAGGGCTACAGCTAACTAGCTGCAATATATAGCTTGCCATGGGTTTGTAGTATTATTGTACTAATGCATGCATGGAAATGCTTTACATACCTCATTTTTATTTTAAATTTTGGAAGCTAATTAAGGATATATATATATGTATAAATTAAAATTAATTTTGAATGGTGCAGAATGAAGGTGGGCAATCTGATAACTTAGATGCACAGGTGGTTAGACAAGCAGTGTTGCAAGCTATCAGGGATTGGAGTGAAAAGCAGCAGGATTAATTTATTAATCATTCACCAAATAATAAATTAGTCATCCCAACGTACGTACTGCTTCCATTGTTGTACCCCTCACCGTGTTTTTTTTTTCTTTCTCTTTTTTAAAGATAATATATGCATGTAAATTTCTGGTGAGAACTAATGAAGAAACTAGTTTTCACCTGTCCTTTTTATTATTATTATGTACACTTAAAAACATAATATTTGAGGGCACATTTCATATGTTATTCATATTATTAGCTTTACAATCTTTTTTGGTGCCCACTAATGTGTATATATATATATATATATTTATATGGACACACACAAAGGTACGTAGGTAGTGGATATAAAATAATGTGTTTCTGATCTCCCTAACAAGTAGATGTATTTAATTTGTGGAAGTACATAGTCTTTAATTATATGCATCACATGCACAGAATACACATTATTCCAAAGTGTATATATATAATGCTGGAATCGAAATTTCTTACTCATTATAATTATATTTATGTTTCCAACATATGCATATAAATATTATTTACTGTGTGTGCGTATAATATATTAGTATTATCTATTTATCTTTGCTATTAGTAATAACATCGACTCCACCTGAATATTAGATAGGGATTGTGTTTAACTTTATAGTATTTGAAATCTTATTTGCTTGGTATATTTGTGGCATGGGAATTCTGATCGATCTACCCCAGAAAACGAAAAGAATTGAAGCTAAGGCATAAATTTATATACTCATGTGTGCTGTTACTTGCTATATACTCATGTACCGGTTCTAGAATTGTATAATGGCTGAAATCGTGGTAACAATTCTTAGAATATTGATTTTATATATATGTAAAAAAAAAAAAATGAACAATTGAAAGTGGTTCTTCCTGGAAAGATCGATGATCTCGTGTATTTTAATTTTACTACATACAAGATCACCATCTTCTATTAGAATTAATTAAAAAAAAAAATTGTATATTTGCATGCACATAATTATATTTCTAGTGAAAGTAAAAATACAATAATTGCATTGCCTAACACGTTATATTATTTCATCGGAGATTATATATTTTCTTTTTTATGGGAGCTGTGTATATATATATATATATATATATATATATATATGCACCCCTTTGATTGAAACGAGTTTGATCCCAACATATATGATGGAATATTAAAGTTGTGTACATGCATATCGAGTTAATATAATTAAATAAATTATTGCATCACAATTAAAAGATAAAACACACATAAAATACATATGCACTACCTCCAACATGTATTAAGGGGACATTGATATAACAGCTTCATGATCATCAATATTGTTAGAGAATTGTATGTATGTGGTGTCCTTTCGGGCCATTTGGCATTGTATGTCATTTTTGGCTTTATCTTGTTAATGGAAGTCCGTTTTAGAAAAATTACAAAATGAATTAAATATTTTTAATTTAGACTTCTAGGGTTAATTGTATGTGGATGCATTGTCGAATCACGACTAAACAATATTATAATAATATCATATATATATATATATATATTCAAATTTTATGTTTTGGGGCATATGATTCAGCTGGCGGCTGATCCTTCAATTTTTCGTCCTCCATGACGATAGTGTATGTAAGGTTTTAAATGTCAGTATCGGTGTTGATATCGGACATATAAATTTATAGATATTTCGGGGGAAATTTCGGAGATATTTACAATTTTTTAAGAAAACCACATTGAGTTCCTGAGAGGATGAAAATGAAGATATTTCAAAATATATCATCTCGGTTGCTATATAAACTAGCAATATGGTGAAAATACTCATTCCATAATATACTATGTTCATAATATTATTGATATCATGAACCATATTGATTGAAAAGATTTTGACTTAAAATCGATGACATAATCAACAAGTGTTGAAGCATAAATTTAATTTTTTTCAATTTTTTTTAAAAGAATATATTACTAAAATTTAGAAAAAAAAATATATATTTTTTTGAAAAAACTTAAAAATTTCGGAAACGCACGTAGGTTCCATAAAGGGGACGATATCTTCCAATTACTTAAGTCAGCTTCATACGTAAGGCTCAAACACAAAATCTTAATTAATGATGAAGAGATCTCTGTTTTAATTCTTACAACTTATCAATGGAATTCAAATTAAAATAAGCCAATAAATTAAAATAGAAATCAAGCATATGCAATAGAGTTCTTGTATTTCTTGTGGGGATACTATTTCTTTAAACAGGATCTCACAAAAGAAAAAGAAAAGTGCTCGGGAAAATAAACACAAATCTGAACCCAATTAAGTTAAGGCCTGGTAACCTTTTTATTTGGGTTATTGTATTAATTGGACCAAGAGAAGAATGGGCTCAGGAACCGAAAGCCCAGTCCAGTTACTGGAAAAAGGGTTACCCGTCCAGCCTTCGTGTTTGAATGTTTCAACTTCTAAGCAGTGATCCTATCTACTTTTTTTTTTTTTTTTTTTTTTTTTTTCCCCTTAACCGTTTAATACAAATTAGTAAATGGAAAACTAGGGCCCGGTACCCATGAATAAAATATTATAAGAGTCAAAGCCCCATCCTTTCAAATATTGTGTTTTAGGCCCTATGTAATAACCTGGTAAATCACATACCAAGAACTTGGTAAAACACATATCAATACAATGGTAAAACACTACCAATAACTTGGTAAACACCAAAAGGTAATCATGGTAAAGTACATACTAAAAACTTGGTAAAGCACATATGGTATATGTGGAATAACTGGTAAACATTACAAATAACTTGATAAACACCATAAAATATTTGTGGTAAAGCACATACCAAGACTTGGTAAATATCATATGGTATATGTGAAATAACTTGGTAAACACCAAAAGGTATTTGTGGTAAAATACATACAAAAAACTTGGTAAATCCCATATGGTATCTGTGGTAAACCATAATAGTATAGTGTGCTAAACTAAGTACTAATAACTTGGTAAGTACTTATATGTAGCAATGGTAAGACACATAGTAATAAAGTGGTAAACCACATATCATTAACCTGGTAAATATCATATAGTATCTAGGTAAGGCATATATAAATGACGTGGTAAACAAAGTCAAACATGTGATGGGGTGCAAAGTGTAATAAAATTGAAATGGGGCCTAAAAAAACAGAAAGAATTTTTAAAATGGGCCCGGGCCCTAATTTACCAATAAATATAGGTGGTGAGAGTCATACCACATAAATTACAAAGGATAAAAAAAATGGATAAAGAGTCGGGTGGAGAATCGAACCCCCAACCTCTAGTCAGGGAACTTAACGTCTAGTCAAGTAGTCCTCATCCCCGGTAAACCTATCTATTGAATATTTTATGTTTAATACTATTATTAAATAATTTATTCTTAAAAAATGTAATCTAGCTCTATTAAATACATAGAAAATACTAATATAATTCGGAATGATGGAAAAAAAATTATAAACAATATATATAGATTATATTCTACTCTTATACACCCTCACTTTTTTTTTCTTTTTTTTTGCTACGAACCCATAAATTACGCAGTCCAATGTATATTTTAAATCATTAATAACTCAAGTTCGGTACAAGTAAAAATTTTAAAAGTTCGATATTTAAAAACTATATACAAGACGACACGAATCTAACAAAATCTCACTTGACTATATTTTAACTTGTATTAACAATGATAAAACTTTAAGTCAAAGCGTTTGTATAAACATTAGCAAAAGAGTAACCGTAGCAATAAAAATTGTAAGAAAAAAATTGATTTATTAGCTCTAATTAATTTCTTAATTACAGTATAAGTCATACAGCAGGTTGACTTTAAAAAGCAATCAATCATCCAATGAATCTGCGGGGGGGGGGGGGGGGGGGGGGGGGGCAGATGAGATTGACATCATGATCAATCTGCAGTAATTTACCCTTTTCAATTAAAGGGGAGCTGAAATGTCTTGTATCATTACTAAATTAATTAGCTTATAGTAAAATGTTATTGGGTTGATTTTTGCACCCCCAAGTTATGACAACAAACAACATGACAAAATCCATTTAATAATATACTAAATCAAAATCAAGATATGGAGAAGGAGATTGAAATAAAGCTAAGCTTAATGATATACGATGAGCTGTAATGGATTGAATTCCAATATTTTACCGTAATGATAGGACGCTGATTTTGTCCGCACTCAGCAGAGAAAAAGAAAGAAGCATTGTTGTTTATTGCAATTTCACAATGGCTAATAAGTGATAACGATTGTGAAGACATTAGAAATAAACAAACCATGCGCATGCATGCATTATTTTTCTTTGTTCAACAACCTATACATATTAGGAAATGATTGGTGTGAGTTCATGTCACATAAATTATAAATGAAATAAAGTGGAGGAATATGAGGTCGTTGGGCGATCGAACCTCCAACCTTGAAGTTGGAAATCAAAGAATTTAATTACTTGACTAAGTTGTCATCCCACTCATGCATGCATTAATAATGTGATGGAGTGACAAATTAAATATCTGAATTTTGATTGAAAAATTTGACCGTGCAATTCATTAATTAATGCATGCTACTTTAAGATAATCTACAAAGAGAGTGATTCGTGATCAGGTGACTTGTTGGGTTGTAAAATAAAATAAATTCGTACATAATTATATATATTGTTGGGAAACTCCGGTACCCTGTATTACCTATCTATTACAACCCAAAAGGCCTAACTATGGGATTACATAGCTTTAACCTCACCAATACATGATTCGCTCAAAAAGGAAACGAAACAGAAAATAAAAAAACGCCTTGATGAAGGCTACTGTTGCCGCTGTTGTGCTTGGCCGAGGCAGACAGCTTCCAACTCCTCGTTTCGTTCCTCTGTTCCTTTGCTCAGCAGTCCAATGGCCCTCTTTCCTTGTTCTCTTTCCGGATCTACAAAGGTGTTAGTAAAAAAAAGGAAATAACATCAAGTATTATACTAAAGAGATTTACCCACGGATCTTGTTAGATCCGCTAACCATTAGGCTCAGGTAGCCCAAATGTAGACACCACTCAACCGGAGCCATCACAGAAACGGTCCAAAAGGGAGAGAAGATGGTGGCCAGCACCACTGCTCGACACCAAGCCCTTCAAGCACAAAGCTCGGTCGGATCCGGCCTTCTCACGCCTCTGCCGAACCTCCAAAGCACCGGGACAGCCGCTGCCACTCAAACCCTTCGCCGGAAAACCGATTTCCGGCGACCTAGCCACCAAGGCTCTACAAAAGAAAGAGACACACAGCCCCCACCAAACCCTAGTCCGGCAATCCCAATCCCCAAGTGCTCACACCTCTCGGCACCTCTCACACACTCACTTATCAATGGTAGAACTAATCTAACCTAAGAGAAGGGCTGATGAAGTAAACTGAAATATTGGGAGAAGGGAGAAGGGGTTGGGGCGCTGCTGCAAGAGCAGCAGAAAGGAATGAGATTCAGGTTAGAGAGAGCTCGGTTATGAGGGAGTATAAGTAATATGAATCATGGGCTTGGGCCTCAGGAAACCATCATGGGCCAAAGGGTTATTGGGCCGGTAGAAAATGGGCCAAACCATAACAATCTCCACCTTGGACTATTTTCTGTGTTGCCAAGAGTGTGCTCTTTGGGACGATATCATCATCGCCTCATCATACCTTCACTTACCAGTCCTTTAACAATAGCATACACAAAGTATCAAAGTTGCAAATCATGCATCAGAAGGAATTATCAACCAAAGTCAAAGTGAAGGATTTTCATGCATGACATCATCTTCTCAGTTGGCAAACACTTGGTTCCCATATCAGCAGGATTAAATTCAGAAGCAATTTTATCCAGTTTAAGTTTTTCACACTCAACATTGTCCCTAATGAAGTGGTACTTAACATCAATATGTTTAGACCTATCATGAAAAACAGGATATTTGCTTAACTGAATAGCAGATTGACTATCAGAATATATGGTTATCTCATTCTTTAATCCTAGTTCATGCATCAGACCACTAAACCATATTCCCTCTTTAAAAGCTTCAGTTATGGCAATGAATTCAGACTCAGTAGTGGATAAAGCAACAACAGATTGCAATTGAGATTTCCAACTCACACAAGACCCACCTAGAGTGAACACATAGGATGTAGTAGACTTCCTACTATCCCTATCATTAGCAAAGTTAGAGTCTACATAACCAGTCACAAACATATCATCATGCCATTTAGAAAAACACAGAGAATAATGCATAGACTTGATTAAGTATCTCAACAACCATTTCAGAGCTTCCCAATGTGGTCTACCAGGATTAGCCATAAATCTGCTCAAACAACTTATAGGATAAGCTAAATCATGCCTAGTAGAAATCATCAAATACATAACAGACCCAATGGCATGAGCATAAGGGACAGATTCCATATCTTTCATTTCAGATTCATTTTTAGGGCACTGTTCTTTAGTCAACACGAAATGAGAAGCAAGAGGACAACCAACAGGTTTAGCATTTGACATCTTGAATCTAGAGAGAATTTTCTTCACATATTCAGCCTGGTTAAGGATTAGGGTTGAATTAGCCCTATCCCTAACTATATGCATTCCAAGAATGCATTTGGCTTCTCCTAGATTCTTCATGTCAAAACTCTTGTTCAAACAATTTTGAACCTCAACAATGCTTTTCATGCAAGGACTAACAAGCAACATATCATCAACATAAAGCAATAAGAACATAGGCACAGATTTCACATCTTTCATGTACAAGCAATGATCAAATTTAGATCTAGTGAAACCTATGTCTTTCATGCATTTATCAAACTTAATGTTCCACTGTCTAGGTGCTTGTTTCAGTCCATACAAAGCTTTTTTCAACAGGCATACATGATTGGGCTTGGTTTTATCCACAAAACCTTCAGGTTGCTTCATACAAATTTTCTTATCAATATCACCATGCAAGAAAGCAGTTTTAACATCCATTTGTATAAGCTCCCAATCAAAATGAGCAACTAAGGCAAGCATTACTCTAATAGTAGTGAATTTAGCAACAGGTGCAAATATTTCAGAATAATCTACACCCTCTTTCTGAGTAAAGCCCTTAGCTACAAGCCTAGCCTTATACCTCTCACCATTACTTTCCTGTTTGATTTTAAAAATCCATTTACAGTCAATCACAGAAATATTTTCAGCCCTAGGAATCAACAGCCATGTCTCATTTTTATGTAATGATTCAATTTCCTCATTCATAGCACTAAGCCACTTACTAGTCTGTTTAGACTTAACAGCTTCAGAATATGATTTAGGCTCTAGATTATCAAGTTCTTCACACACAGTCATAGCATAAGCAGTAAGAACACAATCAGATAATCTAGCAGGAGTTTTACCTACTCTTCTAGCTCTATCCCTAGCTAGCACATAATCACTCAAATCATGTTCATCAATAACATCATCATTCTGAGCTCCACCTTCATCAATATCATGGGTATCAGTTATGGGTTCCTCATTCACATGCAAATTGGGATCATCAATTTCAGCATTTTCAATCACATTAGGCACAGCAATGGGAGCAGGCAAATTCACAGAATGTTCCACAGAAGAAGACTCCACCTCAACAGAAGTACTATCATTCTCAAAAACTTTCATAGGAAATTCAGATTCATTAAAAATCACATCCCTACTAACAATGATTTTAAAACCACCCCCTGATCTATCAAACAACCTGTAACCCTTAGTTCCCTCAGGATAACCTAAGAAAATACATTTCTTGGTTCTAGGGTCCAATTTATCATTACTAGTATGCACAAAAGCTGAACATCCAAACACTCTAAGATGTTCATAATCAACAGGTTTACCAAAAAAGACAGAATCAGGAGATTTACCATTTAAAGGGGCATTGGGTGATTTATTAACTAAGTAAGCAGCTGTCATCAGTGCTTCACCCCAGAACTTCTTAGAAAGGCCAGTAGGTGCCATCAAGCACCTAACCTTTTCTAATAAAGTTCTGTTCATTCTTTCAATTACCCCATTCTGTTGAGGTGAGTAAGGAACAGATTTATGCATTCTAATACCAGATTCAGCACACAAAGTATCCATTTGGTGATTACAAAATTCAAGCCCATTATCTGTCCTAAGTGTACCAATCTTTAAACCAGTTTGATTCTCAATCAAAGCTTTCCAGTGTTTAAAGTTCCCAAAAACATCAGATTTGTTTTGCATGAGAAATACCCAAACTTTTCTAGAAAAATCATCCATGATAGATAAAAAGTATCTTCTACCACCATGTGTGGGCGTCGAAGATGGACCCCACACATCAGCATGAATGTACTCAAGTACACGGGTGGATTTTATCCCAACAGGATATGAAGAGTTAAAAGACACTCTATGTTGTTTACCAGCTAAGCATGATTCACAAAGATCAACTTCACATAAATCAGATTTCAAACAACCAGCATCTTTCAGAAATTTCATGCCTTTATCACTCATATGCCCTAGTCTAGCATGCCACAAAAGCGTATTCTGTTTAACCTTATCAGAACTAGAACTAGAATTAGCAGCAAAAGCATAATTAACCACATTAGAGACCACAAAAAGATTATTCTTGATAATGGCCTTAAACAGCATCAAAATTCCCTTTGAACATTTTAATCATGTCATTACCAATTCTCCCTTCTAAACCTTTCTTCTGCAAGGTCGCAAGAGAAATCAAATTGTAAGACAAATCAGGCACATGTTTCACACCATCAAGACAGAATCTTGTCCCATTCTCAAATTGTAAGACAATTTTTCCTATATCTAAGACAGGACATCTATTGTCATTACCCATGAACACAAAGTCATTTTTAACAGGTTGATAGGATTCAAATAATTCAACATGCGGAGACATATGGGAGGTGCACCCTGAGTCTAACAACCACACATATTTAGAAACATCTTTAGCCATATTAACATCAGAAAAACAATTCATATCATGAACCATCAAAAGCTCATCATGCCTTACTGCTACATCAGTCACGGCATTAACCTCATTGTTCTGATTATCAATTTGATTTTTCTCTTTCTTAGGGAGTCTACAATCTTTAATGAAATGGCCCTTTCTACCACAGTTGTAACATTTCTTATCATGTTTACCTCTTGACTGAGATCTATGTGATTTAGACTGACCCCTAGCATTGCTTCTGCCCCTATCATTATGCTGTTGGTGATTACCCTTTTTCCAAGACCTACCCCTAGTCATAAACACCTTATCAGAATGCTTAGAGGAATTCTTCATTTCAAGTTCTTTGTTCTTTAGACTCTTAATTACATGATCTAAAGTCAAATTATCTCTAGCATATTGGATAGCAGATTTCACATCAGAATAACTATCAGGGATGGCATTCAACAACACTATAGGCACATAATCATCTATATGCTTATCACCAGTTGCTTTAATGTCTTGAACCAGTTTAGTAAAATTATCTAAACCCTCATCTAAGTCTCTAGATATATCCAATTTAAATTTAAAAAATTTACCAAGCAGGAATATTCTAGAAGACAAAGATGACTCAGCATACAGTTCAGACAGCCTCTCCCAAAGGTCCTTGGCTGTTTTGCAATCACTAACTTTTCTAAGGACAGCATCAGATAAACTTAAGATTATGGCAGATTTAGCAAGTTCATCTACTTCAGTCTTTTTAGCTTCAGTAACTTCGTTATCAAAGAGTTGATCAATTGCATTATAAACTCTTTGTTGGACAAGAACACAACGCATCTTAACTTGCCAGATGCTGAAGTCGTTCGGAACTATGCTATTTGAGGTGGAGGTCATTATTGTGTTTGGCCTTTTTAATCAGAATGAGCAAACAAGTACTCAAACACTTAGCCAACTAATCGCAATTACTTCCACCCTATAGCATATAACATCCTTTTAATTTTTGAAGCAAACCCAAATTAATTTTGGATGCCCAAAAATTTTCAGAATTGACCCAACTGTTGGGCAGGCCCAAAATCAATTTTTTTGGGAGGCCCAATAGTCCCAACGGTCACTTTTCAAAATTTGGATTGATTTTCACAGATTCCCAAAAAATCACAACTTTCAAGATTTTCAGGAATCTGCTTTTTCAGGGAATAAGAAATCAGATTTTCTATTCCCCAAAAATTTCAAATCCACAATTTTTGCACACAAAGCACAATAACACAGAAAATGCACAATTCACTAATAACACCACACAAAGCAGTTTATGCACAACAAAATGCAGAGAACAAAAAACACAGTTTAAAAAGCATAATATTTCCAGATTTTAAAGCACAAAGCTCCAAGCATGAAAAATCACATATTTCAAGCAACAATCCAGAACAAGAATATTATCTTAAAACTGTAAAAGATGGGATAAGCTATTTTACCTTGCGGGGGTGCCTTGACCAACCCCCGTCCCACAGTGGCCTATGGCTCTGATACCACTGTTGGGAAACTCCGGTACCCTGTATTACCTATCTATTACAACCCAAAAGGCCTAACTATGGGATTACATAGCTTTAACCTCACCAATACATGATTCGCTCAAAAAGGAAACGAAACAGAAAATAAAAAAACGCCTTGATGAAGGCTATTGTTGCCGCTGTTGTGCTTGGCCGAGGCAGACAGCTTCCAACTCCTCGTTTCGTTCCTCTGTTCCTTTGCTCAGCAGTCCAATGGCCCTCTTTCCTTGTTCTCTTTCCGGATCTACAAAGGTGTTAGTAAAAAAAAGGAAATAACATCAAGTATTATACTAAAGAGATTTACCCACGGATCTAACAAGATCCGTTAACCATTAGGCTCAGGTAGCCCAAATGTAGACACCACTCAACCGGAGCCATCACAGAAACGGTCCAAAAGGGTGAGAAGATGGTGGCCAGCACCACTGCTCGACACCAAGCCCTTCAAGCACAAAGCTCGGTCGGATCCGGCCTTCTCACGCCTCTGCCGAACCTCCAAAGCACCGGGACAGCCGCTGCCACTCAAACCCTTCGCCGGAAAACCGATTTCCGGCGACCTAGCCACCAAGGCTCTACAAAAGAAAGAGACACACAGCCCCCACCAAACCCTAGTCCGGCAATCCCAATCCTCAAGTGCTCACACCTCTCGGCACCTCTCGCACACTCACTTATCAATGGTAGAACTAATCTAACCTAAGAGAAGGGCTGATGAAGTAAACTGAAATATTGGGAGAAGGGAGAAGGGGTTGGGGCGCTGCTGCAAGAGCAGCAGAAAGGAATGAGATTCAGGTTAGAGAGAGCTCGGTTATGAGGGAGTATAAGTAATATGGATCATGGGCTTGGGCCTCAGGAAACCATCATGGGCCAAAGGGTTATTGGGCCGGTAGAAAATGGGCCAAACCATAACATATATATATAATATAAAAAAATACTATTACCTTTCCAGGCTTCGCTTGGCCAAAAAAAAAAATATATTACTCCCTCCGTTCCATTCCAAATATCATACTTACTATTTTTGTATGTCCCATTATAAATGTCTTCTTTCTATAAATAGAAATTTTCCCCTCCAACAACTATGTGGACCCCACCATATACTCACAAACCAATTCTACCTTATTCACGTGCCCAACAGTAACAAGACACTTGGGGTGGGACGGAGGGAGAATTAAATACTTCGTATACTAAACCATGGAAGAGAGTACTATGCAGTTGCCAACATGTACAGTTGTGGAAGTAGGGGATTTTTTTGTAATGTTTAAAAATTTTATCATCAGAAATATTTTATGATGTTTAAGAATTTATGATGAGTGGGACTATTTTTGTGATGAAAAAAACATAAATATTACAAGACTAAATTCTCCCAACATAGCTGTATCATAAGCTTGTGCAAAACATCTGCACAGAAACTCAGCCGTTAAACCATTACCCCAATCCCCAAATGGAAAAGGTAGTAACCAACTGCATATATACCACCCCTTAATCAGTGATTGAGTCTAATCTTTATATTCTAAATACTAGCTAAGTTAGCTGTGCGATGCACAGCTTATTTGGGACATACAAATGCCTATGGAGAAAGAAGAAATAATTGTACGTGAGCACAGATGGTTTCCTTATATGCTATTTACTATGTTATACGTAGTGTAGTTATACTTAATTTATAAGGCAGGTATGCAGGGGTAACGAAGCATGAAACAAACATATGCCATGAACAGCGCCCTTGACCATCTTTGTAGTGATCCAGTAATCATTAATGTGGAAATTCCACATACATTAAAGACAATAGCTCCACAAGGAAGTAAAAATTTCTCCAGTATGCATAAAAGAGCCAAACCCAATATCAAAACCCTGCAGGTAACTGCATGGGGTCAATAAGGTGCACCTACTAACATATGTGCAAACAAAGAAAAACAGCTTAATATCAAAGTAAAGACACCAACCTGGGATAAAAAGTGGGACACTCAAAGAAATGTGAAGACTGAACATGTTCAGGTAATGAACTAACAACAGGTTGGTCCATCTAGGCAAACCTAATTTTACATTTTGCACCACCACATTAAAGAATTTCTTAACACCAAATGACAAATATATGATGGCTATCAGAAACCATGAGTAACAAATCCAACAGCTAATAAACATAGTTTTCAAGCATGCATGTTGAACAGACACATGTGCAAATGACCAAAATAAAATGATTTAGTACAACTATCATCAATGACAAAATGTACCAACCTTCTAGGCCAAAAATAGAACTTGTACAGCAGCACTACTGCAGCAAGATAACAAGCATACCTAACCTAACTCTTAACCTAATTGACACAGTTCATATCCTAATAATTATCTGCACCCCGGGGATGTCCTATCCAGTATGGAAACTGGGAAAAGTCAATGCAAATGGACTGTAGTTCACAGTAAGATAAAAACATGTTGGCATAAAAGATGGTAAGGATCATAGTGGTAGAGCTCAACATTGGAAAATTTAAAAGCGATAAAAGACTAATATATGATTGCAAAAACTTACAACTTTCGTAATGCAGTCAACAGAAACATGTCAAACTTACAGATAATTCCATTTTGATATACTAAACCACCCCTCCTTTTTTTTTTCTTTTTTTTCCAATTAACTATACACCATCTTAAGCTTAATAAACATTATAAGCACAACCCCAAATCCCCAGAAAGTAAAAAACAAAACAAACAAGTGCCCAAACCTTTGCTTTCTGAATATGTTTTCCCTGTTTACCTAACAAAAGAGAGCAGCACACTATAGTCTATATACCATGTGTTTTTCCTCAGAAGATTCCCCTACACAACCCCAAAAAAAAAGAAAAAGCAAAGCTTCTAAACAGGGAATCCCTGAACAAAAATAACTTCTCTCCACTAATTTTTTCGACCCTTATGAAAAATCAAAGAACCAGTTTTGCCCAACAGCAACTTATTCCTACTCCACCCACCAAATAGATCCCTTTCTCCCTAATTTTCCAACACCCATCGCTGCTAGCCTGCTACTACTACTGAACGTTGACAAGGAAAACAAGAAAGAAAAGCACGAACCTCTTCACCAGGAGCACAAGGGAAGGGAATAAAAAAATATATGGAACTCAGCAGAAAATGGTATATCAGGATTCCAGCTTCGCATCAGATGAACTCAATCCTGACTGGATGCTACCAATTCCCACAATATGGGAGTCAAAAGACGACATGAACTTTGGGTATACTCGTGGTACTTTGAGGGATGGATTTGAATTGATGTACTGCAGATGCAAACACAGAGACAGTGAGACATTATAGAGTTAGATTCCACCATGCATCCAGCATGCCATGATTAAGACATAAGACATGGACAACACATAAAGTTTAGTGAATCAAAAAATAATTAATGTACTCTGTTTAACTATGCACCACTTTAATTTTTGATTGATTCATTCCAGTCCTCTGACTTGCACATGTTTTGACAATTTTAAGCCTTAAGCCCAGGCATTATAAATGTTAAACTTGGATTATTCCTGGATTAAGAGAGCCTAAACTGCTGGTGAACCAAGATATAAATGGTGCAAACTTGAAGGACTGCATCTGTCTTTGCATACAGCATACCTTAGGGGCATCCCAAAGAAATGCACTGATTTCTTCTTCAGTGAGTGCAACCTCATCAGCATTTTCCTCCCAGCCTAAGGAACGTAGAATGCAGCCTCTTCCTCCTCTGAAAATATAGGATCCAGCGCAGCAGGTTTGTCTTCAGTTTTCACAAGTTTCTCCTCCACACAAGCATTGTCACTATCATTTAAGGCATCTGCCATCGCAGAAGCACATGAAGCATCACCATCATGACAACTATCAGGAGCACTTGCAGCCTCTATTTCTGAAAGATTGTTAGGAACAGAAGCAGAAGCAATGGTGCTAGTATCCAGTCCTGACTGCAAATTACTGAGAGAAGAATCCATAACAAAAGAGGCATTTGCTATAGACTGTCTTCGCACAGACATGAAAAAAATCATTTCGACTCTTTGCTTGAGAACTGGGCCTCTTTTCCAATTGAATAGATGATGGCTTTCCATCATGACCTGGGCCATTTAGTCCAATGCTGGTAAGAGCAGATCCAGAAAGTGATGCTGCAAGAACTGTAGAACTTACTGGTTTCCCACCACTTCCCGGACTCAAGTTATCCTTTACAACAGGAGTAAAGCCATTCTTTTCTCTTGATGGCTTAAGAACATGGAGTTTTCCCACATTTGATTGCTTTGAAACATCACTCTTCATAGACCCATTGGTACGAGAAGAGTGGTTAAAAGCAAAGAAAGATGATACATGATGTTGTTGATTGCCGGTTTTGGCTTTATGTTTATCAGATGAACTGGAAACCTGCATTAAATTCAACTTAATCAACACATAAATATGTGTACCAGAATAATGAAGAAATAAAGAAATGCCAGTGACCATAAGCAACAACTTATAAATCATAGGCCACTTCAAAATTTACTCTGGAAGACAGATACCTCCTGGCATTCTAGGGTAACACAAACAACAGAATAGGAGATCAATTATGGCAGATCAGCCTAGTGAATGATATTCTACCAGTCGAGATCAAAATTCAGCTTCTTTATCTGATCAAATGAACATGCACCAGCATGAGAAATGAGACACATTATCTGCATGCTAATATAATTGCATATATTTACTCCTTCATTTATATCAATCACTTTTGTAGGCCAATTTAGTCTCCCACTTGTGATTCCAACATATAAAATAATAATTCTCCATACAAAGCACACAAACCTCATATACATCATTATCCCTCAGCTAACAATATTAAGTATTTCGATCTACAATAAGTGATGTTCTTCAAGGATTAAATTTGTAAATGGAGTTTGAATCGGAATTGAGTATAAACCATGGCTCAAACTATTAAGCAGTGAAATGAAACAAACTAAGAATGGGAAAACACAAGTTCCAAATCAATTATAATTGCATTCTCACCAAATTTTTTGGGCATGGATGGCATCATGGGAATTAACTGTCTGGATTGTTTAATGGCCAGTTCTTAAAGTCTCTGTGTTTATACAGATAACTAAAAAAAATACAAACATCAAACATTAGCATGCAAATAAGAATCTCTATACAATGTAAAGGAGATTGAGACATACCTGAGGGGTAAGAATGCGATTAGTGCCCTGGGCTATAGCTTCTGCCATGTTAAGATTTAGGGGTGTCCCTAAAGCCACGGATGTCACACTTGAAGGAGCAACTTGTTGAACCAAAGACATGCCAGCCCCATTGCCTGCAATTGAAACAGGAATCTCTGCCAAAAACTGAAGTCAAATTTTCCTCACTAACAATAGCTGATGAACTCATGGACAAACACTGAATGGCAGAAGTCAAGCCAGGAGATGGGAGTCTGCCAGCATCTGGAGTGGCTGCTCTTTCTCCTGGTCCCAAAGGGGGAAATTCTCTCTCAAAAGTTGCTTTGCTGACCCGACCTTTAGAAGGCAATCCATTGGCATTTGTAGAAGTGGTGATCGAATCAGAGAAACCTTTCTTATGCCAAGTGTACTCATGTTTCCCGGACACCACTGAGTGAGAATGATGCAACCCATTTCTATCAGATTCACTGAACACGGTGTTCCCCTTGACATCTAAGAAGTTCTTGCATTGGAAATCCCCTCATACAGATCTGCACCTATCAAACATAAAACAAAGGGATTTATAACTCAATTGAATAATATTACTATATCCGTATTCAAGCACTAAATTAAAACCCCAAGAACCTGAGTTAATACTTTGCATCGTTGCCCATATTCCTATGTTAAGTGTAAAAACACGATTTTGCTGGCTAACAAAAGTTAAGAGGTTTTGACTGCCGCAACTGTATGGAAATAATGAATCTGTGAAGTTCCACCAGAATATTTAACGATATAAGGAAATAATGAATACATTAAAGGGGAAGCAAACAAGCTGCAAAAAATAATTGTAGGGAACATGAATGGAACCACTAAAATTCTTCCAACTGGATATCAAATCGAAAAAAATATTACCCAAAAACAAGGAACCACGCTGATAAATTCTTCGTGCATTTATTAAGTTGTTACATAAATTTATAAATGAACGGGAGAATTGTCTGAAATCGGATTACAATTGTGCATAACACTGATAAAAAAAGTTAAGTCGGTAATATTGGGTAAAGGAAATGAGACGTAGGATCAGCACAACATCAAGGAACAAAATCACAGGGGTCGGATGCAAGTTTTGCATTTATTGTCGAGTTTTTCCACACAAAACACAAATTTTTTTCGCACCTTTTCAATGATGCTTGAGAGACCTAGACGACACTTTCTTCAGCCTGCTCGAATAGAAATTAGAAATTATATTAGACAGCTGAATCATATCATCAAAAATCAAAATGACAAAGCTTCAAGAAAATTTGTCCACTTATTCTGGAACTGTGCAAGAAATTGGAGGCTTCAAAGCATACATGACAGACCACCATCACAGTCCATTCTTCAAAATATATATAGATTGAGATAGAAATAAACATCCTAATCCGTTAGAGTATACAAACACTACAACAACCTCAAAATCAAAAAATTGCTCAACAAGACATTTTATCGAACAGTTAGTAGGCGCAATTTAAAATTTGAAAACACTGAATTTAAATATTCAAATATAGAAAAACAATAAGAGTAGTAATTACATGGTTTACTAAAACCAAACATCAACAAAGCCAAACTCTTCATTCTCTTATCAACAACAACCATTAGAATTAGAAAGAGATACTACTATTAATTGTGTTATTTGAGACAATTTTTAAAACACAACTTCCTAAATGACAAGTGTTCGCCACCTGTCAAATAAAAAATTTATAAAACACAACAGATAAACAAATTACAAAAATCAAAAGTTCAAGGATCTTCAAGAAGTACCCACAAAAATCAAAACTTCCTAAAATATTTGCCCATTGAATAGCTTGTCCAACTCTTCCACATTTCTAAATTTTGATATCACCCAAAAATTACCCAGCTACAGAAACCTATTGAAATACTGAATTAATTATTTAAAACAACAATTTGAGAAAAAGAAACAGAGTAAAGACCTGCTCAAGAAGCGAACGACGACAGCAGCAGCGGCGAGGGGGGAACAGATCGGGCTTGCGCTCATCTTCTTTAGAACTGCAAATCGAATAATGATCCACAAACAAATAACACAATACAGAAGAGAACTACCTACCCTTCTGCAGGCATTATTATCGAACCCATTAGCAAGCAGCTTGCACATATCCGCATATGTTTGCACTTTGACCTAGTAGTTTGCAATGGCAAAGCCGCCACAAATTCCATATTTATATAGGCAGCGTACCTGGGCCGGAATAACATTACTTGCACTTGGCCATGTGGATATTTCTCCCACTGTGCAAACAAGAGACCCAGTCACAGATTGTACGGTATATTCTGTGCACTGGCCATCATAGGATAAATAACCCTCAGGTTCTTTGCAAAGATTCTCCAGCAATACAATCAATGACTTAAACATGTTTAGTTAAATAGGCATTGAAACACAGAGAATAAAATGTCTTCTTTAAGTCAAACTTATAACTAAATATTCTACTCACATCACTAACAATATTAGCCCAAAACAAACTGGTAAGAACTAATTTCGCACATCTAATTTCCTCAATCCCAACTAAGGAATCAAATTCATGTATCAATGAATCTAATTTAGGGAAAAGAACAAGACTCTGCAAAAGGAAACAAATATATGACAAGGGACATGCAGTTTAATAAATCTATCAATCTCAGCATTCTGGCTTTGCAGCTCCAAATGAAGAGCATCACCTTAGGGGCGGAGCAAACCCATGTAGCCGAATAGAGTCTAGGTGAGACGGACAGCCGCTCCAAGCACGAATACCGGTTGGTGGTGCCACACGAACGGACGAACCTACAGGCACAGGCCGCAATCCTCCTCTCTTGACCGGAAATCCAAACACGGAATAAGACAATGATTGTACGACTGTATAATCAAAAACTAAATTTGTTTAACCAAGGATAGGGTGTATGCCAATAAACTCATATGCTGAACTTCAAAAGGCAAATAAGTTTAAACTAATTAATAATAACAAAAAGTTGAGCCAAAATGAGTCTTATAAGAGAATGGGATAGAGATATAACATGTTGAACAAAAACAAAACAGTGCACAGAATCAAAACAATAAAAGTAGCCAAATTTAAAGTCATGTCTGCAACAAAACTCCTTACGAACTGTTGCCCCTTCAATCTCTAAAGGTCCTGAATGCTCAAACCTACAAATAGCACAATAAAAAATCACCATAACAATAATCATAGCAAGCAGCCACTGGGAGAAATTCTTGAGGCTCAGGATTCAAGAAAACAAGAAAAGAAAAGGCTATCAGAGATGGGAAGGACTACCTGGTGGGAGACATTGCTTCAATTTGTTTGCCTTCTCCGCATCAAACACACAGAGCGTGTAAAGGTACTTGGAGCACCGAACCTTGAACTTCACCATATCCTTGCTCTTCACCATATGGAACAGCATTATATTATAATGAATTTGAAACATAAAGAAAGTTTACGCAGCAGAAGATTAAAGGTTAAATTAGGTCACACTGAGAGTCGGGGATACCTGAGATTTCTATCAACTGAATTTGACCGCAGCATCATATTTCTCAACGAAGGACTTGCAGCATTTGAATAGGCTTCTAGCCGACGCTGGAACAGCAAACCTTCTTCTTTGTCACGACTGCAGATACTTAATATAAATTAATGCCTTATATTACTCAAACTCTCTCCTTCAAGTATGAATGCTGGATACGAACATAATATAAAATTCCATAAAGATTTAATTATGACAAAAATAGATTATCAAAAAGTTCACATAGAATGCAGGTATGGAAAACTAAGCTGCCAACCTCTCAGAATCAACTTTCTCAGAAACCCCATAGAGTGGACTGTTTGGTCCCATTGGTGAATCACAAGAATCATTTTCAGCAAAATCACTCTCCCCAACAGCTGATATGTGAGTCATAAAGATAGCCTTGGTGGATCGCGGTATCAGTTGGCTAGGAAACCGTATTAAATCAACCAGCAATTCTACAGAATTCAACACAACTATGACAGACATATGTTTGTCAGAGTCCACACACTCAGAAGCTCCATCAGTAGGTAAACCCTGATAAGAACATAGAAACAGACATTGCAAGTTAAGTAGTGATGATGGTAACATTTTTAACTTCTTTACACTAAGTCCAGTTTTTTAAAACAAAAATGTTGGGGGAAGGAAAGACGTAAAAGAAAATTTTTAAGGCCTTGAATTGAAAGAAATCTTACCACCATTAGTTTACTTTCAAGCCCTACAACATCTGCAAGAACTTTAAATAATATTGCTCGAGGTCTGCAAGAACCTTGTTTAATATGTCCCAACAACTGCACACCTCGACTTTCAGAAAAATGTGAGGCTTCATCCTGAGCTTTGTTCGCACTTTGTCCTGTATTGAGTCTCTTGTAAAAATCAGATACCTGGTAACAGGTTTTCACAGGTGAGAAAATTCCCAGATCAATATAACAAGAACAAGTGAAACAAAAAATAAAAACATGAATTAAAGACAGAGTGAGAGAGAGAGAGAGAGAGAGAGATTAAAATTAAATAAAAATAGAACAGAGCAGCGCTTTTAATCTGTATCTTTTGGAAATGAATAAAAATGATGGCAAACTGAGATTCTGACTAACAAATTTCAATGTTGTACCAAATACTGTGTACCACAAATGCTGAGTACTAACAATTTGTATACATGAATGAACAGAAATATTGAACAAATAATAATATTCCCATGGTGTAGAACATGAAATTATGCAAAAAATACCCTTTGTCAACAAAATTTAGCTTATGACATATACACCTCTTGCAAGAATACAATTCCACAATGAGAAGCACACACTAATGGCACCTTTTCTACCAAATAACTCCCATTTAAGGGACTAAACGCTCATCTCACTGTAAACTTAAAAGTTCATAATGCATTGAGTACCAACAGAGGGTATGTAGTTTCTTTATATGATATTGAAACAAGTAATTGAAGTAATTGTAAGTAAGGGTATGTAGTTTCTTTATATGATATTTATGATGTTGAAACAAGTGTTTTTATATGAAAGTCACAAGGGAAGTACGCAAGAATAAATAATTGTAGGTAAGTGCTTGCAGTTTCCTTATATGATACTTATTACGTTCAAAGAAGTTTAGTTATACATACAAACATCTACACTTATGTAGAAATTGAAATGAGGCCAAGCAACACACAGAAGTTGTTTCCCTTAGAATCCAAAGAAACTGGTGGATCCTGTTAAGATCAAAATCAATAAAGTAAATGGAAATTGCTTCATCCAAATAAGCAGTACACAAGATCCCTAGAGTTCTCATGTGGAGGCGCAACATGCACTGTCACTTGGTTTCACTTGAATTAACCATGGAAACAATTGAAAACCTGATCCTAAAATCATCGTAGGCAGTTTTCTCAAGAGTCTAACACCCCAAATACTCGATGCACGCCATGTAATGAGAAAATGCACCTAGAAAGTGGCTTCTAAAACTACCAAATGAACAAAAATAAGCCTACCAGGAAGAAATTCATCTTGTAAGTTGCCAAGAAGAATATCACGGTCATGATCGCCAAGTAACCGCCCAGAACTATTCCGGTTGCAAAAATCTCAGCGAGCTTCCAGCTATCTGGCAGAGGCGACAGTTTCACTCTGTCGTTTGTGAATTCACTCTGTCTTTCGCCAGAAAATTTCTCCAGGTTAAAATTTTAAGTACAGCAGCATCAGTTCATAGCAAGTTTTGGATCAATCATTAAGGAAATTCACTAACCATCGTTGAGAATGACAATGATAAGCACCATGAAAGGGGGGAAGTCGAATTTCCATATCAGCGCTAAAAGCATAAAACCGGGCTGGTGCAAAGGAAAAGAAGCAGAAATTCATCAAAGCATCGAACCTGAGTCGGACAGCTCAAAAAGTCTGAGAAAAATGAACTTACCACGATACGCATTGTAATAGAAACAGCATAAATCTGCCCAAAATTTAAGGCCCTCCGTATAGTTTCTGCACTGTCGTGTCTAGATGGATCAAATAGAGGCATGAAGCCAATGAATTGCCACAGTCCCCCACACAGTGTAGCATTCACCTGGTATGCAGAGCAAGAGATCTTAAGCCTCGTTCTGCAAACTTATCAATCATGACATGAACTCTGCGCTCAATATCCGACTTGTGTGAGAGGTTTAGAATCTAGAATGCGCATTGGCAGAACTGTTATAGAGTGCTGTACGAAAAATGTAATCAAGTGGAACCAAATCAATTTAATTCAATGAAATCAATTACAACAAATGGGGAAGACAAGACAGAACAAATTCAGATATTCAAATTGAGAAATTAAAAAATTTAAATACACCTGCTAGGGATAGGTGAATCAAGATCTGGTTGGAACACCAACAAGCAGGACTGGATAAAAGACCTATTGTAAGAAAATTTGCAAAATATGAAAAAAGAAAAGACCGGAGGTGTACAAAAGAAAAAAATTTGAAAGGGGCGGTGGTGACGGGAGCTAACCGGAGATGATGGCAAGCGCTGCAAAGTGGCAGCCTGAAGAGCAACGATCGGTTTTTACAATTCCACTGAGTAACCTGGACAAGCAAGAAAAATATAGAAAATTACTTGAAAACAATGAGTGCAGGCAAGTATAATATACGCAATCCAACAAAGAATAATATACATAAACAAACACACAACTCATGATTCCTCAGCAGTTAAGGGGACACTATTCATATGTTCTGAAGTGCCAGAGAAAGGAAAAATACATGATATTCTACTTCATCATCCTTCATCAATGATCTTTGAAAATTGTTTAACAAAGACCATGATGGAATATGCATAGAACCTTTCCTCATGACCACTCTTTCCATTGATCAAACAACATATATGAATCATATTTTAAGGCTATGAACATGGAAAGGAAGAAGAAAAGAATCAAATGATATTATCATTTATCTAAATCTAGTGATCACCAATTAATGGCCCAATTCGATCAGCAATTATATCATAAGCAATTGCCAAAAGCTCCAAATTCTTGGAATTCCATGGATGCAAATTCATACATTTCTAATAAATACAGTGACGCTTAATTTTGCTGCCGCGTTTATGCCATTTCAGTATAATAAAAAATTAAATTTTACTCGATCAGCATCTAAAGCAGAATGCAGCAAAATTGTAAATTACTTGTTTCAAGATTGTTTCAAACAGAACTAAGGTCCATCACTCTTTATCCAAAGCAATTTCGAGGGCTCCAAATATCTGCAAATGTAGAATCATGAATTTTAAACAACATTAATAGATTACCTGCTCGGGTGCACCTTTACTGACCCAGTGCCATTTTCCTTCACCATCTATGTAAGTCAGAGCAGTTCGTTTGTCTGTAGGATTAAAAGGAAGAAAATGTACTTCTTGAATGGCAGCTCGTGCCTGTTCATGGTGAGATCGATGCACTAAAAGGGCAACGTCAGAAAATACATAAATAGCAAAATACGAAACAATACCTCTTTCAGATCAGCCAGCATTCCAACTATAGCAAAATACGAAACAATTTTGCGCCAAACGACCCAGACTCCAGATCGAGAAAACCCCAAAGATGGAGGAAACGCTGGCGTCACACAGGGCGCCGTCGGAGCGAACATCCCGGATGCATTCGCCATTTATTTCTTCCTTAAAAAGAATCGAATCAACAGGATGCGACGGAACGAACACATCGGCACGATTCGAATCCCAAATTAGTAAATCCAAAGCAATCGAATAGAGAAAAAAGATCCGAAATTCATTGACAGTTTACCTGTGAATAAGATCGTTGATTCAGAAGCAAACAAAGGTCGAAGGAGAGCGGGGCAAGGGTTTGGCCCTCGCGTACTGGAACCAAATGCAGCCTAGGAAGGGTTACGGTGGAGTTGAACAAGCCCAAACGACAACGGGAATGGCTGTGGAGGGACAAGAAATCATGGAATTAGGTGAGGCAGAAGAAGAAGAAGCACACGAACGCTGGCTTCGCGAGAGCTCCGGGCGACCAAAACCACCGGCGATTCACCCTGCGAAATGGAGATGATTGTGAAAAGCAATTGCGGAGACTCCCTAGTGAGAGACAGATGGCGAGGTGAAGAAGCAAGGGAAGTGCGAATGAGAGACAGCTGGCGAAGCGAAGGAGAAAGAAAGAAGGAGAAAGAAAGTGGGAAATGAACGGCCAGGATCTCAAATTGGAGACTGATCCAACGGACAGGAGTAAAATTCAGATTTGGCAAAAAACTTCTTCTCCCGTTTATATAGTAGTTAATAGATTTGCTTCAATTCTTATAAAATTTCCAATGCTATTTACAATGGATAATTTTTCCAATCCTTGTATATTTCTTTCAACTTTTTTTTCGCTCTTCTCCAATATTCACGGAAAGCCACAGCCGTTCTCTCTTGTTTTTAATTTAATTTTTTTTATTATTTAAATTATATATAGAGGATCCCACTTTTGAAAACATTTAGTAGTACAAAAATAAACGTGCCCCCGAAATGTTTGATTTGGACCTTTGGATGTCCTGATTGGTAATACTACATGTTTGAAATTAACATACACGTTATCTACACAGTGCACACAGCACACTGTAATTTATGCATGATTGGTGAAGAAGAAGACGAAGTATTAGTTGAGAATTTGCCGATTGTAAAGAGATGCTTGTGCTCTCCCCCAGTCAGGGGCGGAACTATATATAGTTTAGGGGTGTCACATAATACCATTTAAGTTGATGAAATTAATATTTTAAGGTAGATTTATATATATATAGCTAAATTAGGTTTAGTGACACAACTTAATTTTGATGGTGAACCAAGTTTTCCTCTATAGTTTTGTGTTGTAATTATCATCCCTAATTTAAATATAGCTTCCACTATTTTTTGAAACACCACTTAACTTAAAAAAATTTCTGGATCCGCCACTGCGTCAGTCCTCCCTTGCCTAACTAATATTTATATTACTATTATTTATTTATATTTAATTTGGAGAGCATGCACGTCTAATACTATAAAATTGTTATTTGTCAACCAAGTTGATGCAATATGTGAAAACGTTATTATTCTGTGAAAATGTGTTGACAAAAAATAATCATGAAAATGACGACTAAATCCCGATGCTATATAACGTCATTTTCCTCTCTATAATCATTTACTGATTTGGTTGGTTGTATTCAAGACTTTGGCCTAACAATGATAACTTTTTATTATATTTTTATTTTTATTTTTTTTTAAAACTCCATATGTGATGTGTGTAATAATAGTAACAGATCGCGCATCGACTCTGGGCTATTGAACAATAAAGACACCAAGTTTCACAAACCATAAATCCTAATTAAATCTATTCTTTCCACATATATGATAATTAGTGTGGCATTTAGAGTAATAATTCAATTATAATTCATATTCTACTCCATCATATATAATGTGGCATTTAGAGTAATAATTTAATTATTCATATTCTACTCCATCACGGGTCTGCTTTGCACGCACCTTTTGAGAGTTTTTGGGTGCTTTTGATTTAATATTAAAATTATAGCTCCGTTCTGCACACTAACTTTTGAGAGCTGTAGCTACAATTTGAAGCTCTACAAATAGAAGAACATACCCCTTATATCTCCAAGGAAGTTAACAGTCCCATAATTCATCAGCTTTTGCGGTGCTCCCATACCACTCTAATGATGAATAATTTGCATAGTCACCCCAATAATTTAGACGTGGAAAATCCTTCAAAATAAATCACTATAAATTCAGTAATTCGATAATTAAAGAGGTTAGTGATGAAATATGCAACTTAAATTCGTTAGGGTCGTAAATTTTAGACACCCATTGTTCCAATTTCCAATAACGCATACAAAAACGTTTCAAAGCCCAACCATTCAGCCAAAACGAAATTGAAGTTCATATATCAAGAACAAGGGAAAAAAATCTATTTCTTCGAGCCGAGGTGTTATACGAATATGTTTGATTTTTTAATTAGGGAAATATTAGTAATTTTTCGTTGGTTGAAAGAGAAAAGTAAGTATCACACTGCACTTTTTTGGATTTTCATGAGGCCAACTTTTACATTTTTAGTTAAAATTAAATAATTAGTTGTATATAAATAAGTATTACAACTACTAATATTTAATAAACCAGGCCGTAACCAACTATGCCATTCTTTTGGTACGTATCTTCTCGATATACAATCATATCATAATATCTTTCTCCGTTTCATTTGTAATGTTACGTTGTTGTTGGAAACGATAATTAAATTATAATTGCTTTGCGAGTATATGATGGGATCCATATAATTGTTAGAGGGAAAAATTATATCTATTTATAAAAAAAATTGAAATTTATGATGGAACATTCAAAAATAATAAATAAAACATTTTAGTTGGGACTAGTGAGTATATCATTACAAGAATTTCGTGTGTAGGTGACGAAAGGATTTCGTCGCCTAGTGCTCTAGGCAACGAATAAGGTAACGAAATCCTTCAGGCGACGAGATTTTACGCAACGACTTCAATAAAATTTCATCGTCAAATTCGTCGCCTTGCAGCGAATTTCTTGTAGTGATATTAGTACAAGTATTAATAAAACTAATGCATGTTAGGTAGAATATTCGTGAACAGTGAGTCTTTGGATTCTAGAAAACACGTAATTTTTGACTGAGAAAATAGATATTATTATACGCTTGTGCTATAACTAATAAAAAAATACTAACACTGTTTAATTTGTTTGTACATAAATCTTTAGTAGTCAGAACTAAGTTGAAAAGCAAATACTGTTAAAGTGCAATGGATGACAAAGTATGCTTTTGCAACTCCATGTTCAATTATGGCTGTCAAGAAAAAACCAATAAAAAGAAAAAAAAAAAAAAAAGGCAATAAATTAAATACTTTAATCTTAAACAATTAAAATTAATTTGACCAATTGAATGCTTTGAATTCGCTGACAAAGTAAATACTGTAATCTTAAATAATTAATTAATTTGACCAAGTAATGTGATTTGTCAATATGTGCTTCGAATTTTGACTTGGGCTTAAAGATTGTGTTGATATGGTTGTCCATATGCAAGATAGCTATGAAGCTACTTGTCCAGACACTTAAGTTTATAGTTTCATTTTTATGTTTCACGTTGTCCAATACATATTTTAAAATTTTAATAACTTAAATAGTACATCTTCATTTCTATATTTCACGTTGTCCAAGATATATTTTAAAATTTTAATAACTTAAATAGTACATCTTCATTTCTATGATTTACGCAGTCCAAGATATATTTTAAAATTTTAATAACTTAAATAGTACATAATTAAAAATTATAAAAAAAATTTGATATTTCAAAACTATATAGTTAGTCAGTTACTTGACTATAGAATCAATAGTACATATATGTAATTCGACGAATCTAATAATTAGATTTCACTTGACTATATTTTTTCTTATATAACCATACTGGAAAAAAATGATCAAAGTTAGTTACTCAATAAATAAGTACTCACTCCGTCCCATATTTATCTTCTTACTTTCCGTTTTTGGACGTCCCACATTTATCTTCCTACCCCAAAAAGGGAATTTTTTTTTACTAAAATGTCCCTACATGTCCATATATTTACAGAAAAACCAATCCTTAATTTTACTAACAATTGCACTACAAGACAAAAAGAGACAAATTTACCCCTCAAAAAGTACACATGAAAATAATAAAATATAACTTTCTTAAACTCCGTATCTACAGTGTCGAAGAAGATAAATATGGGACGGAGGGAGTATCACTATGAAAATGTATCATTAAATGAAACGGAGGAAGTATATATATACATATACTTTCCTCCACATATACTTTCCTCCGTTCCTATAGGTTTGAAACATTGACGTTTTTTGCATTATTCACAGTTTAACTGTCTTAAATTTTTATCATAGTTATTGAAGAAAAACATACACTACAAGAAAAAACATATTTTGCGACGATATTTTCCGAGGACTAGTCCTCGCTACTTTAGAGTTTCCGAGGACTAGTCCTCCCTTTTCTGTCCAAGGTAAAATCTTCCTAGCAATATACTAATCGAGGAGCTTTTCCGAGGACAAAGGTTCCGACCACATTTCCGAGTGATGGTCCTCGGAAATGTCCCGTGTTGGACCCGGTTTTGGCTACCTGAATAGCCGATAAGTAGTCCTCGGATTAATGGTCGGAAATATTTCCGAGGACTAGTCCTCAATAAAACTCCTAGGAAAATCCGGTTTATTTCCAGATCCAAAATACAAAGTTTCCGAGGACTAGTACTCGGTAATGTCCTCGGAAAAGTTTTTTTTCCCAATCCCATTCCAGCTTATTTCTGCAGCTCCATAGCCACCTATAATCAGCAATATTCAAAACAAACAACCATATACACGAGAAAACAGAGTAGCCAACAAATAAAACATCTATTCAACAACGTTTATCCCATGTACGACATTCAACAATTACAACACACAACTACGGCAATCTAACGCAAGTTTCATAAGTTGGAACAAACATGATCAAATGGTCTTGACATCAACATAAACTTCATAATACTTCATAATCAAGACAGGCCTTGGACATGATATGTACAACGGACTAATTATAATTTGAAGGACAAACTGAGCATAGGTTGATAAAGATACATTAACATTAACAAAGATGACACTTGTTTACCTTTTACACTTATAAAGTCTCGTTGTTACACATAGATTGAATTAAAAAAATTGCCATGCACCTTCTTGTGAATCTTGATGAGCATGGAGGCGGGCACCCAAACTTTGCAATTATGATAATTTCTAGAACCTATAACATTGAAGCCGCTTCAAGGCAAAATCTTTTTCTCATACCCCGGCTTTGTATTTGATCTTATACAACAATTGAAATGTGGATTAGTGCTTTCAAGATGCTGCATTCATTTAATAGTTGCCCCTGCAATCAATGTACAAAGTAAATATAACAATATTCAAGATAGATTGAATTTTCAATTATATACAATTTAAGCTATTAATCATTGAAATGTGTATCGACATATGTGTCTATTTCAAATGGTGCAAATCCAAAAAGTGTGTGGGAGTATATATGTTATTATATTGTGAAAGTAGGTGAGAAATGGTATGTGTGGAGAGGGCTGTGGAAATTTACATGCATGAAAGGTTTTTCAGTGCACTCTACTTTTTGACCGGGTAATATATTAGTATGTTATGTATATGCAATTCATTTTAATAATTATTTAAAGATTAAATTTTTAATTCTATTAATTAATGAGTTCTTTACGTAATGATCAATTGCATGCATGTATAACACCCCAAACATAAGGTTACTAGTCTAGCGCTTGGAGTTGAAGATTGATTCTATAGACTAACATGATTTTTTTTTAAAAAAAAAATGTATCCTAAAATTCACGCACATTTTGGGAGACTGCGGGTTTACTGGAGATTACCTATCCTAAAATTAATTCACGCTTAACTATGGAGTTCTAATTATAGAATAATTATCAAGAAATAAATGCACTTTGTTAATACTTCCTCTGTCTCACTCTTTTTGTTACAAATCATTTTTGACACTATTCAATGTTTAACTTTGATTCAAAATTTTATCATAGTTATGTAAGAAAAAATATAGTCAGGTGAGATCTTGTTAGATTCGTTTAATCTTGTAGTTTTAGACAATCAATTTTTTATTACTTTTCATTGTACACAATTTAAGTTATTAACCGTTAAAAATGTGCATCAGCATGCGTGTCGGAAGGGTGTGTAACAATTACACTGAGACGGAGGTAGTATAATATAAGTAGTTTAATTATATTCTTTTAATAACACAATATATATTGCATGTGGAATACATCATTTAACTCTCTTAAGTCTAATTTGATATTAAAACATATCAATATATGGATACACTTAGGGGTGTAAATGAGACTGATAGGCTCGAAAAATATTCGGGTTCGACTCGATCAAAGCTCGGCCAAAACTCGACTCGAAAGGCTTGGCTCGAATTCGAGATCGGCTCGAATATTAATGAGCTCAAGCCGAGCTAACTAATACTCGGCTCGAAAGCTCGATAATAGGCTCGAATATTATATATATATTATTTCTTTCTTAAAAATATAGTATATTTTCTTTCTTAACAAACGTGAGGAATAGGAAGTCCAACAGTAAATTCACTCCTCATTTTATTTAATAATATAGTACATTATATTTTATTATGGTTAACACTAAATCAAAAAAACTAAATCCCAATCTCCTTCCAAATTGAAACTATTATAAGGAATTATGAATAGTTTAATATATTTCTACAGAACTCCGTCTTTTAAGTTTTTAAGCTCATTATTGAATAATTTAAAATTTTTTAGTCTTGAGTTCAATGTGGTCTAGCTAGGGATACCCTGTTTAAAAAAAAAAAAAAAAAAAAAAAAAAAAAAAAAAAAATTTATGTCGAGCTTTTTTGGCCCTTCGAGCCGAGCTCGAGCTTCAATATATTGGGTCGAGCTCGAGCCGAGCTCAATTTTTAAAGCTCGTCGAGCTTCGAGCTCGAGCCGAGCCGAACCTATACATAACCGAGCCGAGTTCGAGCCTGGTAAGGCTCGAGCTCGGCTCGGCTCGTTTACACCCCTAGATACACTATAAGAAATTCCCGAAAAGACGATGAAAAAGAAGACGCATATCGTCACCTGACAAATTTTTTTTGTCTTATTTGTTGTCTTGTGCGCAAGACGACGAAATCTCTTCGCCGTCTTCCCATAAAATTTTTGTAGTGATATTATACATCACGAAATGTTTATTACTACACTGGAGCGTCAGCTATACTTAAAAATTGTTTAATTTGTTTAATTGATCAGCGACTTACGGAAATGGAATTTTCATTAGTGATCGAACAACACGTAGATCTTTGGTACAAAAATATTTTAAATATTAATTAATTTAATTTTGAATAAGCTAATTGAGTATATTTATATTTATGTTATCTATAGAAATGTTATCTTTAGATTATTAAAATTTTATATAGTTAAACTATATAATGATTAATTACTTTTTGAGTATATTATGGAGTATACTAATTATATATTTAATTTAGAAAAATGCAGAATACATTTTATGTCATGCTTGTATATTCTATATGAATAATTCTTTCATTTTGAATAATTTTGTTGGGGCCACAACAGTAGTGGGCCGCGAGAGAATGATTGAGCCATACAAAATGGGCTAGAAAATGATTTGCAAAGAAAGTAGACGCAGAATGGATTGGCTCGAAAGACTACAGATGGGCGATTGAGACAAAGCAGGAATCCAGACGAAAGGAGAATCTCAAGGACAAGGGATTTCGGCCGAAATAAAGTCAAGGCAGCCGATGTGGAAAGAGTGAAAGTCGGCTTAAAGGAATCGGCCGGAGAGCGGTTATCAAAGCTCCGGCTATAAATAGAGGATGTCATGCACATAATCAAGAGAGACCAATCCAAGCCCCAAAGTTCCTTTATCAAATTTAATTCTTTGTATCTTTACTGCTTTCCTTTACAGTTTTTCCTAGACTCTAGCTTAGCTTGTAGCGGTTACTTTTCCAAGTCCACCTTTGTTTCTCAACAACCGGTAGTTTGGTTCTATTTTTCCAGTGGATTCGCCGTTGTTTCTCAACAACCGGTAGATTCTCCATTGTATCCAGTTTGCCACTATAATTCCAGCGAATATTCAGTCAAGTTTGGGCGTGATTAGTCAAGTTTGGGCGCATTATTGTAAATCCGGACCCGTAATCGGTTTGATCCTTTTCCGATAGTCTCCCTTGAGGAGAAAAAGGTCATTGGCTCGACGCTAGCCAAATAGTGGCACGCTCAGTGGGACACTTAATGGCATTCGAGACTCCAGCGGTTAACACGGCGGCAAGGACTGATTTGCCACCGATTCAGGAAGAGCGCGCAGGAGAACCAGGTGAATTCCCGCCAAGATTCCCTGGACCATCAAACTTCCACAATCAGGAGTTTCCGCATGACGATCTAACCCCGCGGTTTCGTGATCATGTCCAGTTTATGGTAGAAGCGGCGGTTACCAATTCGGTTCGTCAGATAGAAGGTAATATACTGGCAGCAATTCCAGCTATGTTTAGAGCCGAATTAGCAAGGAATATGTATCCGATGGGAACGCAGAATGCACAGATGGCGCAAAATCCACCACCTGCGATGCAAAATCCTCCTAATTTTCAACAGCAGGCCTATCGGCCGCTAGGAGGCAGGGACCACGGCCTTTCGTCCCTCCTCAACAGAGGTACGATCAGCAACAGAATCAACCGCCTCAACCAGCAGTGCAAACGCCTGCTCCAGTGGTACAACAACAATATCTACCACTGCAGCCGAATCCGCCACAACTGGTTGATCGAGAGCTTATAGCTAAGATCATTTGTACACAGTTCGGAAACCTCATCGGCCAGGAGAATAGGCCGATGTATAGGAAGCCTTACCCCGATTATATAGAAGAGCAGTATCCACTGCCTAGAGGAGTGAAGGTTCCTGATTTTAACACATTCTCAGGAGAGGTTGGCCGATCGACGATAGAACATATCGGCCGATTTACAGCTCAATGTACCAGAATTGCACAAAATAATTTTCACAAGCTGATATTGTTCAGCTTATCGCTTACTGGTCCAGCATTTGAGTGGTACATTAATTTGCCCGCCGGATCAGTCAACACTTGGGTTGAAATGGAGCGGTTATTTCATGACTGATTTTACAATACCAGTCCTGAGGTATCGGTTGTTGATCTAACAACAATAAAGCAGAAGGCGGGTGAATCAGTCACGGAGTTCATCAGACGATTTTACGCTGTTAAAGCTCAGATGAAGACAATGCTGCCAGAGCATGAATATATCCAAATCCTGAAGCAGAATCTGAAGTTCTCCATCAAAGATGGTCACAAGACCGAGGACTGTGGCCGAATTAACGGCCGAAGCTATAAGAATGGAAACCTACTTGGCGGAGCAAGCGGCTTTTAAATCAAGCCGGAGTCAAAGTGGGAGATCACAGCCTATTCAATCGGCTGCATCATTCACCGAATCTCTGAATAGGTGTGAAATTGAAGAAGAATATAATGTGGACGACATTCCTGCATTAGCCGAAGTTGCATGGGCTGAATTGGTGATAAAGAAGCCAATGACATGTCCAGCTCTTCGGCCAGTGAGAGGCAAGGAGAAAGAGGGGGAAGTCAGGGACGAATCTCAGAGGTTTTATTCTTTCGATCTATCTTAGATGGATGAAATATTTGACTATTGCCAGAAGAATGGGTTACTTAAATTCAAAGGAAATCATCCACAGCCGACTAAAGAGCAATTGGATGCTGGGTGGTGTAGATTTCACGGATCAGCCACTCATTCCACTGCGGTCTGTGGACATTTCAGGAAGTTAATCCAGAAGCACGTGGATGATGGGAAACTAAAATTCCCAGATAGACTAATGGCAATTGATAAAAATCCGTTTCCTGTTGCCAACATGGTGATGGTGCACCCCGATCAGAACAAGTCGGTACATGATCGTCTAGGGGACCAACCATCGTCCAGTAAAAGTTCTGTGCACGATCGGCTAGGAAGTCAGCCATCGGTCCAGAAAAAGACAGGAGTATGGAGACGATTAGGGTCTCCACAAAAGGGGAAAGAGAAATCCGATGTTTTTAACCGATTGGGAGACTATGAAGTCAAGGAATGGGTTAAGCAATCGGACAAACAACAGAAGCTGGAATCCAAGGACGAGAGCGAAAGGCCAACATTGAAAATCATAACCAATGGTTGGGATTCCGAGATGAAATTGACAGCCGATAAGAGAAATCGAAAGACTGTAATTCAGATTACGGTTCCCGAGGTGGTTGTGTCCCCAGAAACGAAGAAGTTCAGAAGGCCACCAGCTAATACCCAGGTAGGCCGATGGGTTCAGAATTCCCCAGAGAAAAGTCATTTCGGCCAGAGCCGATTTGAGAATTCAGTCTGGACGGCAGGGGATGAAAAGACCCCAAGTGGGAAAGATCATATCGTACCTTCAAACGGAGAATGCAGCGGCTTAAAGCAGCCAGAGCAGATGAGGTAGAAGAGTACGAAATGATGCACATGGAGGAGGACTTCCCAGACGATTGCTCTTCATCTAAAGGAAGGATCCTAAGTAAAGTATTTTCGGCTCATCTGAAGTCAGCCGAAAGAAAGAAAGAAAAGAATTATGAGCCGAAAGAAGATCAGAATCGGCTGAAAAATAAAACTGAATTTCGGCCGAAAATAATTCAGCCGAAAGCCGATAGTGACCAGCCGAAAAATGAAGGAGGAGTTGAAGCCTAGACCAGTCCGAACTAGGGAATGGAAGCCGAAGACAACGATTGTCCCGAATAGTGAGACGCTATCAATTGGACAGTTTAAGTTCGACTTTGGGTCTAGTGCAAACATGATAGGGACGACCACGGCAAGTTGTGAAGAGTATTGGTCCGATTCGGAACCAGCTCTGGTCTTTTGTTAGAAGGAATGAGAGTATTTTGGTGAAGAAGAACCTATAGTGGATTTTTGCTTCGCTAAACTCGAAACACATCGGCCTGAAGCCGAAGCAGAGAAATCTGTTGAAGAAGGGTATGAGGCTTTTGTCTCGGAAGCTCAACTAAGTATGATTTTACCCCCGACTACAAAGATGTCTCAACATGTGAGGCCTTTGTATGTCAAAGGCTGGGTTAACGGGAGGCCCCTAAGAAGAATGTTTGTTGATGGTGAGCAACCGTCAACATTATGCCATTGTCTACGTTGACGAAAATTGTCCGCTCAAAGGACGATCTGTTTCCCACAAGAATGAAGGTGTTGAGTTTTGTGGGAACACAAACGGCGGCCGAAAGGATGTATATTAGTGGATGTTACAGTCGGAACAATCTCGATTCCGACTATGTTTTTTGTAGTAGATGCAGAGGTCCCGTATGCGGCCCTATTAGGCCGATGCTGGATTCATACAGCTAGATGTTTGCCATCAACACTTCATCAGAAGATATGGTTTTGGAAAAATGATGGCACAGTTGAAGAAGTGGACGGTGATCAACCTCCGTTTCCAGTCAGCACAGCCGGCCGAATTGATGCGGTACTATATGAAGAGCCCATACAACCGTTCCTAGCGGTGGTAGGGGAACGATACCCGCAGGTTGTTGAATGCGACTGGACAGACTTGGGGTTTGAGGTCAGATACCAGGCCGACGTACGGCCAGACGCTAAAGAAAGTAAATAATGAATGAAGAAACTAAGAAAATGATTGAGTTCGAATTAGTCGAACTCGGGTCTTCAAGCGAGAAAGCAAGTTGGAGTGAGCTCATGGATGCTATTCCAAAACGTACACCAGATTTCAAAGCTCAAGATCCCCTGAAGATGATTGATGTGGGCACAGACGAGCACCCGAGGGAGATCCCAATTAGTGCAAATCTAGATCAACAAGTGACAGGTCGATTCAGGGAGGTGTTGGTTGAGTTCAAAGATTGTTTTGCATGGAACTATACAGAGATGCCACGATTGGAAAGATCCATCTACAGCATAGACTACCAATCAAAGAAGGGTTTAGGCCGCATAAACAGCCGGCCAGGAGGGCAGCGCCCAAAATAGTTCCAAAAATAAAAGAAGAGATGGAGAAATTGTTAGCGGCCGGGTTTGTTAGGCCAGCTAAGTATATAGAGTGGTTGTCAAACATTGTTCCTGTAATAAAGAAGAATGGGAAATTGAGAGTCTGTATTGATTTCAGAAATCTAAATATAGCCACTCCCAAATATGAATACATGATGCCTATTGTCGATTTGTTAATCGATACGGCCGCAAAACAGGGGATGTTATCCTTTATGGATGGATATTCGAGATACAACCAAATCTTTATGGCCGAAGAAGATGTGCACAAAACTGCATTCAGGTGCCCAGGAGCTATTGGGATATATGAATGGGTAGTAATGTCATTCGGTTTGAAGAATGCAGGAGCTACATATCAGAGGGCAATGAACTATGTCTTTCATGATTTAATAGGAGACTGTGTAGAGGCCTACATCGATGATGTCATGGTCCGATCCAAAGATGTGGAAAGCCATTTGGACGATTTATGAAGAGTATTTGCGAGAATGAGGCTACATGGAGTCAAAATGAATCCAGCCAAATGTGCTTTTGGAGTGCAAGCAGGGAATTTTCTTGGGTTCTTGGTACACAACAAAGGCATTGAAGTTGATGCAAACAAAACCAAGGCCATTCAGGAAGCTAGGCCTCCACATGATAGGAAAAGTCTACAAAAATTCCTTGGTCAAATCGGTTTTCTAAGAAGATTCTTGGCAAATGCGGCCGGGAAGTAAAAGCCATTAACCGATTTACTGAAACCAAAGAAAGAGGAGGAATTAAAGTGGGGAGTCGACCAGCAGAGTGCCTTTGAACAACTGAAGTAGGCCCACCAGTGTTGGTCCCTCCAATCCTCGGCCGACCTTTAAAGCTATATATAGCAGCGGCCGAAAAATCTATTGGAGCATTATTGGCTCAAGAAGACGACGAAGGAAGAGATCAGGCGATTTATTACTCGCCGATTCATAAACTGTGTTTGAGACTTTATCATGCATGCCAAAAGCTAGAATATTATATCCAGCCAAGGCAAGTGATAGTGGCAGCATCAATTGATATAGTCAAGATCATGATGAATGATCCAATTAGTAGCCGAAGAATGGCCAAATGGGCAATGAGGTTAAACGCATATGATCTCAAGTATCAACCGCTTAAGGCTATGAAAGGACAAGTCGTAGCCGATTTTCTGGCCGATCATCCAATGTCTTCAACATCCGATGATATTGAAGAACAATTTCGGCCGATAATGAACGAAATAGGGATAGTATACCTGCAGCCATGGACGATGATGTTTGATGGTTCCAAGGCCGCCTCAGGAGTTGGAGCAGGGTTCACACTACATACACCAGAGGGCAAGGTATACAAATACTTCGTACAATTGCCGAATTCTTATACGAATAATCAAGCGGAATACAAAGCGTTGATTTCGGGATTACAACGTCCGATAGAAAAAGGAGTAAAGGCTATTATAATCAAAGGAGATTCACAAATAGTTATTCAGCAGTTGCTAGGAGATTTTTCGGTTAAAAGTTCTCAATTGATCAGACTGTACGAAGAAGCAATTGGTCTATTGGAAGAATTTGATGAGATATACATCGAATATATCCCGAGAGAAAAGAATGAGTTAGCCAATGAATTGGCTCAACATGCAGCTAGATATCGGCTGATGCCGATAGCAAGAAACTCGGAAATATATTTGGCCAAAACAGAGAAGGCCGAATGGATCAAAGAGATAGCGCGAACCTTGGAAGATCCAGCCGAAGCTAATCTAGCCGAAAAGCAGAAGGCGATGGATTATATAATAATAGGGGGATTACTTTTCAAACGAGCCGTCAATGGAATATTACTCAGATGTGTCGGAGAAGAAGATGCTAAAAGAGTAATGAGAGAAGTACATGAAGGAATATACGGCGCACATCGTGCAGGAAAGTCAATGAAATGGAGTATCATTCGGCTAGGATATTATTGGCCGAATATGGGAACAAATTGTGAGAAATATGCAAAAGGATGCCGCGAATGTCAAAAGCATGGGCCGATTCAGAAGTTACCGGCCGAAGAACTACATATAATGATTAAGCCATGGCAATTTCGAGGATGGGCTATGGATATCATTGGAAAAATTCATCTCTCTTCATCAAAAAGGCATGAGTTTGTGTTAGTGGCAACGGATTATTTCACGAAATGGGCCGAAGCACAAGCATATGTCAGTATTTCCCAAGAAGAGGTTATTGAGTTTATTAAGAGACAATTGATCTACAGATTCGGAATCCCACAGACGATTCTAACAGATAGGGGAACCCAAACAAAATGAATCGCTTTTAAGATGATCCTTCTAGTGTTTGTGGGAGAAAAAGTCAAGGCCTTTGCGGACGAATACGGAATAAAGATCGTGCATTTGTCACCATACTATCCACAGGGAAATGGGCAAGCAGAGGCCACGAACAAGCAACTGATAGGGATTATAAAGAAAATGATTGAAGATCAGTCAAGGAAGTGGCATGAGAAGTTGTCTAAGGCTTTATGGGCTTATCGGAATGCCAAGACTTTAGCCACTGGATTTACGCCATTTCGGCTGACATACAAGATGGATGCAGTACTTCCAGCCGAAGTAACAGTGCCGACTCTGAGCACAAGTCAAGCAGATTCGATGTCGGCCGAACAGTACGATCAATCAATGAAGGACGAATTATTGGATGTCAATTCCGATCGGGCACAAGCATTTGAAAATTTACAGAAGAATAAAGACGTCGTGGCCGATTGGTACAATAAAAGAATTCATGTTAAGCAATTTGAAGTTGGCGATTTAGTGTGGAAAGTTATATGGCCACCCAAACCGAAGGATGGCCGATTGGGAAAGTGGAGCCCCAATTGGGAGGGACCGTTTATTGTTCAGACGAAATTGCCAAATGGAGCATACATGTTAGTGGACGAAAATGGAGAACAAATGTCAAATCCAGTTAATGCAAGATACATGAAGAAATATTATGCTTTAGTTTGGGATTAAACATCAAGTGAAAACAGTAAATATTTTATATCATGGACGAACATTACAAAGAGGAGCTACTTCGGCCGAAGACAGCGTCGATAGTCCGAAATTACAATATACAAGGGAAACGTCCTAATCCAGCAGGGCCGGGAAGGGATGGAAGGCAATGGGATCTGAAGTGGAAGACATTCACATTCATTCCCAAGTTCTTCCCGCCCATAGGATCGGCGGAGGCTATGTAAGTGAAACCAGCTCCCCGATCATTAAGAAAGAGAAAAAGGAATATATAAGCTTTGCTCCGATGGATAACCCCACTGGACATACACAGCAGAAAAGGAGTCCGAGGGGTATGGCCTTCAGAGCAAAAAGAATTAAAAGGTCCCAAAGAAAAACGGGGTTATCATTCGACCGCCCAGGACTTTGGGACCGACATAAGCGAGGATACACAGGTCATATCAATATTAAAATGCAAGACAAAGCCTGAGTATGATCGTCAAAACATATGTTAGGAAAAGAGTTGAGAGATCCTCTCCCGCATGAGCATGGCAGTAAAAGGGTTAGCTGAACTCGTGCCACACGGAGGAGGGATCTTCGCATCATGAGTGAAGAGTCAAGCGAAGGATCAGTATGCCAAGGAGGCCAGGGCACAAAAGGAATGAAAGACATCGAAGAAATCGTAACGAGCATTGCAAAGTGTTGCGATAGAAGAGAAAGGGATGCTGGTATTTATAGAAGATCAACAAAATGGCATTTAAAGCAAGGGCAGAAACGTAAAGAAATAAGCATTAAAGATAGAAAAGACGTTTCATGATTTCCAATAAAGCTGCAGAGAATATTGCCCTGCCAAAGAAAGATCCCGAAGGTTACGGGAAACAGATGCAGTAATTCACAAAAGACGAACATCAGATAACAGGCCGATCAGAAGTACAAAAATCGGCCAAAGAAAAGGAAAAGTCAAGAGTACACAAAATGATACATCAAAATCAGAATTCGAAGAGTCATAGCAACAGTAATCGAATAACAACAACAATAAGGAAATCTCAATCTCCACTCAAGTCATAAGCAATATCGTCGTCGGAACCACGAGAAGAAGCAGCGGCCGGATTACGGACAGTCGCAGAATCCAAGGCCGATTGAAATTCTTGAAATGATCGAGCTTCAGCTTCGGCCGAAACATGAAGGTCGTCGGGTTGAGACAAAAGTAGGTGCTCAGAAACCTCGTGGAGAGCTCCAGATCAGATATCTAAGGAAAAAAGGAGAGATATAAAATCACTCCATACTATCTCAATTAAAAGAACAGATTAGCAATGAAATGTTACCAGAATCCTGAGGGTTAAACCCTATAGAAGGATCAATGACAGGGTTATCAGGAACCGTGGAAGTATCGGGTGCAGAGCGGAATTGAGCCGCGGTAGATCAAATTTTATCAACCACAGTTTGAGTGTCCGACCACAAACCATGGAAACTGCTGATGACTTCGTCGCTAAAGGAAGACCTTAGGGAAAGATAACCCATCTCCTGTTGGAGCTTGGCAAGCTTATCTCTGGGAGCTTGGGCAGATTTGTGAAGCTGCTTGACAAGACATTGTAGATGAGTCGACTCCTTGTCCACCTCAGCCAGGGCATTCCTAACATGTTGTGCCTCATGCTGGAGTCGGCTAATATATAGGTCAATGGCAGAAAGATCTTCCGAGTACTTGAGCTTAAGAGTGTCATTGGCTGAAAATTTATTCATATGTGCTTGATAATCGGAGGCATGTTTATCGAACTCCAACTTATGTTGGGTGATAGAGGCATGCTCGTCTGCAAGTTTCTTACGAGCGGCCGAAATACCAGGAAGCTCAAGGTCCATACGTAAAATACAGGTGAACATCGCCTGGTGGGTGTCTTCCAAACCCGATGTGAGAAGCTCTTCAGAAAAAGACTGCTTGATGTGGGAGAGAAGCAGGAGAATAGGCTTGGTTTGAACCAAAAGAGCATCCGACTGACAAGTAATCAGACAATCCAATTCGTCCAAACAAGCCCCGAAAGTGGTAGGGAATTCCGACGAAGAAGAAGAAAAAGGCGGGGAAAAGAAATCATCCAAAATATTCCTATCCGGAAAAGGAGAAGGAGGAATACTATCACTAAGGGACAACCCTTCTTTTCGGACACGGGCAATGGATGGGTCAGGAAGAGAAACAGCTGAAGAGGAAGGAAGTGCCGCCACCGAAGAAGCAGGCGGATCAGGGATAACTAAATCAACATCACCAGCACTAGAAACATCAGGGATCGAGCTTGGCCCTAGGCCAACTGATGGTACAGGAATGGTCGATAAAGCAGGAAGTATATCAGAGACAACTGCCGAAGTCTCATCAATGGGATCAAGGGCCGAATAAGAAATAGAAGAACGACGAGGCATATCATCTGGACCAGACGAATGACCAGGCGACACAGAAGGGCTAGAAGGACCGGTAGCCAGATGAGCCTGAAAAAGAAGAGGAAATAAGTATCAACAGAACAACAGCGAGTAACTAAAAACAATAAGGGGGAACCGCGAAAAACCTGATCAGCTGACGCAGCGATCCAGTGAGAGGTGAACGAGTTGACTGTCTTCTAGCCTTGGGGGCAGGTTCACCTTTCGTTTTTCCCGAGCTCGGAGCAGCACGCTTTCGCTTCAAAGAAGCAGCAGGAGCGGATGAAGGGGGTGGGCGAGACGGAAGAGACGAGATATCGTCCAAGGTCCCTGCGAGATAAGGAAAAAATGAAGGAAAAGTCTGAGAAAAACACAGAGTATGAAATAAGAAATCGAAGGGACTTACTAAGCAAAGGAAGTAAAGGATCATCCTCCTGAGAAGAACAGGAGTAATCGGGGGGCTGATTCGATAACAGAAAACATCATAATACCTGGGAAACCGCGTGAAATGAAAAGAGTCTGCAAGTCAGTCCCGAAATTGGCACAAGAAAGAACTTTTTCCCACCAGTCGTCAAAACGCTTTGTCGACAGACCAGGGCAGACATCGAAAGAACGGACTTCAAAATTGCAAATGTGGAGAGCCCATGTTCGGCAAAGATGACGGCTCTCCTCTGGGCCGAATCCTTTAAAGGATTTACTAAACCGATTCGGGTCTCCACGGAGATGAAGGACTACATCCTGAGCAAAACCAAATTGACGGCTGACCAGATGAGGATTATAAACTTCAAAGAGGATAGAATGATCAGGAGGAACAAACAGTGAGCAGTTGAAGATATGACGAGGAACAATACAAGCATTCCAAACTTGAGCCAACGGCTTTGAGAGAGATGCACCGAAAGGGGGAGCACCGATCGCCGAAACCCAACATTTAGAAGAGCCAGAGTAAAGACAGCAAGAGAAGGAATCAAGAGGGGGTCTATTCATAAAGTAGTGGATCCATTGTTTGATACGTATGTCAGGAAAACGGACCCCAAGAAGGTCATTGCCCGAAGGAGGAGTAGTATCAGAGGACTGAGGCTCAAAACCAGAAATATCTCTAAAATGCCAGGCGAGCCAAAGATGAAGAAACCAAAGAGGGTCGTGAGATCTGTTAGGATGACCATCAGCCCAGCCACGTACCTGGGACGAAATATCAACATACAAGTGAACTAAAAAGTAATCGGCAAGAGGCAAACGAGTATCATCCATAAGCGACTTGGCTAAAGGGTAAGTTTCAAGAATGACATTCTTGGCTGGAGCACACCAAAAGAATCGGCTAAGAAAATGCATCATAAAAGCCACGGGTTCCGCCTTGAGAAGTTCAGACTTGGTACCACAATACCGAGTAATCCATAGGGCAAAAGTAAGCCCCTAAAGATAGCCAGTGATCTTCGTTGAGGGTTTTTCGGAAGTAGTAACACCCAAAAAGTGTTTTCCAAGAGAGGGCAAATCCAAAAGAAGTTTAACATCTTCAATAGTCGGGGTCATCATACCCCAAGGGAAGCAAAAGCAGTTAATGAAAGAATTCCAGAAACAAAGGAGGGCTTGAATGTGCCGATATTCAGAAGGAAAGGGCTGAACACTCAGTTTAATCAAATGATTAATACCGGTGGATGACCAAATCGGTTCACAGTGAGGCCGTACCCGTGCATACCAAGCAGTATGTTCGGGAGTCACAATAGGCCAAGTACTGAGGGTACTAAAAAGTTTAGCGGAAAAATGATCCAAAAACAAGGGAATCGTCTTCGAATCACCAAAGAAAGTAGAAACAGAAGCGGCGGCTTCGACGGAAGTCGCCAAAGGCCCGAGTGTAATGAAACCTTCATCAGTTAGACTAAGGGAAGTTTGATCAGCGAAAGAGTCTTCAATATTCTTGATCTTAAGGGAAGAAGGCGAAAGAGTTGGCTGCGCCATCAAGAAAGGAGGAAGGGGATTACAAAGAGAATATGGAAGTTCACAAGAATGAGAAGAAGAGACGATAATTGAAAGATAAAAGAATCTGGAGAATATGAAGAGGCGTGACCGGATTCCAAGGAGGAGTTAGCGCACGAAAAGGGGAGTGGGAGAGTTAGGTTTATTTGGGCTCCTTCCAGAGACGAAAATTCGCCCAAGTAAGGAGGGCATCTGTTGGGGTCACAAGAGTAGTGGGCCGCGAGAGAATGATTGGGCCATACAAAATGGGCCAGAAAAGGATTTGCAAAGAAAATAGACGCAGAATGGATTGGGCCGAAAGATTACGGACAGGCGATTGGGACAAAGCAGGAATCCAGACGAAAGGGGAATATCAAGGACAATGGATTTCGGCCGAAATGAAGTCAAGGCAGCCGATGTGGAAAGGGCGAAAGTCAGCTCAAAGGAATCAGTCGGAGAGCGGTTATCAAAGCTCCGGCTATAAATAGGGGATGTCATGCACATAATCAAGAGAGACCAATCCAACCCCCAAAGTTCCTTTATCAAATTTAATTCTTTGTATCTTTACTGTTTTCCTTTATAGTTTTTCCTAGACTCTAGCTTAGCTTATAGCGGTTACTTTTCCAAGTCCACCATTGTTTCTCAACAACCGGTAGTTTGGTTCTATTTTTCCGGTGAATTCGCCGTTGTTTCTCAACAACCGGTAGATTCTCCATTGTATCCAGTTTGCCATTATAATTCCAGCGAATATTCAGTCAAGTTTGGGCGTAATTAGTCAAGTTTGGGCGCATTATCGTAAATCCGGACCCGTAATCGGTTTGATCCTTTTCCGATAGCCTCCCTTGAGGAGAAAAAGGTCCTTGGCTCGACGCTAGCCAAACAAATTTGCAAAATTTATAACATTTAGAATAAAATTTATCTTTTTTCTCTTAACAAAAATCTAAATAATCTTATAAAAGAATGTTTATATGAAAAGATCCCCCTTTTTAATGTATTCACAAGTTACTCATGAATAATAAGCTCGCACGCATTCACCAAATTGAACAAACTTAAAGGGCATTAAGGAAGCTTCCAAATGGGCCAGAAATGAAAAAGAAATGGATGATTCTCCACTATATCATTGTTCACACTGCTCTAAACCAAAAAAAATTCACTTCCTTGAAATTAAACTTTGTAAAATAGACACATTAAGATCATATGTGGAGGAAGATTAACCCTCACATAATTGTGTCATGAATTTGATCAATCATGTGCATAAATTTCCTTAATTAAATACGACTATTACAAATTAAACATAGTTAACTTTAAAGTTTTCATTTCATGAAGTACATTTCATTTGTTATGACCAATTTATAATTTAAAATCATACTTTTAATTACAGTGTATCTTCTTCATCAATGTTTCTATCCCTATATACGTGGACATCAAGTATATTTAGAAGTCATGTATCTTCCAATCCGCCTTTGTATGATCAAGAGTATATATTACACACTTTTCTTTGTTCTTTGCTGACGCTTGTCCGTACTTGTCACAAAAAAAAATTATATACTACCTCCGTTCCTTTTTAAATGTAACATTTTGACTTTTGTCACTGTTCATTGAGTAACTTTGACTAGACTTTTTAATACAATTATATAAGATAAAATATAGTCAAGTGAGATCTTGTTGGATTCGTCTAAACGCATAGATTTAGAATATCAAATTTTCATAATTGTTACTTGTGTGGAATTTGAGTTATTACGGATTAAAAATGTGTATTGGATTGCGTGAAATGTGGGTCCGTAGCATTTATTTAGGAACGGAGGAAGTATTACACACATGTGGTGCTAGTGGATTATATTCTTTATGGACAATAATGGCCACAAATTGTCAAAAATCTTACTTACCCTCTCGTTGAGAAGATACCGTCATACCAAGAATAGTCGTTGGCTTTTTTTTTTGTTTTTTGTATCGTGGATCCAGTACAATATTAATCATTGAATAAAACGTAGTAATTGATTGAATATATAATAAATATATATAAGATAAAGATAAAGAGAGTTGACCTAAAATACTCAAAGAGGACAAATTAAAAAAACAATAAAAGAAATTATATGCATCACGTACGTAGATCGACCATTATTATAAATAGGTCCTGAGGTTCATTGCTAATTTGTCACTAACAAACCACACCAAACAAATATATCCAGTTGCCTAAATCTAGTACTAGAGATTAAAAATTAAAGTAAATATGGGCATCATTAAATTGCCAGCAATCCTTGCTATTCTTGTTGTAGTAGTAGGAGCTGCCAATGCTCAATTGTCGGCAAATTTCTATGCCTCAACATGCCCGAGCCTCCTTAGCATTGTCAGATCAGCTGTTACTTCTGCTGTGGCCACCGACCGTCGGATGGGGGCTTCCTTGCTTCGTCTCCATTTCCACGACTGCTTTATATTGGTAGTTGCTAGTAATTTATATATTGGGTATTTCTATATGCATGTATATAGTATGTATTTTTACAGTTTTGTTTTTACTATCCTGAGTATATGCATGTGGCATGTGAGTAAGTATTTGACATGAAACGACAATCCTAATAAAATGAATGAAACGACACGACAGGGATGCGACGCGTCGGTTTTGCTGGACGACACGGCGACATTCACTGGGGAAAAGACGGCAGGTCCCAATGCGAATTCGCTAAGAGGGTTTGACGTGATCGACAACATCAAAACTCAGGTGGAGCGGGCCTGCCCCGGCGTCGTTTCCTGTGCTGATATTGTCGCCCTTGCTGCCCGTGACGGCACCGTTGCAGTGAGATATATACATACTACTAAATACATACATTTCGTGATTTTACAAATCGGTTAATTAAAATTAATTCAGCTGTCGGGACCAAGCTGGACGGTTGCACTGGGGAGACGGGACTCCACCACCGCAAGCTTGAGCGACGCCAACAGCGGCCAACTCCCATCACCGGCGTCCAGTCTCAGCACCCTCATTTCCGCCTTCTCTAACAAGGGTTTCACCACCAGGGAATTGGTTGCCCTATCCGGTAATTAATTTAGAATTAAAATTTAGTAAATTCTACAGCAAGTCAAATAGAAATTTAAAGGGAACGCGACTTGACCAAGTGGTCATCTTCCTGCCTTCCAAACATAGGTTTGGGGTTCGATTCCCTATCCGGCTTCTATCCCTCCTCTTTATTTTTTTTGTAATTTATGTGGCTTTGGCTCCCACACACTTTTATCCACAAATATGTGACATTGTTTACTTCAAAAAAAAAAATAGAAATTTAAAATTAATCTAAATTCAACAATTCAGCAAAGCTCGAAAGTCGTTGCTAATAATTACTGGGTCAACGCAGGAATGATTCTTACAAGTTACAACTCCATCCATAATTTGATTCTTATCGTACCTATATATTAAATGTACAACAGGATCGCACACCATAGGGCAGGCGAGGTGCGCGACATTCAGGGGAAGAATATACAACGACGCCAACATAAACAGCGCGTTCGCGACATCCCTGCAGGGGAACTGTCCACAGAGCGGCGGAGACAACAACCTGGCGCCCCTGGACACCGTGAGCCCCACGGGTTTCAACAATGATTATTACAGGAATCTTCTGACCCAGAGGGGGCTGCTGCACTCGGATCAGGAGCTGTTCAACAACGGCACGACGGACGCACAGGTGAGGGCGTACAGCACGAATTCGGCGAGCTTCTTTAATGACTTCGCCAGCGCCATGGTGAAGATGTCCAACCTCAGCCCGCTCACCGGCACCAACGGCCAGATCAGGACCAACTGCAGAAGAGTCAACTAGCTAAATTAATTAATTAACTAGTGATTAATGAAGCCTGAGTTTGATCGTCGTTTCGGAGTTTTGCTAGATTAATGATTCCTAAATACGTACTATTATTATGTATGCTTTTGTTTAAATGGTTGAGGTGTTGTTGTGTGTTCTGTCTTTCTGTCTGTCTGTCTGTCTGTCTGGCGGCAAAAGTCAAATTAATAACGTTGTTGCTGTAGGGATATTTCAGTCTGTCCTCCATAATGATGGACATATAATTGTCTGCCGATGTCATATTACATTATTCTGAAAGCAACCGTACCGGCCAGTATTATATTGTCACAAATTAAAAGTACTACACTAATTCACTCTGGCATTTTAATCACCGTTGTTTCTCGGAACATTCATCAGTGCGCATACTGAAAATTGTGTTTTTTATATTTATTTCCGATCGAGTATTCATACGTAGGAGAGTAGGGTTTTGTGGGTGCATGACTCAACGGGTTGACAATCGATTTTTTTTTTTTTTTTTTTGTTTTAAGTATAAAGGACTAAAGTTCAATCCCTCGAGGCAGTTACGTTGGAAGGGACATGGAACCATTTGATGTTAAAACACATGTCCCAACCAAATTACACTACAGGAATATCTAGCTTTTGTGCTGAAATTTTTTTTACCAAAACAATCAATTTTCGGTGACCGGAACGAAAAATATCATTCCGTTGCAAATTTTTTTCGCTAAATCGTTACTTTCATCGAAATCTTCGTTTGTGTATAATCATAATGGAGAAATTAAATTGATTTATTTTAGGGTGCAAATATAATGAATGAAACCTTGTTTGTGTATTAGCTTTATTCCATCCCTATGTATTTCGTAGTACATGCAACAGAAATGAAATACTGGACGCAGCAGCCTAATACATACGGGCTTGCTGCCCGCAAAAGAAAAATGTCAAATGGGCTGGAAAGTACGTCCGTTTATTTAAATAAATGCATCTTTTCAATTGGGGCCATATATTGAAGATGAAATGTGGACTCTTCCTATTGGGCTGGGCATACAACATATCTCGTGAATACTATTGATGTCTTTAGTACTCCGGTTATTATACAATCTTTAAATATATAGTACATGGGGATTTGAACCTCCAACCTTCCGTTGGACGTTAAGGGACTTAACCACTTGGGCTAAGTCCTCATCCCCGTCTCATTCACAATTTGGCTATTATTCACACAATGAATTTGAGTTAAAGTTTTATATAGTTATACAAGTTAAAATATAAACAAGTGGGGTCTTGTTAGATTCGTCTCGTCTTTTAGTTTTTAAATATAGAACTTTTACAATTTTTACATGTACCAAACTTGAGTTATTAATTACTCCCTCCGTCCCAATATAAGTGGCCCATTTCTTTTGGGCACGGGAATTTAGGTAATAGAATTTAGTAGTTAAAGTGGTGTGAGTAAATTTGACTAATTCATCCATCTAATTTATAATGGTTACATTTGACTTTTAACCATATTTATTATTTAACTTTGACTTAATGTTATCGTAATGATGTAGAAAGACAAAAATAGTCAAGTGTGATCTTGTTGGAATCGTCTAATCGTATAGTTTTAGAATATATATTTTATATAATTTTTATTTATACCCATTTTGAGATATTAATGTTAGGTCCACTAGGCAGCAGGATGAATACTTTATGCAGAGGTTCACTGATTATTATGAACTCAAACACCAACACAGATTAATGCACCAAGATACAAACCAAGCACAGCGGAATAAATATAAAGCATAAAGTAAATCAATGAGACAAGCAATTGTTGACCCAGTTCGGCCTTCGGCCTACGTCTGGGGGATACCAATCCAGGAGTTATTTTACTATGTGTTTCAAGATGGTTTACAACCACACACACTAGCAAAATAAAGAGAATGACTTCACCATAAACTCCAAGCAGATAGGTGTTGGAACCAGACACGCTCACAGGTCCTGGTATAGGTGCTCCACCTATTTCAACTCCCCAAAGCTCCTGCCTTGAGTTTCCCTTGAAGTAGTCCGTGAATCACTTCTCTGGAACAAGATGTTTTCGATCAGTGTACGCTTATCTCCTTCGAAGCCTTTGGACAATCTCCTCAAGTAGATTAACAACCTGCAATCGATCAAGGAGGAAGTCCAAGGCTTGTCGATTTGGCAGCAACAGATAAATTCTCAGAACAGAGGGCTGCAAATCGATCAAGGCTTCTCACAAAGTATTTCCAAAAGCTTAGAGAGAATTCAGAGTGTTTCCAAGATAGATAGAGTGAGAAGTTCTTCTTCCATCCCTCTGAAATCTCTTTTATCCAAGAAGCCGCAATTCTGGAACGGTCACCTGCAACTAGCCGTTGGAATTGTACAGTGTCCGTTACTCACAACGTTCAAACTCAATTTCACTAATCTGAGGGAGGATTCCTGCAAAATAAACATTAGTGAATAATCTCTCCAGATTAGGAAAAGAGTCGTTGGGCTCCAGCAGGTCTTTCAAAATATTCCACGTCGCACATGAAGACTGCCGCTCAGGAGGTTCATCCAGGGAGTTCAATCATCGACTATGAACTTCTAACAAAACCTTGACTCAACAATCTCCCCCTTTTTGGCAGGAAGTGAGCCAGTACAAAATACCAATCGATGATGAACTATTACATGAATAACAATGAACCTACTAGCACCCAAAACCTAACCACCAAATTACATCCCTGAAAAAGCTCTTCATAAAATGACACAGTCAACGCATAGAGCTTACATTAAAATCAAAAACAGGGGACCAGTTCACAACAATTACAACCATCCAACAAAACATTAACCATAAACAGTTCAGAGTATGCATCAGCAAACATAGTCAACATCACTCCAACATAAGATAGTCCAAAACAAACAACCACAGAAAATATTAGAGTATCTTGATCAAAGATCTCAACAGAATTTAAAAAGTTGTAGGGTTAGAAAGATATTACCAAATTTCCAGCAGTGAGAGCAGCTTCATCAGATGTTGGAATTTTTGAAAAGTTGAAAAGTTTTCTACTCCCCCTCTGGATCAGCTTCCATGGCAAAAACATCATTCTTCAGCTTCCTCAGCATCCTCAGAATCTCCTTCCTCCTCATCTTCCTGGGGAATGTGCAGAATAGCACCCTCATCATCCGACCACACCTCAGGCAGAAGGGCTAAAGCTTGTTCAACTTTATCTTCTATCTGAGTCTGCCTTTCCTTTAGTTCCCTCAACTCTTGAACAGCAGCAGATATGATAGACCTGGCACGATCTAGAGCATTCTGACCAGGCAAGGATCCATCAGGGCCAGGTAGATCAGGGGTCTTCTTTAGAAGTCTCTGAGAAATGGTGAACTCCACAATGGGATTGGTTGGCACTTTCTTCCCTCCAAGTATGTTTTCTCCTTCCAGAAATGCAGTAATCAGGGCTGGATAGGGTAGCAACACTTTTCCATCATCTTTGAGACTTTCTGCAATCTTGCTCATGTGAGTGAGAACTAACTGCCCATAATTGATTGGTTCCTTCATCTCAATGGCATAGATCAGATGACACATATCTCTTGTCACAAGAGAATGATTGGCTGTGGGGAAAACATTGGAAGCACAGAACTTATAGATCAATGTAAACTTCATAGTTAGATCTCCAGAACTGACTCCATTTTCAGGCATTCTCATAATCTTCTTCTTGGTCACAGCTTGAGCCACCTTATGACTGTCAAAAGAAGTTCCAGGTGCATAAATAGTATTAAAAGGAACTTCAGGGACTCCCAGCAGGGCATTGATCTTGGCAGCAGTGAGATCATAGAAGAACCCTTGAGTATAATTCAAGTTAAACCAGGGTCGTTTTGGAATGACAACATCCTTCTTTAGATTGGCATAAAACTCCTTCACAAGAGCTGGCTTGTAATTCTCCCAATAAGATCCCCATTTGAGCAAAGACCTTTCTTCCAAGTACTTAGTCCACCCCAACTCAATGAACTTCTTCCCTTGATAGGTGTGTTCTGCCCTGAATTTCTTCTTGACTAACACCGTGTCAAAGTAGTACATGTTGTAATGAGAGTGGAACTGAGTATTGTAGGGCTTCTCAATGGTCTGACTGGATTGTCCTTTCTTCTTGGAAACCTTCTTCCCTTTCTGATCAAGCTTGGCCTTAGTCCTAAGCTCACTAAGTGTCTCTGTATCATGATCATCTTGTTCAGCTTCTTCCTCTTCTCCTGAGACATCTCCAGATACTTCCTCATCTGATTCCTCATATTCACTATCTGACTTCTCTTTCCTCTGAACCTTCTTGTATGGGACTGGGGCAACCTTGGAACCTGTGGCAACAGAGGGTACTACTTCTTCTTCAGCCTCTGACTCTTCTTCTTCAGAACTCGAACTATCTGACTGATCAGCAGCAACTTCTTCATTCACACCAGTGGGATCAACATCTCCAGTGAGTACCTCAGTTTGATCTCCTTGGATAGGCTCAGTTTGATCTCCAGTATGCTCTCCAGAAGGTTGCTTCTCCAGGGATTGTTGTTGCAACGAGGGATCAACTTGCTTCTCTTGTCTGGCAGTCAGCTTCTCAATCATGTCTGGAGTGACATCCTTAAGTCCTAGTCTAGACATCACTGCGGGCCTCAGGAAAGACAATGGAACAGCATCAATAGGAGGCGAGTCGGCAGCAAGCTTCTTGACTCCAGGAAAGAATGGTTTAGGGACCATATCAATCTTCCTTTTGGCACGAGTAGACACCCCTGGTTTCTCAGCAACAGGTACTGGAATTGGAGGAGTCGGACTAGGGACATCTGGAACCTCTGGAACTTTAGGAACAGGAGACTTAGTGCCAGAAGCACTTCCCTTCTTCGAACCCTTTCCTTTCTTCTTGGAAGCAGATGAAGTTGGAGGAGAGGTGATCGGAGCTTGACTCACAGAGACTCCCTTCCCTGAGGACACATTGACAGATACATCAGTAGATTTAGGAACAATTTTTGTACCTTCCTCAGTTGATTTCTTCTCAGTAACGGTTGAGGCAGCATCGGCTAGGGCACGCAGAGCTTTGGGCGAATCCATGGAGGGATTAGACTTCGAAAACTGGTGAGAAATAGACGCTTGAGTCTTCGTAACTGCTCGAGTAGTTACTCCCGACGTAGGGGGTTTTGAGCTGACGGCCTCCGTCGTGGGTAACTCCCCCTGAATCGCCACTCCCGCCTCTTGAAGTTCACTTCTGATATCCAAGGGATCCATAGCAATGCCTGATTGAACCTCACTCTCGAGTCTTTCTAATAGATTTGGGGGAACTTCTCTCCTTGGCTTTTTCTTAGACATCGAACCCTTCTTGGGTGCAGGAGGTTGTGCTTGCGATTGAGCAGAGCCCTTAGAACTCCGTGTATTCACCATGGTAGAAACTGCAAACACAAATCTCAACAATACTCTCCTTCACAAATGGTTAGAGAAGAGCTCAAAAAGGGTTAGACAAACAGACGAAATGAAATAAACAATTCATTCCCGCTCTTAGAGAAACAAATGATGGTTTCTTCAGAAACTCCAGGACCTCCAAAAAGAATGGGATTCCTTCGATAAGACAGTTTTGGGCCGATAAGAATGGGCCTCTTTTTACACTCTCCCCCTAAAACATATAAGTCCTGCAACCCAAAATTGATTAGTTTAAAACAAATATAACAAGTATTGGGCTGAGGAATTAAACCATTAACACCATGGGGGAGAGGGGAGTTGGCACTTCAGTCGATGATGCACAGCCCTAGATTACGTCTGAGGGCCTCAAAACGCTCATTGCTCAATGCCTTGGTGAAGATGTCAGCATGTTGTAGCTCAGTTCCTACATGTTGAATGGACACCAATCCATCTTCCACAAGCTCTCGAATGAAGTGATGACGAATGTCTATGTGCTTCGTACGACTGTGTTGAACAGGATTTTTAGCAATATTGATTGCACTCATGTTGTCACATAAGAGAATCAATTCCTTGTGATCAATTCCATAGTCCTGCAACATCTGCTTCATCCACAATAACTGAGCACAACAACTCCCTGCTGCTAAGTACTCTGCCTCCGCAGTAGATAGAGAAATGGAAGATTGCTTCTTGCTGTACCAACTCACAAGATTAGTTCCCACATAGAAACATCCTCCTGTAGTACTCTTTCTATCATCCGTGCACCCGGCCCAGTCAGCATCACTATAGCCAATTAGTTGCAAGCTGGAATCCTTCGAATACCATATCCCAAGATTAGCAGTGCCAGCTACATACTTTATGATCCTCTTGGCAGCATGCAAATGAGATTCTTTGGGGTCAGCTTGATATCTCGCACAAACTCCAACGGCATAGCTAATATCAGGCCTGCTAGCTGCAAGATATAGAAGACTGCCAATTATACTACGATATAATTTGCAATCAACACTTTTACCATTTGAATCCTTGCTGAGTTTGTCATTGGTTCCAATTGGAGTTCGAACTGGCTTGCTGGACTCCATGCCAAATTTTTTCACAATGTTCCTGGCATATTTGGCTTGACTAATGAAGATCCCTTCTTTCTTTTGAGACACCTGCAATCCTAGAAAATATGTCAGTTCACCCACGAGACTCATCTCGAATTCCTTACTCATAATGCTGACAAATTTGTCTTTGAGAATGTGTGAGGTAGAACCAAACACAATGTCATCAACATAAATTTGTGCAATGAGAAATCCTTTGGCCTCCCTTTTTATGAACAGGGTCTTGTCAGTGCTTCCTCGTTCATAACCATTCTCCAGTAGAAATGATGACAGGCGATCATACCAAGCTCGGGGAGCTTGCTTCAAACCATACAGTGCTTTGTTCAACTTGTAAACGTGATCTGGAAAATGTGGATCTACAAAGCCTTTTGGTTGCTCAACATAGGCTTCTTCCTTCAACATACCATTAAGGAATGCACTCTTCACATCCATCTGATAGAGCTTGAATTCATAGGAGCATGCTATGGCTATCAACAAACAAACTGCTTCAAGTCTAGCCACTGGAGCGAAGGTCTCACTGAAATCCACGCCTTCCACTTGGGTGTAGCCCTGAGCAACAAGTCTGGCTTTGTTCCTTGTAATATTTCCATTCTCGTCTGACTTGTTCTTGAATATCCACTTCGTCCGATGACATTAACACCCTCTGGTCTTTCTACCAAGGTCCAAACATCATTTCTTTTGAACTGCTGGAGTTCCTCTTGCATAGCCGAGATCCAGTGTTCATCAGAAAGAGCTTCATCAACCTTGCTGGGTTCAATTGTTGAAGTGAAACAATGTAAACCAGCTAGCTGCTTATAGTTGATCCTCTTCTTGGTTCTGGTCTTCCTTCCTTCATTAATTCCTCCAATCAGATCCTCTTCATCATGATTCTTGTGGATTCTTCTGATGGGGGTAGAAGGGCTAGGAGGACAGTCCTCCTTATTTACTGGAATCACAGATTGATCAGCATTATCACCAGGGGCTTGATCTGGATAGGCTTCATCCTCACTGTCTTGATCTTTTCTGATATCAGCATCAAGGTAGTTCTGAAGCTTTCTGGGCTTATCCTCAATGACCACATTGACTGACTCTATCACCTTCCTTGTCTTGGGCAAATAGACCCTGTAGGCTTTACTGGTTGGAGAGTAGCCAACGAACACTCCTTCATCACTTTTCTCTTGAAACTTCCCAAGGTTTTCCCTGTCATTAAGCACAAAGCATTTGCTACCAAAGATATGGAAATAAGAGATAGAAGTCTTTTTACCATTCCAGATCTCAAAAGGGGTTTTCAAGGATTTTGGTCTCATGTGAACTCGATTGATCACATAGCAAGCTGTGTGCACAGCTTCAGCCCAGAGATTTTGTGGAACACCCTTTGAGTTTAGCATGACTCGAGCCATTTCCTGGATGGTCATGTTCTTTCTTTCCACCACTCCATTCTGTTGGGGGGTACGAGGAGCAGAGAATTCATGCTTTATTCCAAATTCACTGCAGAATTCTTCAAAGGCATGACTTTCAAACTCTCCACCATGATCACTTCGTATTCTCTTGATCTTACACTCCTTTTCAGTGATCAGTTGGTTGCAAAGCTTAATGAACACCTTGAGAGCTTCACTCTTTTCCCTGAGGAAATAAACCCAAGTATATCTAGAAAAGTCATCAACACATACAAAAACATATTGCTTACCCCCAAGACTTTTAACCTCAGTAGGTCCAAACAGGTCCATATGAAGAAGTTCAAGACACTGAGTTGAACCAGATTGGTCAATGGATTTGTGAGAAGCTGTGTGTTGTTTGTTTTTCATACAATCATCGCACATCTCAACATCAGCTTTCTTGAGGGATGGTAAGCCCTTGATGGCACCGGTTCTGCTTAGTTTGATCAGGTCCTTGAAATTCAAGTGACCTAGCCTTTCATGCCAAAGGTGAGTTAGATAAGAACCTGCACCTGTATTCTCAGCAGACAAACAAGATTGACCAAACAAATAACAATTATTACGGGACCTCAGTCCTCTCATAACACACTCTTGTTTAGAATTAAGTACTTCACAGTACTTCTTATCAAAGGATACTTTGAGGTCATCATCACACAGCTGGCTAATACTGATGAGGTTGGCACAGAGACCTTCCACATGATGAACAACTTCCAGATCAGGTAGTTCGGGACAGGTTAGTGAACCCATACCAACAACCTTGCCTTTCTTCCCATCACCAAAAACAACATATCCTCCATCAATCTCCTTGTAGTTGGACAGAAGATCTTTGTTGCCGGTCATATGACCTGAACATCCACTGTCGAAGTACCAGGCCAATTTCCTTCCATCCTTGGCAGATGTTTGAAATGCCATGTGACATACCATAGGGTATTTCACACGCCATTCTCTCCTGAGCATGCTTCTTTTCAGGTCCTCATTTGGCCACATGACAGGTCTGCCTGACAAGGCATCTCTGGCAAGAATGTGACAAGCGCTTGTCTGATGCCCATAGGTTCTGCAATACTCACATTCTAAGGGTACAGCAGGAGGAATACGACGTCTGGTAATCTTCTTGGAGCCTCTGGTTTGAACCTTCTTCTCTTCAGTGATTAATTCTGGGGACTCATCTGAGGATGTTCCTTCTTTCACAAAGATTCTTTCTTTAGAGCTGGAACATTCTTTTGAGTAGCCAATCCCGCGCCTATCTCCATGAGCCCTGGTAGATGATAAGATTTCACTGAGAACATCCTTCCCTTTGTTCAGTTTGCTTGTCAGCTCTTCAGCATTTGCAACCTTGGTTGTGAGATTTTGCACTTGATCACTCAGATTGGTTACTTGTTGCTGGAAATCTTCCTTCTGTTCCATCAGGGTAGTGACCTTCTCTGTTAGAGTGTCATTTACAATTGACAGGTTTTGGACTTGCTCACTGAGGTTGATCACTTCTTGCTGAAAGTCATCTCTTTGACTGGATAGAGAAATGACTTGTTCTGATAGGGATCTGTTTGCCACTCTGAGTTCATCAGCCTCTACAGCTAGTTCCTCATTCCTGAGGGCAAGATCCTCAGCAGTTGGTTCCAGAGAATGAACCAAATAGTGCATCCTGTCATGATCTCGTTGAATCTCAAGGAGTTCCTCCCTCTTAGTTTGATATTCTGATTTGTAAGCTACAAGTTCTTGATGAGTCTTTTGAAGTTCTTCCCATTGAACATAAAATCTGGCAACGAGCTCATCAAGATCCTCTCTTAACTCTGAATGATCTTCTCTGACAGTTTCAAGCTCAGAGCAAGCATGCCTTAAGTCCTCCTCAGTCCTTTCCAGTTTCTCATAGGTTTCCTCATAGAGGTTGTTGAGTGCTTCAATAGTTTGATTCTCTTGCCTGTGAGAAGAGGAGGAGGGACCTTCATCAATAGAAAAAGGGGAAATGCAAGTAGGAACGTTACCAGTTTCAAGTTCAGACTCAGAGTCTGAATCCCAGGTTCCAGCAAAGGCCACCCCACTCTCCTCATCACTGTCACTGGAGCTGGACTCTTCTTCCTCACTGATGGTAGCACAAAAGGTCTTTTTGTTGCTTGAGGACTTGTTCTTGAGATTAGCACAATCAGCTCTCACATGACCAAACCCATCACATTCGTAGCACTGAGGGCCTCTAGGATCAGTAGAGTCTTTGATCTGCTTCTTGTCAGGTTTAGCTGACTTCTTTTTCTCAGATTTCTTCTGTGAGGAGCTTTCACCTTTCTTGCTTTTGAAGGTTTTAGGCTTCTTCTCCCTCAGAAACCTGGCAATGCGCTTAGATAAGAATGCAAGATCATCGTTCTCATCCTCTTCAGGGCTGGAATCATCTGCAGCAGGTTCAGGTTGAACTTTGGACTCAGATTTGAAGGCAACAGCCTTCCCTTTAAAGTTCTTGCAGTGGTCCATTTCCCATGTCTGGAGAATCCCCATAAGTTCATCAACAGAGGTCTTGTCATAATCTTTTTGGAGCTCCAGGGCTGCAATTTTAGGATTGAATCTCTCTGGAAGAGTACCTACAATTTTCCGAACTATCTCCTGGGAGGAGTAGAATTTACCAAGCTGCTGAGCTTGATTTGTTAGAGTACGAATTCTATTAATATAGCTACCAATAGACTCATCCTCCTCCATATGTAATTTATGCATTTGAGCTTCTAAAGAGATAAGTTTAGAGATTCTAACAGGGGCCGAACCTTCATAGGAGTTAACCAAGATCTCCCATGCTTCATTGGCTGTGGTGCAGTTGCAGATGAGACTATATTGATCTTCTGAGACAGCACTGAAGATTGCATGAAGGGCCTTGGAATTCATCCTTGAGGCAGTCTTATCTTCAGCAGTCCAGTCCTTCTTCTCCTTAGGTTTGATCGCATCATCAACCTTGACAGTTGGGGCTTCATATTTGAAGAGAACAGCATCCCAAGCTAAGTCATCAATAGACATAAGATACGAGCGCATCTTATTTTTCCAGAAAGCAAAGTTTGTCCCATCGAGCAACGGAGCCTGGTTGAAGGTCCATTTCGGATTCATCTTGCTAAAGAGATCTCTCCCTCAAGAGTGTGGCTCTGATACTAATTGTTAGGTCCACTAGGCAGCAGGATGAATACTTTATGCAGAGGTTCACTGATTATTATGAACTCAAACACCAACACAGATTAATGCACCAAGATACAAACCAAGCACAGCGGAATAAATATAAAGCATAAAGTAAATCAATGAGACAAGCAATTGTTGACCCAGTTCGGCCTTCGGCCTACGTCTGGGGGATACCAATCCAGGAGTTATTTTACTATGTGTTTCAAGATGGTTTACAACCACACACACTAGCAAAATAAAGAGAATGACTTCACCATAAACTCCAAGCAGATAGTTGTTGGAACCAGACACGCTCACAGGTCCTGGTATAGGTTCTCCACCTATTTCAACTCCCCAAAGCTCCTGCCTTGAGTTTCCCTTGAAGTAGTCCGTGAATCACTTCTCTGGAACAAGATGTTTTCGATCAGTGTACGCTTATCTCCTTCGAAGCCTTTGGACAATCTCCTCAAGTAGATTAACAACCTGCAATCGATCAAGGAGGAAGTCCAAGGCTTGTCGATTTGGCAGCAACAGATAAATTCTCAGAACAGAGGGCTGCAAATCGATCAAGGCTTCTCACAAAGTATTTCCAAAAGCTTAGAGAGAATTCAGAGTGTTTCCAAGATAGATAGAGTGAGAAGTTCTTCTTCCATCCCTCTGAAATCTCTTTTATCCAAGAAGCCGCAATTCTGGAACGGTCACCTGCAACTAGCCGTTGGAATTGTACAGTGTCCGTTACTCACAACGTTCAAACTCAATTTCACTAATCTGAGGGAGGATTCCTGCAAAATAAACATTAGTGAATAATCTCTCCAGATTAGGAAAAGAGTCGTTGGGCTCCAGCAGGTCTTTCAAAATATTCCACGTCGCACATGAAGACTGCCGCTCAGGAGGTTCATCCAGGGAGTTCAATCATCGACTATGAACTTCTAACAAAACCTTGACTCAACAATTAATGGTTAAACATATATAGGGACTTTGTGCAGAAAGTACAATTGTCATTATTGTGGGGGCTTTAATCATGTTTATGTTAATCTAATTTACTTAAAAGGGAAAGTGGCCACTTTTAATGGGACACCCCAAAAAGGAATAGTGGCTACTTTTAATGGAACGGAGAGAGTATTTAAAATGTGCATTGGACTGCGTACTGGTTGGGTCCGTAGCAATAATTTATAAACATCACAAAAAATATATCTCACATCAAATAAAATATCTCTTCAATCAGAAAAACCATATCTCACGTCACACAAAATGCATTGTTTCATCCATCATACAAGACAACTGTTACATCACGTACAAGATGTGCAGGCCTTCTGGTCACATTTCTTGAAATTTCAACTTGTCCTCAAATTTGTTTATATTTTGAGTATGAAATTTGTACTATATCCACGCGTTGTTTAACAATAAGGGAGCTTCCGGGATAATTTACTAATTAATTACGTAGAGCATTATTACTTATTCACACACACACACATCATATATGTATTGTGGTGACAATGATTTATTTATTTTTTGGGGTGAAAGTTGACGCAAGTAATTGTGGTGACATGAATTGAAGGGGCATATACTTATATAATTATATTTCAAATTAGGGTAATTTTAGCTGCATGTCATAGCTAGCTAGATGGTGTTATTTATGAACACATAAGACAATAGATGTGTTTATGGTGGGAAAAAAAAAAAAAAAACCTAGTACTATTTTTATTTATTTTTTTAAAAGCACTATAAAATTTTAATTTACGTTACGACAAAGTTATACTCAATATATTATATTATTCACTTTATGTTAGAAGAAGTTATCTTAATTAACTAAATGCTTAAGTTCTGATAATTACTTTTTTTTCTCGGGTAATTTGGAGGGCATGGAGCCATTCGTATAGAGAGAATAGAGAGGATCAATGTGGATTAACCCCCCACCCTAGGTTGGGCTTCATTAATTTTTTTTTTCTTTTTTTTGAGAAAAAAAACATCCTTTATTTAATCCAAATCCAACTTTTGAAGTACAACACTCAAGGAAATAGAAGCCGAGATCCATACAAGCGGGAATGAGATTTCCCAGTATACAAACAACCAACCAATTACAAACACTTAAATAAGACGGCTAATATTGTTTAATTTGACAACATCTTGGAGCACAACCTCTAAGGAGCCACAACAGCACCAATATTCTCTAATATCATAACCAAAGTCACACCAAAGCACTACCAGGCCGTTCCAAATCCCATGATCCAATCCGCCCGACGGGGTTGAGGAATCAAGAACTCTCAAATGGTGAATCAACATGACCATCCATAATCTTGCTTCACAACACACATCTCCCCCTGCTTATAGTTTTCAAATCCAATGTATCGAATCAAAGGGGCAAAGAAAGAAAATGATCAAAGGGGCAGAGAAAGAAAATGACGGAGCCATGGCTAGAGTTAAGAAGATGGATGAACGGTTCATGGGTATAGAGGACCATCCATAAATGATCATACAAAAATTCAAATCGTGTTGCAAAGAAGTGTACTCAACCTATTGAAATCCAATTCCAACCTCATGTGTAATAAAAATAGACATAACTATTCTCATAGTGACAACCCCTTCTTGTAGAATCAAATCTCCTTCCTTTTTTTTTTTTTTTTTCGGTTTTTTCCAGCTTCATTTTTATAATTTTTTTCTTTTTTTTTCTTCTTTTTTTTATTCTTTTTTTTTTTGGTTGCCTGTCTACCAAGAATAAAAGTACGAGGATCATAGCAATATCTATTCTTTCTAATTACCATTTTTTTTTATCACCATTCAAGATAAAATACGCAGACACAAAACTGATATGGTCACAACCTCACTCTTGCACGACCATTCAAATACCCCGAGATTCCCTACTATGAACATTCCAATACCCTGAGGTTCCCATCCTTGACTTTGCAACACGGAAGAATTTCATGTGAAGATTTATAGATAGTACCTGAGATGCCCAAGGGAACCGAGCCCCTGTGTGGCAATGATAATGAAAGACAAGGAGTTCGGGTGCCAAGCTGTGAACTAAAAACAAGAGATTATGTTGATTAGACCCGAAAAAAGTACACTAGGAGATAAGAGAGGAGTGTGGGAGGACTATAAGCCTACAAGGGATTGCCCAAGAGCCCTTATCATTTCCAATCCACCGGAATGTACAAAAGCAAGCTCGACATGTGTGGCAAAGCAAGTATCAGAATGTCAAGAGTATCACATATTCGCACTTCCGAAAGGTCTCACCGGGTTAATTTGTCATGTGGCTTGATGAATACCATGCAAGAGAACTCCCAAGAATTCTATCACCAGTCGCGTGATGTGTACAATATGCTTCGTTGTTCTTAGGCCTTACTGTGCATAACAAGATGAGAGTGAGAACCACCCCATACCAAGCTGCACAGATCGCCAGGATTCCCAAGCATCAGCAGCATCCTCGAATAAAACAAATCAGCAACAACTATCATCACTCAGACTCTCAGCAACGACTAAGTATCAGCAGCAGCAGCAGTTTCACCTAAAATGCGTAGAACTCCAGGGTTCCCACCAAAGTAGTATGAAAGTTTCACCTGCAAGACTGAAAATATAAGTACATAATAACAATCAATACCATTATTGTGTCTTCTCCTTCACACTCCAAGCAATTCGGCCACAACCTCCCAGACCTCTTCCGCCTAGCAGTAACAAGGCCACACTCCACAATCCCTTCACTAGACTGGCAGTGTCTTATACAATTGTTGGCCGTGCCATTTCACTCCCCAAAATTCAATTGTCACCAAAACCCTGACCCATGGAAATTCAGGCGGCACTTTACATTAACAGCTAATACCATTCCTCAATTTGATCACCCCCGGCCGCACCTTTTTTTGCCCATTGATCGGCAAGTGAATTGCGCTCCCTTAAAATGTGCTGGACTCTCACCTCCCCCGCGCATTGCAAAACCGAAACAATTGGCCCCAGATGCGTATGCCGCCTCCATGGGACCTCCCTCGGCTCAGCCAACCATTTCACCACGTTAATGGAGTCACATCTTAAATATTAACTTTGGAAGTGGAAAACCATGATCCCGAATGATTGCTCGACATACCCGGCTGATTGCCGTGAGTTCAGCCTCCGATGAGTCAGTACACCCAATATATTTGGATAACAGGAATATTACTTTCCCGTCAACGTCTCGAATAATCCCTCCGATCCCAGCTGGCCCTGGATTGCCAAGCGATGAACCGTCTGTATTGATCTTCCACCATCCCGGATTAGGACGAATCCAAGTCAATCCACGTCGAGCCAATTTTTTCCCTGTTCCTCCTGGTTGAATCAATCCTTCCAAAAAATTCTCATCAGCGCCGTTTGATCCAATCTCAACATTGTTCTAGTTTGCTTTCCACCACAATCGGATTTTCCATTTAATTTCTTCCACAGCAGCGGCCTTGCCTATTATTGTCCCCTTGAAGATGGCTTCATTCCGATGCCTCCAAATTGTCCATAGGATTGCCGTTCCGGTCAGTCCCCAAACCTCCTGACGCCCCTTTCTTAAGTGACACGACATCCACCATGCCAAAAGTTTTTTGACATTCCCTGGTCGTGCCCATTTCTTGCCAAACCAGTTTACCCCAATATCCCACAAGGTCCCCCCAAACTCGCATCTACAAAAAAGATGATCGATGGTTTCAATCTCCTGTGAACACAAGATGCAAAGCGTTGTAATATTTGGAGTACACCCTCTTTTGAGTAATTCCTCTTTTACTAGGAGTCCATTATGAAGCACCTTCCACGCAAGCAATTTAACTATTATAGGTATCTTGATCCGCCAGATGAGACGCCACATCCATTTTAGGTCCTGATCTGCTGTCCCTGCATTTAAATCCCAACATGATCGAGTTGTATACTTGCCATTTCCTTCCAGTGTCCATACTGCCCTGTCCTCCAGGAATCTGTTGAGTGTCATCTGGTTAATCAAGGCCGAGAACTCTGTCCAAATATTTCTCTCCCAATCGTATACCTGTCTCCGTAATTAAATGCTCCAGGACAAATCAAGATCCACCCAAAAGCAATATTCCACCACCATTCCTTCCTTATTAGTGGCCAAGGAAAATATTCTTGGGAATATCTCCTTCAGCGGTCTTTCCTCCGTCGCCCAACAATCATGCCAAAATTGAGTTGACACTCCATTCCCCACCTGGATTCTAAAGTTATCCCAATGATTACTAGTGTGCGATTCCTCCCAGCTTCTACTGATGTTCCCCCAAAGTGAGCGCCAATTCCTTGTCTCCGGTAACAATGTTGTTGTACCCCCGTTATAGTGTGCTTGTTATGTAGAAATCCATCCACATTACAATAAGGCAATGCGTTTTTAAATTCCTTGAGGCCACTTTAAAATAGTGTTTGACCTAAGGCAACCTACATTACCATAAATTCTAAATACTCACCCTTTTGCGTGACTATCCAAATTACGACTCTATGAATCTAACGGAGCATTTGATTCGGGGATCTGAGATTTCTACTGGGAATCTTGGGTAGGGAATGTCGGAATGAAACATGCCCATGTTTGGTTCGTGACATGTTTTATGTGGGAATGTCACATTCCCACCGAGGTGGGAATGTTGGGTGTTTTAGGTGGGAATGTGATTCCCACCTGGAAGGCAAGTAATCTTAGATTACCACCTCCACTTTACCTACTTTTATACTAATTTGGCTTTTATACCCTCACTTTTTTATACTTATTTTATGTTATAAATTTATATATTTGTATTCTAAAAAATGATAAGTATATGAAATTTAATTTTAAAAAATCAATTGAAAAATTTTAAATTATTTAAATATATTTTTTAATATATATTCTCATATTTTAATATATATTTTCTTAAAATTTACTTTTCTTCTATATACTCCCTCCGTCCCGCGAAATGTGGCTAGTTTCTTTTGGACACGGTAATTTAGATGGTAGGGTTTAGTGGTTAAAGTGGTGTGGGTATTTGTGTTTAAAAAGTTTAATGAATATTGACTTTGTTTATTGTTTAACTTTGACTTAATATTATTGTGATGATTTAATTAGATAAAAATATTCAAATGTGGTCTTGTTAGAATCGTCTAGGCGTCTAGTTTTAGAATATATATTTTATATAATTTTTATTTGTACCCATTTTAAATATGAAGAATTAAAGAAATGCAAGGGACTTTGTGTAGAAAAATAAAAGTGTATTGGAAGTTGTGCAGAATTGTAAAAGTAATTACTTTTAATGTGATTTGGAAACCATTAAGATTCTAATCATATTTATATTAATTTAATTTATCTAAAAATAGAAAGTGGCCAAATTTCGTGGGACACCTAAAAAAGAAATACTAGCCACATTTCGCGGGACGGAGGGAGTATAAAATATAAAATAAAAATAATAAGGATTTAGAGACATTAAATAAATAATTATCATACAATAAATTACGTATAAAGAATATTCAATATTTTAAAAAACAAATCGGCTTAAATATTTTTGTGTAGTATATTTATAACATTCGTTCAATTGAAATTCAGGGACATTATGGTAAATTAATTAGAACTGAAAATCTGAGATTCTCAAGCTAACCAAACGCAATAATCTTAAAACATCAAAAATTAAGATTCTCGGCAATCTCATATTCCCAGTAATCTTACATTCCGAGCAATCACATTCCCACTGGTAATCTAAGATCCCTCCAACCAAACGCACCTTAAAAGAAATCTTTTTTTTTTCCATCTGCGCTATTATTTTCTTATTTCTTTTGTCTTTGCAATTCCTTTGTATACTTCTTTCTCTTCCACATGCAGACCAAACACAGTAATATAATAATACACATTCTTAGTAGTTTACTAAAATATGAAGTAGTAATCTAAGTAATCTATAATATATATATATATATATATATATATATATATATATATATATATATTATACAATAATGCAAAAATACAAAATCACAAGCTATGGCGGAATAATAAATTGTTGTACAAGAAAGGGTACAATTTAAAAAGAACAATTCGTATAAAAGGCGACCTTTTCCACTAGGTAGCGTGACATTTCTAACTATATGTTCATTAACAATTTCGTATAATTGCCGTGAAAAGGTCTTAAACATACGTAAGTACAAGTTATTACCAAGTCATGAGATGACAGTTCGGGCAAGATCAGCAGCCGCAGCCAGCAAGAACTTGTCACTAATTATTTAATTAATCACCATATAAAATAATGTAACACCAATAGTTAAGGAACGTGTTGTCTCGGTCTAATTAATCCAATCCCACTATGTATATATATACTCGGACCCAATTCCCCGCAAAACCATCATCAATAATCACCAGCCCACAATCTCTATAATCTCATACCAAACCTAATACTACTACTTATACTACTCCATTAATCAGCCAGTGATACATAACATGATGGCTACCAGAAACAACTTCCTTCTTACAGCCATACTAGTTGTGTCAACACTAGCGGCAACAACATTCGCTAATCCTCTAAACCCTAATTTTTACAGCAAAATATGCCCAGAAGCCCTCCCAGCCATCAAACGCGTCGTTGACGAGGCCGTCCGGCAAGAGCGCCGAATGGGCGCCTCCTTGCTCCGCCTGCACTTCCACGACTGCTTCGTCAATGTATACATTTTAAGCATATATATTTATTTATTTGTTGTGTACCATTTCAATTACGTCACTAATAATTTAATATCCTAATTAATAATGATCGTATCGATTGTGCAAACTAAATGTGTAGGGCTGCGATGGTTCTATTCTTCTGGATTCAACCCCGACTTTCACCAGCGAGAAATTTGCCGCCCCGAATAATAACTCCGCCAGAGGATTCGAAGTCATCGACAGAATTAAGTGGGAAGTCGACCGCGTCTGCCGCCGCCCCGTCGTCTCCTGTGCCGACATCTTGGCCGTCGCCGCTCGGGACTCCGTCCTTGCGGTTAGTATTATTTTTTTTTTTTTTGCATTACCGTTGGTATTATTTATTGATGTCACTTTTCTAATAATTATTGTCAAATTCATTATTGGGTAATAACCAGGAGATCGATTTTTTTGGTGGTATTTAACTGCAGTTAGGTGGGCCCTACTGGAATGTTCCACTCGGCCGGAGGGACTCCACCAGCGCCAGCATAAGCCAAGCCAACGCCGACATTCCGTCGCCGTTCATGAACCAGTCCGCTCTGATTAAAAACTTCAAGAACCAGGGACTGAACGTCAAGGACCTCGTGGCGCTTTCCGGCGGCCACACCATCGGCTTCTCCCAATGTTTCCTCTTCAGAAACCGCATTTACAACGAAAGTAACAGCATCAACCGCGATTTCGCCGCTGAGCGTCAGGCCACGTGCCCGCGCGTGGGAGGGGACAGGAACCTGGCCCCTCTTGACCCGACGCCGGCGAATTTTGACGGCAAGTACTTCGGGAACTTGCTGAAGAAGAAAGGACTGCTGCATTCGGACCAGGAGCTGTTTAGAGGCGGCGTGAGTGGAACAGATGCGCTGGTGAAACTTTACAGCGCGGAGCCGGAAGCATTCGCCAAGGATTTTGCGGCATCAATGATAAAGATGGGGAACATAAAGCCGTTGACTGGTCAGCAAGGCCAGATTCGCTATAACTGCAGAAGGGTCAACTCCTCTTGACTAAATTGAACACGATACACGCCAACATTGTTTGAGATTCATTTTTCATATGTACGTGATAAGATCAGTTTTGTGTGCCATTTCTTTGTCCTTTTCTTCTTCTTTTTTTTGTCCTCCTGTTAATTATATGTGTTATTTTTTTGTGCCGATCGATATTTGTCTCTTGTGATTTTGTAATTCAATTTTATTATGAGTCTCTTCTGTACGCAGCTTTTGGAAGATTTTAGTAGCTTTAGCTTTTATTTCAAAACAAAAGTCTGGTTCTGCACACTAGCTTTTGGGAGCTTTTAGAAGCTACCTGTAGTAGCTTTAAAAAATAAGCTATGAGCTTATTTTTTAGCAATCACAATTTTAACCCAATAACCAACCCACTACCCAATAGTCTACATAAATATTTGTCCTTTTATGTCATTTCATACATTTTTTTACAGCTACAGCTAGTTGTACAAAACACTTAAATAGAACTGACAGCTACAGCTCCCACAGCTCCAGCTCCCTACAGCTCCAACTTGTAGTTACAGCTCTACATGCAGAACAGACCCTATATTTTCCGAACTCAATCTTAAGGTTGTGTTTTTGTACGTAGTAGCTATTTAGAATGAATTCTATAACTTCGTAGGAATGAATTCCATAGTTGCTACTTCAATTGAAGTCATACACAATTAATGACGTATACAATTCAACTTATCTATAAACCTTCAATGTTCAATAAAATCAAAGTTCATATTATTAGATAGATGCTCAATTATCGTAGAAAGATACACGCTTTTACAAAGATAATACTCTCTTCATTCTCAAAATAGTGACTATGTAATTTGTATGGTAACCTTTCACAGGTCTTTAATGGCTTCTAAAAAAAAAGAGTGACCATGTTTTTTTTAGTTTTTTTTTTTAAAAAAAAAACTTATATTTAATAAAGTGATTAGAAAAATAATAGAGAGTGAAATATGAGGGAAAATAGAGAGAATATTTACCAAAGAGCGTGTTGAATGAATGAAAGGACGTCATATATTAATTAGGGAAGGAGTAATAATGTAAGAACTACACAAGATTTACAAAATTGCCCTAAATTAACTACAAAGTATGGTTAATTAGTTGACAGCCCCTGCGTTTGAACTTCCAGCATATAAATTTATTCCCCCGGTTACTTGATGCTCCAGCAGCTCCACAGAGACTCAACTTGGAGCAATAACGATTAAACACTTTTGAAGTAAGGCCTTTAAGTTTGTGGTTAAATTAACGATTAAACACTTTTGAAGTTCAAACGCAGGGGCTGTCAACTAATTAACCACAAAATTACTCACATAATCAGTTAACAGTTAACAGCTAATTCCCAAACATGCCCTATATGTTTACTCGACTCATGGTGGACAGGTTTAATTTAACCAGTTGAAGGGCAGACGGATTGTCACAATAGAGTGGATCGGAACTGGTGTAGGAATAAATTTTACCATATCTTCAACATTATAAGTCCGATATTTGATAGATTATCGATCTAATAATCTCCATTACTACCTTTAATATTTGCACCTTTTTTTTCTTTTAGTACAATCTAAAACACATTTTTAAATATTAATAATTTAAATTATATATAAGTGAAAATTATAAAAATTTAATATTATAAAACAACGTAATTTAATATTTAATATATCTTGAATTCTGTGGAAAATAAAAGTAGAGTTTTTGTTAAAAAAATAAAAACAAAGGTAGTATTTAGTTTTATATTTAATTTTAACTAAGTATATATGAGCTTGTATGTTATTTTGAATGAATTTCCCACACACATCCAATTAACAACACACTGAAAAATTCAAGTCTACAAGCTGTCGTCACAAGCAAAATCAGATTCATTTAGCGACATTATTTGATTGATCAATAGCTGTGGTAGTACAAAGTAAACGTGAATATTAAAAGGACAATTAATTCATATTAACGAAATTTTCAAACTGAACAATTCTAACTACGTAATACTTCTACTATACAGCGCGCAATCATCTGTAGAATAATAATTTACCAATGGGAAAACTCCTTTATAAACATTATTACCAAGTCAGGGGAAAGTTTCAGCAGCAGGAACAACATGAAACAGTCATAAATTCATAATTATTAAATTAAACCTCTATGTCATCATGATTAATTTAAGACTAGTCGTTAACCTTTAGTTGTCTCAGTCTAATCCGATTCTAATACTATATATATACCGCGATTCCTATTAAACTTCAATCACCTCAAAACATATACCACAATCACAATTTCTTGTATTGATTACTGATTAGTAGTTAGTTATCCAGAATTCGAAAATGGTTTCCAAAGCCAGCTTCCTTCTTACAGCCTTGTTAACTATCTCCTCATTAGCAGCGACATTAGCCAGTCCTCTAGACCCGAATTTTTACAGCGAAGTATGTCCGGAAGCCCTCCCCGCCATCAAACGCGTGGTCGAGGACGCCGTCCGGCAAGAGCGCCGCATGGGAGCCTCTTTGCTCCGCCTGCACTTTCACGACTGCTTTGTTAATGTACGTTGTATAATATAATACTCCATTCTCAATTTATTATTACTATTACTAAACAGATTTAAATACCAAATTCGGAATATTATTGTTACCCGAATATAATGTCGTCGTGTATGCAACATTAACATGCTGCAGGGCTGCGACGGTTCCCTTCTTCTGGACTCAACCCCGAGTTTCACTAGCGAGAAATTTGCTGCCCCAAATGCCAACTCCGCCAGAGGATTCGAAGTCATCGACAGAATCAAGTGGGAAGTCGACCGCGTCTGCCACCGTCCCGTCGTCTCATGCGCTGACATCTTGGCTGTCGCAGCTCGTGATTCTGTCGTTGCGGTATGTTGTTACTGTGCTATACATATTCTACGGACCCACATTTCATGCAATATATAAACCAATCCAATAAAATATCACTTGACTATATTTTATCTGATGTATAATTGTATTAAAAAGTCGAATTAAAGTTACTTAATAAACAGTGACAGAACCCTATCCTTAGCACTTAAAAGGGAGGTAGTATATAAGGACTAAGAGCATATTTACTTTAGAAAATATAATTGATTAACTTAATTCAATTAATTCGAGTAAATCTATTCTATCTAGTTCAAAGATCAATTATTTCATGAATAAGCTCATTAATATTGGGTTCTTATATATATATATATATATATATATATATATATCTTATAATCATTCACAAATCACAATGAGTATGACGAATTTTTTATTACATGCAGTTGGGGGGGCCGTACTGGAGTGTCCCAGTAGGCAGGAAGGACTCCACCAGCGCCAGCATGACCCAAGCTAACACCGACCTTCCCTCTCCCTTCATGGACCTCCCTGCTCTTATTACCAACTTCAACAACCAAGGCCTGAACACCAAGGACCTCGTGGCGCTCTCCGGCGGCCACACCATCGGCTTCTCCCAATGCTTCCTCTTCAGAACCCGCATCTACAACGAAACCAACATCAACCGCAGTTTCGCCCTTAAGCGCCAGGCCACCTGCCCCCCCGTCGGAGGGGACACTAACCTCGCCCCTCTGGACCCCACGCCGGCGCAGTTTGACGCCAAGTACTTCGGGAACTTGTTGAAGAAGAAAGGACTCCTGCATTCGGACCAGGAGCTGTTCAAAGGCGGCGGCGTAGGTGAAACCGATGCGCTGGTGCAACTTTACACCGCCGAACCTCAAGTTTTCGCCAGGGATTTTGCGGAATCCATGATTAAGATGGGGAATATTAGGCCGTTGACCGGTGAGCAAGGCCAGATACGGCAAAACTGCAGGAGGGTCAATGATTATTAAGTTTTGTCTCGTATATAATATCTCCTCCTCCATTTTAATGTGTTTTTCAGAAAATCTGGTCATGTTTGCAGTATGTGTCAAATATACAAAAAAACAAAAGAATAAGAGGGAATATGTAATCTGTTATTATGGTCCTGTATTCTTTTATAAGTTTGTATTTTTTTTTTTAAGGTCAATAGAAGTATTTATCAGCTGCAATAGTAATTTGATTAGAAGAGTTTTGTCTGAACACGATTTCTGAAATTGTCGTTGTTAATATCGTTAGTGATGTCTATGGACAGGCAAGCACGCATGAATCATGCGTCAGGACAAGATGTGTATGTAGTACTCGTATGTATGTACCTTATCCAAGGAATTCTATGATTTTCTTTTAATGAAAAAATCGATGGGTCATGACTCATGAGTTATGAGTGTTTGGTGAGTGTAATAAAAGGCCAGACTCCACAGTCCGTCATTAATGCAAAGCTGCCGACAGACAGATACTCATATAGTTATATTACAGAGGGAATGGGGTCCTCTGGTAGCTGCATATCCCTTTCGTTCTTCTATTTATCCGATCCGTACCGCTACAAATTTACAAACTTCTCAACTTGGAGCAAGGTTTTGTTTTCACTTTTAAAAGTCTTCAGTTTTTTTTGGCTCGTCCCAGCTGTTACAGTTTAAAATTTGCTCAAGAAGTTTGAATTATTTCCTCACATTAAGGTTTATATATATGTGTGTGGATGAAAATGAACTCAAAATAACTATCCTCGAAGGCACAATAAAAGGGTGTTTCTTACAAAAACATGTGACATCTACGTGCTTCATAGGATATGGACATAATAGAACTCCACCACATATATATTTCGACAGATTGATGCTCTACAGGTCGAATCACCCAAACGTTGCTTAGGGGGATTGATTATTCCCAGTAATCGACGTTTTTATGTAGTTTGACAGCTACAATACGTAAATTAAAGCTTCGATTTTTATTGACAGTCACCACGTGAGCTAGATAAAACAAAGCCCGAAGATTCCAATCTCGAGATCTCGTAAACGATGGGTAAAGTGGAAAGAAACTTCCAACCAACTGTTTTCTTTACATTAATTAGTCCCACAACAGATATCAGACCACAACTTCTATTCCTGATCGATGATTTTAAGCCAAAATATTTGATCTTTATGTGAAAATCAGTTTGTCTTAATCAGCTGATCAGGCTCCATTATACATTATTTGTTTGGAATAAATGAACAAGAAGCCAATGTTGTTATCTTCTTCTTGTCTTAATGATTTGCTGATTCATATATATGTGTGTGCATAGTTTATCATGAAGCTATCAGATTCACTGCAATCAACTCACCACAAAAAAAAAAAAAAAAAAAAAATCACAATACATCATGTTCAAGAGTAAAATTTGAAGTTCATCACAACACACATATATATATGTAATTACATCCAGAGCATATATATATATATAAAACGGGGGAATATAATTATTAAGGATGAACAGACATTATTGCCATTGCGAACGAACAATTAAGACAAAAACTAAAGATTGCACCTTAGGAGGAATTAACCGCGGCCGATGATGGACAGGAAAGCTTTCTTAATGATCGACAAGGAGACGTGATGATTCCTCTCCCCGTTTTCCTTCCCACACATCGTCGTCTTGGAATTAGGGCAACACTCCGCATCCACCCGGCGTTGATCGTGGTCAAAATACGATCCCCAGCTCGAGAACCGCCGCCTCCTGTTAGCACTGAGGAAGGTCGTCGTTGGAATCATGGAAGGATCCGAAGACGACAGGGAGCGCGAGGAGGATGTCCAAGATAAAGTCGATGAACACGACGAGGAACTAGAAATCGACGACGGTGCGAGAGAAGGCACGGAATTGGTCTTCTTGGGGATGCTCATTTTCCTCAAAAGAGCGTGCAGAAGCAGCTTGGGACCGGGCTGCTTCCCGGAGGAGGAAGCCTTGGGAGTGGCGGCGTAGCTGTAAGAAGGCGGCGGGGTGAGGGGAGGGATGTCGGAATGGGGACAGGAGGAAAGGTGCTTAGGGGTGCCGGGACGGGTCTCCCAGGTGAAGGGAACGGCGCTGGAAACGTCGCCGTAGTAGACGCGGAAGGAAGGGAGGGATTTGGAGGATTCCTTGGAGAGGAGTCTGGTGAAGAACTTGTCGTGGTGGTCGTGGTGCTTGATTCTGAAGGATTTCTGGTGGAAATCTGCAGGGGAAGCGGTAGTGTAAGGCATGTTTTCCGGGCGAGCTATTACAGCAAGGACTATAACTAGAGTAGTAGTAGTAGTAGAAGTAAGTTTGGGACTTTGGACTTTGGATTTAGGAATAGTACAGTGCTTATATATATAAAAAAAAGGGCAAATGGGGTTAAAAGGTTAGGAATTTAACAGCAGTCCATCACCAGATATATGGTCCCCAAAATAATAGTACCATCTCAAATGTGCATGGGTTTAAAAAATTGGTAGTTAAGCATGACCACTGTCTGTTTGGAATTGGAGGGGCATTTAAGGGTACCTTATTTGAATTTATTCTCAAGGAATTATGGTCAAACTTTAAATTAGTGCTAATGCAGTGGGTTCAAGGAATTAAGGGTACCATCAATTCCGGGTGTGTGTTATTTTGAACACATCTTTCGTAATGCAGTGGCTGACGGTTTGGCTAAGATTGGTGCTAATGATGAGTTGTTCTTTATAACTTGGGCCTATCCCCGGATACTTTGACGCCCGTCCCTCTTGGCAGCAAATACAGCTGGCACGTGGTTTTCGCGTAGTTAGCTCTTGCATTTCTTAATTTTGCTTTTCTTCTATTTTCTTTTTCCTAGCCTTAATTGGCTGTTGAGAAAAAAAAAATAAAAAAACTTCAAATTAGTAGCTAGTATAGAGTACAGTATTTCCTTATTAGGCTTTAAATGAATTAACCATTTCATTCCCTTTTAAAGAACTACTCCGTATATATATAATAGGAGTGGTACTATTATCAACCAATTTTCCACATTTATTACATGCATTAAAAAGTTGGTAATATATAAAAGGTTCAAACTTGATAGTCACTTAACTTTATAGTATATATGATATAATGATACAATAATTAATTTATTAAAAGTAGATGTGGACAATTGGAATAAACAAAAACATTTTTATTATTAAATCTATTATATAACTACTTTTTTTTTAAATAAAAAAAAATCTTTTCATAACATGGAATCTGTATTCATCAAATGGAAGGAGTGTAAATAATCAATTAATATACTAATTTTATTACACTAACAAAAGTAATTAATGTCTTAGGCTTGGGACCCTTTATGCAAGCAAAGTAGAATCTCTGTTAAATTTGCATGTGTTGTGACACGAAAGTTTATCTTTTTTCTCCGGCACCAAAGTGTAGAAGTTAAAATAAAGAAAGGGAAGTTAATAGTAAGATAGAAGTTCCATAGTACTTTATATTGCATGAACGAAATAGTCTTGAATCTCTCTTAGCAATTCATGAGTAGTATCAACAATGCATTTATGGTTTTTGCCGAGGTTAATAATGAAGGTCCCTTTTAACCAAGATTCAGTTATCGTCGTTATCTGTGTGTTGTGACTTCGTGTTAATGAAAAGCAGTAAGAACACCAAGAATTTGTTGACCCAGTTCGGTCGTGAGACCTACATCTGGGGGATTCCAATCCAGACGATCTAGACTAAGAAGAACCAAAAACTCTACAGACTTCAACCTAGATTCAAACTAGAAACGGACTCAACACTAGACGAACTATCTAGATGAACTCTATTGTTGAGACTCCCTCTCAACAACAGCTTGCAGGAACACCTCCTGATCCGAATCTCCAGAATCTCCTTGAATCTGATCTTCTTCGTTCTTCTTCTTTAATCCACCTGAATCCTCTTCTCCAGACTTTTACAATAAGCGCATATCAAAATACAACTCAAGTTCTTCAATGCATAACTATCTTGAAAAATTTAACTAACTTTCTTGAAGACTCAAGAACAACGAAAAATCTCTCAAGACGTATACACTAAAGATGTAAACAATGAATACTCAATCTCACTCAAATTACAGACTCAAAACAAATATATATACAAATCATTAAACCTAGTCGAGTCTGGTAACTGTCGTCGTCAAAGCAAAGTGCCAACACCTGTGTCAACATCTCAATGAAAAGTACAGGTTATACAGTTCAAACATTGTATTAACAATCTCCCCCACATTTCATGGAGATGATGATCCATCAAACAGGTTTCAAACAGTAAATCAGATAAGCACAAATTAGCACATTCAAATCAAAATATCACCAATTCAGAATACCAACATTAGCATCATAGACGACAGTTCAAATAAGCAAGCAAAAACCAAAACAAGCATAGCAGTAGCAGATATCATCAGTTCAAAGTTTTAACAACCAACCAACAACCCATCAAAAACATCCACAAAAACAGATAAAGTTCAGAGTTTACCAAACCACCACAAACCAGAAACCCAAATTACTCCCCCTTGATGGATCACACAACTCCATCAGAAGAGTCCTCCTCATCAGCAAAGGGGTTCTGTTCAGAGATACGAGCAGTGCTTGAAGAGCCTTTCCTCGGCGGGGACAATGAGCCTGGGAGCATACTGATAAGCTGATTGATCTTCCTTTTTGTAGCAATGGCCTCCTGGCTTATCTTTGGCTGCTTGTCACTAAGTGCAAGCAATTCAGTTTTAATCTGCTGCACTCAATCAGCTCCGGACAGAGGAGGGCCATCCTTAAAATCATTGTGTTTGTCCCGCAGATTAGGAGCAGGGGCATGGACATTGATCTTGACAAGTTCAGTCTTATCAACCTTGATACCATGCTTATAAAGCAAAAGAGTAATCAAGGCCGGATAAGGAAGACTCGCTGCCTTAGATATGTTGTCCCGAGTAAAACCTAACATCCTTTTTAAGACAAGAAGACCAAAATTCATAAGCTCAATCCCAGTATCAATAATATACAGAAGTTTACCCATCTCCAAGGAAGGTTGAGAAGCATTCGTCGTTGGAAGAATGTTCGCACGACAGAGGTAGTACAGACAATGGAACTTCATGGTCAGGTCAGAAGAGCTTCACTTGCGTCTTCCAAAGTCAAAAGCACGTTCATTGGAAATAGCAAAAGCAAGTTCAGCAGGCTCTTGAGGCAGGTACTCCAAAGCATCTCCGAGGTCGTCGTTAGGAGGGAGTTCCAACAACTCATTGATAGTGGCAGGGGTAAGTGTGATAAACTTTCCACGAATGTAAATCTTTCCTGCCCAGGGTGAGTTTGCACTTAAAAGATCAGGGGAAAGATTGGCATAAAATTCTCTCACCAGTGTTGGAGAATAGGACTTGAAGATATTCGCCCATTTCAGTAAGTGTCGCTCCTCCAAAAACTCATCAAATCCTAACTCAGTGTACGTCTTGTGAGTAAAAGCCTCCTCTGGTATGAACTTCCTGTGAGCGAGATCACTTGTACCAAACTCCATCATTTCCTTGGTAAAGTAGGTTTTGTTGAAAGGCCGTTTCGACTTAAGATCAACAGGGGACTGCCTCGTGCGTGGTTGTTTGACAGAAGTATTGACATCTGAAGTAGACGAACTCCTCTTTTTCTTTGCAGATCGTGTGGCTGGACGTCGAGGCACAGTTGGAACTCCTGTTGACTCATCCTGAGACGCAGGGTCAGGGTTTTGTGGCTCGTCGTGAGGAAGAATGTCGTGTTCCACCCCAACATTTGGTTCGCCTCCAGGAGTAGGATGCTCTCCTTCAGTAGCGGACGGAGGCGGAGTAGTCTGAATAGTAGGATCTTCAGGTTCAACATTTTGACTCGTGGTAGTGTTGGAGGGTTGTTCAGGAGCTGGAACAACTTTCACAGGCTCAACATTCTCGACAGCGGCTAACTCTGTTAGATTTTCAGTGGTTGCAGATGGATTTGGCGTTTCAGAGACATTAGGGTTCTCGGAATTTGGGGTAATCGTGGGCTCTTGAACGGTGTTTGGCTCTGAAGGCTTGTCAACAACATTGGTGGACGACGATGAAGCCATTTGAGGGAAAAAGAAACTGCAAGACTAAATTTTGAGAGGTGAAAGCAAAATGTGAAGGATTAAACTCAGAGAACTGAACTTTAAAGAGAGAAAGGAAAAAGGTGAAGAGGCGACGGTTTCTCTCGATGTACGACGTGATGGCTGACAGTTTTGCAATCATGATGAGTGCTGCAACGACGGCTTCACACAAGAGTTTATCGGTTTGAAATGAATTGGGCCTGAAAATGCTTTTGGGCCAGATCAAGTGTAAAAGTATATACATAATATTATAAAAGTAAACTTGAAAAGATTTAATTTGAGTAACAAAGGCCCATTACCGATCTAAGAGTCTCAAACCTTTCACCATCAAGTGCTTTGGTTAGGATGTCAGCGCGTTGTTCCAACGTCCCAATATGTTCAATGTTGCACACACTTTCCTCTACAAGATCTCTTATGAAATGATACCTTATATCGATGTGCTTGCTGCGACTATGTAGAACAGGGTTCTTTGAAATGTTGATCGCACTGGTATTGTCGCAATAGACCTTAAAATCATCCTTCTTAATGCCATAATCACTCAAAATTTGCTTCATCCACATTAGCTGTGAACAGCAACAAGTTGCAGCTATATACTCTGCTTCCGCTGTGGAGAGTGCTACTATGTTTTGCTTTCTAGAAAACCAACATACAAGGTTGTTCCCAAGGTAGAAGCAGCCTCCAGTTGTCGAGCGTCTGTCGTCACTACAACCAGCCCAATCCGAATCCGTATACCCTATCAAGTCCAAATTTGATCTTTTAGAGAACCAAATGCCTAATCCAGCAGTTCCTTTGATGTATCTCATGATGCGTTTGACAGCTTTCAAATGCACCTCCTTTGGACTTGCTTGAAATCTTGCACAAACTCCCGTGCTAAAAGAGATATCAGGTCTAGTGGCTGTTAAGTAGAGTAGACTACCGATCATACTTCGATACAATTTCTGATCTACATCAGCTCCATGATCATCCTTGGATAATTTCTGTTGTTGTCCTTGCGGCGTTCTAGCGACCTTGCTATCATCCAACTTAAATCTCTTTAGCATGTTTCGAGCATATTTCTCTTGACTAAGAAATATTCCATCATCCTGTTGCTTCACTTGTAGTCCTAAGAAGTAAGCCAACTCTCCTATCATACTCATTTCAAACTCAGACTGCATAGCTTTAACAAAGTCGTTTCTGAGATGTTCTGACGTTGCTCCAAAGATAATATCATCAACATATACCTGTGCAATTATGAAGTGGTCGTTCTCATGTTTGATAAACATCGTTTTATCAGCTTCTCCTCTTTTGTAACCATTGCAGATAAGGAATGAAGACAATCGATCATACCAAGATCTAGGAGCTTGCTTAAGTCCATAAAGTGCACCTTTCACTCGATAAACATGATTTGGTCTAGTTGGATCCTCAAAACCAGCAGACTGTGCCACAAAGATCTCCTCCTTGATCTTGCCATTTAAGAAGGTTGTTTTGATGTCAAGTTGATACAACTTGAAATCCATAGAACAAGCAAAAGCTAATAAAATTCTGACAGCTTCCATCCTAGCTACAGGAGCGAATGTTTCACCATAATCCAAACCTTCTATTTGTGTGAAACCTTGAGCTACTAAGCGTGCTTTATTCCTGATGATATTCCCTTGTTCATCTGTTTTGTTCCTAAAGTCCCACTTAGTACCAATAACATTGATGTTCTGTGGTTGTTCGACCAACTCCCAAACATCATTCCTTTCGAATTGAACCAACTCGTCTTGCATTGCTGCTATCCAATATTCATCCATAAGGGCTTCAGATACATTCTTTGGCTCCACTTTAGATATGAAACAGTTTAGTCCTGCCAACTCTCTGTAATTAACTCTCTTGCTTCTAGTAAGACTTTGAGCGCTTGGATCACCAATAATATCTTGCTGTGAGTGATGCTTCAGAGTTCTTGGACCTTTTCTCTTATCCAAAACAGTAGTTTCAGAACTTTCTACACACTCTTCTGAAAGTTGCTCAGATTGATCTCCTTCATCATCATCAATATCAACTCCTTCAAACTGATGTTGATCTGATGTCTCAACTACAGGTGCTTCTGAAATGCTGGAAGTAGGAACACTAGGTACTGGATCATCCAACTCTCTAGATGGTAGATTATACTGATCTTTAAACAATACATTGACTGACTCAATAACCTTCTTAGCTTGAGTTAGATAGACCCGAAAAGCTCTTGAGTTGTTTGAGTAACCCAAAAACCATCATTCTTCAGATCTTGCATCAAACTTTTTAAGATGTTCCCTGTCCCTGTAGACAAAACATTTTGATCCAAAAATATGAAAGTATTTAAGAGTAGGAGTGTTACCATTCCAGATTTTGTAGGGTGTGTCGTTAGTATGAGGTCGCAACAACACTTGATTGATGATGTGACAAGCTGTGTGAACTGCTTCGGCCCAAAATGACTTGCCAAGTGTGCTAGCATGCAGCATAGACCGTGCCATCTCTTGAAGAGTCCTATTCTTTCTTTCAGCAATCCCATTTTGTTGAGGCGTTTTTGGTGCAGAAAACTCATGAGAAATTCCATGGTTGTTACAGAAATGTTCGAACTCCTGGTTTTCGAACTCACGTCCATGATCAGTCCTTATTCTCTTAATTTTGACTTGCTTCTCATTCATTAGCTTTAGGCTCAATTTCTCAAATTGCTTGAATGCTTCATCTTTACTCCTGAGAAAACAGACCCAAGTAAATCTCGAAAAATCATCTACAAGAACTAAAGTGTACCTCTTGCCATTTAGGCTTTCGGTTTCTGTAGGACCCATGAGATCCATGTGAACAAGTTCTAAGCAGTGACTTGTTGAGATTCCATCAGTCTTCTTGTGTTTGGTTCGTGTCTGCTTCCCTTTAGAACAATCAACACAGGTAAGATCTTTGTTGTTATGAAGTTTTGGCAACCCTCTGACAGCTTTGGAACAGCTCATCTTGTACAAAGTTTGGTAGTTGATATGTCCTAGCCTTTTGTGCCACAAGTTTGTAAGATCATCTTTGCTAACTAGTGCCTTGGCCAGATTCACTTCCAAAGTATAGCAATTATTCTTAGAGTGTTTCCCTGTCAAAATATTATTTCTCCTGCAATCAAAAACTTCACAAAAATTCTTAGTAAAGATAACAAGAGCATCTTCATCACATAATTGACTTATAGAAATGAGATTAGTAGTAAGCCCTTCTACATGATAAACCTTAGAAAGTTGAGATAAATATCCACTCTCTATATTACCAAAACCTGTAATCTTACTCTTTGCACCATCACCAAAAACAACATCTCCACAATCTCTAGCAGTGAAATTGCTCAGAATCACTTTATCTCGAGTCATATGTCTTGAACAGCCTGAATCAAAGTACCATCTCTTACTTCGAAGTTGTTGCTGTGAAGTCAGAACTACAAGACATTGAGATACTTTTCTCTTTGGCACCCATTCTTTCTGAATAATGATCTTCTTCTTCAAATCATCATTAGGCCAAACCACTGGACGTCCGTTCATAAGATCACGAACTATTCTCATGCATGTTTCAGCTGTATGGCCAGAAAGACTGCAGTAAACACACTCTCGGCGTCGTTTAGATGATGTGGCAACATCTTGTTGAGACAATGAACTTGACTCGGCATTTAGGTTTCCTCCACTAACAAATAATCTTTTTCCAGTAGATCCTTGATTCTTATAACCAATTCCTCTCATATCTTTATAGCTCTTCCCAATAGAGAGTACTTCATCCAGTTTGCCCTTACTCTTAACCATCTTCTTCAAATCAGCAATTTGATCTTTCAGAACGATCAACTCTTTCTGAAGAGATTCCTTTTCCTTGGACAATGTTGAATTCTGAACCTTGACCTCTTCATACTCTGTTCTCAAAACATTTAGATCATCAACAGCTTTAACCTTCTCAGACTCTACTTTGTTAAGTGTCAGCTCGATGTCTGTGAGTTGTTTCAACAACTTCTGTTTTTCTAGAACAGTTTCATCAAACTCTTCCTTAAGATCTTCATAGATTTCAACAAGCTCAGCATAAAGATTACCTGATTCACCTGAAACAATAGAGGAAATGTCAGCAATTAATTGTATTGACTCAGGATTACCTTCCACTAGAGTAGGACTAGCTTCTCTCGTCATGTATGCTACAACTTCTTCTTCATCACTAGATTGTTCATTAGAAGCTTCAACTTCTGACTCATCATCATCACTTAGTGTGGCTTGAAGTGCTTTTCCTCTCCTCTTCTTGGCTGTAGGACACTCCTTTTTGACATGACCTTTCCCACCACATTCAAAGCATATGACTTCATTATCTTTCTCAGTATCTTCATCATCTCTTGATTTCTTAGGCTTTCGAAATTTCCCATCAAATTTCTTCTCCTTTTTGAAATTCTGCGTTTTGGTCGTTGATGGCGCGTCAGAACTTCTAGTCGAATTCCTGTTTGACTGGAACTTCTGAAAGCGTTTGTTCTGCAACATCTTTGCAATCTTCTTTGAAAGAAAAGATACATCATCTTCAGTGATTTCTGTAGCATCTTCTTCAGCCTTGAATGCGATGTTCTTCTGGGATTTCTCGGTTGCAAGATGATTCATCTCATATGTTTGCAAGATTCTCACTAATTCTCTAAGAGACATGGTCTTGATCTTCTCCACTTCCTCAAGGGCTGAAACCTTCCCTGAATACTTCTTTGAAACAGATCTGAGGAATTTTCTCACCAATTTTGGTCCTTCAAAGGTCATTCCAAGTGATGTGGCTTGATTGACAATGTCGATGAATCTCCCATAATATGTTGTAACATCTTCATCATTTGTCATCCGCAGACTATCGAAGATAGACTCGATCCGATGTAGCCTGGTAGATTTAACATCCTCCGAACCTTCATGTTGAGTTTCTAGGAAATTCCATGCTTCATAGGCGGTAGTGCAGTTGGCGATCATCCGAAATTGAGGTTCATCCATGGCACCGCTGATTGCATTTAGGGCTGTGTAATTTGCTTGCAGTAAATTATTTTCTTCTTGTGTCAACTCGGATTTCCTTGCCGGACGGATTTTTGCAGGTTCAGTCGATCCTTCTGGGGCTTTGTCTTCTCTGATTGGATGCGTCCATGGCTCAAGAACAGACTCCCAGACCTCTTCTCCTTGTGCTAGCAGATAATTCTTCATTCTTGCTTTCCAATAGGCGTAGTCATTTCCGTCGAACAATGGTGGTCGTGCATTCGATGCTCCTTCTCGAATCATGATTCTTGAATCTTGAAAATGAATGGATTTTTCTCAGCTACGTTTGAGAATCAGCTCTGATACCAAATTGAAGGTCCCTTTTAACCAAGATTCAGTTATCGTCGTTATCTGTGTGTTGTGACTTCGTGTTAATGAAAAGCAGGAAGAACACCAAAAATTTGTTGATCCAGTTCGGTCGTGAGACCTACATCTGGGGGATTCCAATCTAGGAGATCTAGACTGAGAAGAACCAAAAACTCTACAGACTTCAACCTAGATTCAAACTAGAAACGGACTCAACACTAGACGAACTATCTGGATGAACTCTATTGTTGAGACTCCCCCTCAACAACAGCTTGTAGGAACACCTCCTGATCCGAATCTCCAGAATCTCCTTGAATCTGATCTTTTTCGTTCTTCTTCTTTAATCCACCTGAATCCTCTTCTCCAGACTTTTACAATAAGCGCATATCAAAATACAACTCAAGTTCTTCAATGCATAACTATCTTGAAAAACTTAACTAACTTTCTTGAAGACTCAAGAACAATGAAAAATCTCTCAAGACGTATACACTAAAGATGTAAACAATGAATACTCAATCTCACTCAAATTACAGACTCAAAACAAATATATATACAAATCATTAAACCTAGTCGAGTCTAGTAACTGTCGTCGTCAAAGCAAAGTGCCAACACCTGTGTCAACATCTCAATGAAAAGTACAGGTTATACAGTTCAAACATTGTATTAACAAATAACAAGCTGGACTGCGCTGGAATAATCCTTAATAATAGTACTACAATTCAGAGCATCGATCTGAAAGTCCATGGCAACACACACATTATAGAACTGTCTCAAGGGCAAATGAAAGGCCATACCAGACTGATCAGTCACTCAGACAACCACGAGCGAAACTACTATATATGCTTTGATAAGGTGGGCCGTATTGGTATTTTTATGATAAATTTTTAATTTATAATAATGAAAATGAGCCCTTCCTTCTTTCTGAATTTTCTTTTCTTTTTAGTTGGAACGGACCTCCTTTACTAGCAATTTTAATTAGTTTGGCCATTGGAGACAACCCTACGCCATTGCCATATGTCGAAATAAAGCCGATCCATAAATATATAGATATCCGTAGACCACATTGTTGATCCGCTTACCGACCCCAAAACTATCTTAGGCATGAAGAATGTTTACTAAATTATCTAGGTTCATCATCTCCGACTCTTTTCTTTATTTTCTTTGTTTCAAATAAATTAGCTACTTAATTGAATGTTTAAATGTGGAAACCCTTGTGACTTGTCCCACCCTCCTGCATCAGTTCTAGCTGGTTGGTTAGTTTATAACTTTATATGGACAGGGGATATACAAAACTATATACTCCCTCCGTCCCACTCCAAGTGTCTTGTTACTGTTGGGCACGGGAATTAAGGTAGAGTTGGTTTGTGAGTATATGGTGGGGTCCACATAGTTGTTGGAGGGGAAAATTATTTCTATTTATAGAAAGAAGACATTTGTAATGGGACATCCAAAAATAGTAAGTAGGACATTTGGAATGGGACGGAGGGAGTACATTCATACTAGTGAGGGCATACAGGGCCTGTTTGGCAAAACAGGTAAACGGAATTAGGTTATTCTAGGCAATTTTGAAATAAATTAGCTTTTAGAAAGTTAAAATAACTTAAAATAGTATTCAATCAGCTCTTTTTAAAATCGCTGCAAATAGCATCATTTTGGAATTAGCTTATTATAGGCAAAAAGTTTGCCTCAAAATTGTCAAACAGCTAATTAATTTTAACTAATTTATTAATCAAATTGCTCACATAATGAGTTAACAGCTAACAGCTAACTCCCAAACATGTCCATAATCTTATTTAAATTATTGATGAAATTGATGTTTTAAACTACAAAGATTTGATATTTAGCTTTGTTCCAACTTGGTGCATCCATTCAATTTTATATCAGTAATTGTGCCTGTTGCCATGTCAGACATAAGAAATATGTTAGTTGCCATCACTTTAAAGTATATCGTTTCTACCCAAAATTGCAGAAAAACCACTAAATAGTAGCATTCGTACACTGAGGCATCCCCGGCAGGCCACTAAGTAGAATTAGTACTTTTTTTTAGTTTTTTTACTGTATTGTGGGAGCATTTAATGCGAGTTAATGTTATATTTATGGTATATTGGAAATAATGAAATTTTATTTCGTTTGGGAAATGTGAAAGACAATTAATTCTTTTATTTCTTTCAATTTCCAAGGTGTCCCCTGGGTTGTCTGCTAGGTAGATCGGCGCGCTAATGTGTAAAATATTATTTTTTTTTCAATTTTTTTCATTTTTTAAGTTGTACGCTAGGGTGTCCGCTAGGTAGATCGGCGGGCTAGCTAGTGGACCGGCGGGCTAGCTGGGTAGATCGGCGGGCCAATGTGTAAAAGTGGTTTTTTTCAATTTTTCTCATTTTTTTAGCTGTCCGTTGGGGTGTCCACTAGGTAGACCGGCGAGCTACTGTGTAAAATTATTTTATTTCTTACAATTTTATCATTTTTTTAAGGTGTCCGCTAGGTTATATGCTGGGGTCACTACAAGAAAAGTCAGGATTACCGACCCCAAAATGGGGTCGGTAATAGGGTTTTACGGGTCGTTTAGGCCCTTACCGACCCCAAACCCGGGTCGGTAAAATGCTGGTAAGTAATCCAAAACCGACCACGGGAAGTTGTGGTCGGTGGCTTTACCGACCCCAAGTGGGTCGGTAGATTTTCCGACCCCATTACCGACCAAAAATGGGGTTGGTAAATTAGGGGCGGGGACCTTGTGGTCCAGAAATTACCGACCCCAAACCCCAAATTGGGGTCGGTAAATCTCTTATCAGGAGAGCTCGAACCCATCACCTCAGCCTCACTTAGACACAACTTAACTAGCTGGGCTACCCCTTTGCACCGCCAATGAGAAGCCGCCACGTGTCATATATATTAATTCCTCCCCAATGCTGAAGAGGGGATTCGAACCCAAATGAAGTAGATTTCTCACCCCACGCGCGTGCCATCCAGATACACAACTTTTCATGTTATCATATGCAATTTGCTAAATATATATAGAATTTTTATATATAAATGTGTAAATTAATTATTTAAATATTAATATAAAAATTGATATTAATTAAATAAATAATAGAATAATTCATTAATTAAATAAAACATAAAATTGAATTAAATAGGTAAAATTAATTAAAACAGTAATTAAACTTAATAAAACAGAAATTAATATGATTAAATATTAATTAAATTAAAAATCTTATAAAAATATTAAATTCCATAATAAAAATTTAAAATAACATATGCAAAATAAAATTCAATAATTAATATGAATAATAGCGATCCAATATGTTCGATCATAAATTTTGGTCGCTAAATTGATTTTTTCTTGTAGTTAATTAAATTTAAATATAAAATATAAACTAAAATTATATTAATTAAATAATAAAAAATTTATTAATTAAATTAAATAAAAAATAAAATTAATTAAATCAAGAAAAATTGAAATCAATGAATTAATTAAAATAATAAAATTATTCAAAATTAAAACAAATGTAAATAATAACATAAATTTATTTTTAAAAAAAATACTATGAGTCAAAAATTAAAATAAAATTAATTAAATAAATTATTAAATTTAATAATTAAATTAATAAATAAATAAATAAATAAATTATAAAATAAATAAATAATAAATTTGCTCAAATAAATAAATAATTAAATTATATAAATAATCAAATAAATATTGAATAAAATATAAAATAATGGAAAAAAATAAGAAAAATTAAAAAAATAAAACAATTACAGTAATTAAATTAAAAAATTAAAATCCATGAATTAAATAAAATAATAAAATCATTCAAAAATAAATATATATAAATAATAACATAAACTTATTTTTAATAAAAAATACTATAAAATAAAAAAATAAAAATAAAATTAATTAATTAGTTAATTAATTAATTATAAAATAAATAATTAATTAAATGACTCAATTAAATAAATAACTAAATTATAAAATAATAAATAAATATTTAATAAAAATATTAAATATATAATAAAAAAGGAAAAATAAAAAAAATGGAAAAAAAAACTACCGAACCCCAATTGGGGTCGGTAATACGATAAAAATATAAAAAAATGGAAAAAAACTACAGACCCCAATTGGGGTCGGTAATGGGTTCGGTAATTGTTACCGACCGCATTTGAGGTCGGTAATGGGATCGGTAATGCCGACCACATTTATTGTGGTCGGTGTTTTGGTTGTCGAATGTCCTGGGTCCTAATAACGGCTAAATATTACCGACCCCAATTTGGGGTGGGTAAATCCAACCCGTACTATGGTGGTCGGGAATTGGGGTCGATAATTGGGTTTTTTCTTGTAGTGGGTGTCCGCTGTGTGTCCAGCGGACCACTATGTAAAAATACTATATTTTTCAAGGTATCCGTTGTGATATGACGCCAAAGATTTTTAGGGGATTTTCCGATATTTTGGATAGAAAAGTTGTAATTGTTAAAGTGATGGCAACAAACTTATTTTTTATATCTGACATGGCACTGTATCAACGCACCCTTTTTATATTAACACAATTCATAATTATGAGAACTTTCAGAGTAATTAAAAATGCATGGCAAGAAACATTGGGCCAGCAGGGATATTTCCAAGCAAGAGCAAGTTCAGTAGCTATTAGTAATACACTAATACGTGATGATGCAGACGGTGGGGCGGATGTATATATATTAACATTTCTACGGTGACACGGGATACCACTCAAATTAATAAAATTACTATTTTAAGCTAAAAGAAATTTTAGATTGAGCTTGATTTGAGTTTGTGCAACCACTGAATTTTTATGGTGATGCTACTATAATCAATTATAACCTAGTCTTTTTCAATAATTTTTATATTTTGACTATTATCTTTAATTTCAATATAGTTTTCATCATCAACTTTTGTGATACTACTGAAAAATTTTCTGGACCCGCTGTGATGAATTCCGTGCGTGCATGTCCCACACTGAGAACAAATTGAGCAGCACTTATCACTCATCTTGATTGCTAAATTAGCGAAAGATTATCGAAGGCTTCCTTTCTAAATTAGCGAAAGTGTACTTGATGAGGCCAGACATGCAAACATCAGTGCGACCTTTGATGTCGAATTCTGGGTTCACCAATTTTGTTTTCATCTGTTTACTACATTATCATGACTAAGATATTAAATATATTTAATTAATACTATATACTACCTCCGTTCTCAATAAAGTGACACATTTGAGTTTTTGACACTATTCATTATTCAACTTTGATTCACGTTTATACAATAGTTATAAAAGAAAAAATATAGTCAAGTGAGATCTTGTTAGAATCGTCTCATCTTGTAGTTTTAGAATATCAAATTTTTATAATTTTTATTTATACACAATGTGAGTTATTAATTATTAAAATTGAGCATTGGATTGTATTTGCATTTTTATGAGGACGTATTTATACAGAGGATGTATTTGCATTTTCATTTTCATGAGGACGGAGAAATACTTACTAAGTAGTTACTACAATACGTATCCTTAGATATTTAGAGTTTTAAATACTGCTTGCTTAATTGAACATCTCGTGGAAGTTGGGCAAGGGAATTTATGATGATGTGGCCTCTGGTGGTCCTCACAACTACTGCCCAATTGGCAAATGCCCTCCAATCCCAAGGAATTATAATTATGGGAATTCTTTTCTCACATAAATATTCTCCTTGCACTAGATTTCCCGAAATTATTACCCAACAGAATTACTCCATGTGATACATGGAGTAATTCTGTTGAGTACATAAAACATTCACTACTGCTCTGATTTCAATATACTGGACTGCATACGTCATCTATTCCAACCTATGAAAAAATAAATAAATAACGAAAGAAAAGCAAATAATATCACACGGATTTATATACTCCATTCGTTCCAATTTAGTTGTCTCTTTCAACTCAATTTCAATAACCAAGATGTACATTAATTAACTCATAAATTTTTATTTTTATCCTTCAACTAAACTATTTTGTAATAAATGTCAAGAATAGTATTTATGTAAAGTAAAAGGCAATATAGTAAAAACATAATATAACTAACTAACTAAAATTACCTAACAATGACAGCTATTCTGAAATACTTTTTCATCTCTAAAAACAAATACTCCATTCAAATTGGAGTACTAAGTATTTTGGAACGGAGAGAGTATATGAATGAGTTGGTGTACATAACCCCATTCAAATTGATAAATTTAAATGAAGTATATTTTTTACATTGGGCATAATGTATTTACTCAATATTTATAGTGACATAGGTTGTTCAGAATATATATATATATATATATATATATTTATGGTGACATTATTATTATCAATTCCAACATCGATTTACTTACTGTTTTTAATTTTGTCCTTACTATCCTCAATTTCGACATAGTTTTCATTAATTTTTGTGACCACTCGGTGAAATTTCATGAATTCGTCAGTAACATGAGGCTTTAATTTGTTGTTATTTGAAGATGTTTCATGTGATGAGGCCCCTGGTTTCCCGCATGGAGGACCTATTGGGTTATCTTGGGTTTTGGTTATTTCATTTCTTTTGAGGATGACATGGTGGTAGATGCTATGGTAAAACTACACGGAGTACAATTAGAGGAGTTTTTCACTACGTGAGCCTCTTTTTCCTAATGAGGTGAAGGTGTTCATAGCGGCGGGAAAGCCATATACTCCTCCGTATGTGGAATTAACCTTATTTATTCTTTAAAATGATAGCTAACTAACATTGGATGGAATTTGTGTCGCGAGCATTTAACTTGATGTCGTCTTGTCTCCAAGTTGTGCCTATTTAGAAGCCCGAAGTTCTTCGGTCCCTGTTTGTAGTTAAATGTGTTACTCAAAATTAATTTGTAAAGCTTCAGTTTCCACAGTCTGGATATGCTTTCATATTACAATTGGTTCCATTAAACAAAACAAGCTAAGTGTTCATATCCTTAATTAATTGGTCACAGTTGTGGTCCGAAGTGATGGATGAATAATTTTGGGACATAATGCATTATTAATTTGGGTTATTTGGTGGATATACTTAATGAGAGGATTGTCAAATTTAAACTTACAGAGTGATACATTAGAAGTGTGAATGGGTCCTGACATGAAAACTAAAAATCCATAATGTTGGTGTATGAATGCATAATTGCATATTGAATATAGTGGGGTCTTGAGCATAATAACACGTGTTGAACTGATGACACCATTTGTTTAAATTGCGTTGGATATAATATATCCACGATACATACTGCTCTTAATTTTGTTGGGGTCAATTCTTGGTTGGCTGATTCTGACATTTCATTTATTATGGATTAAATAATACTTTCCTGCGAATGTTTTTTACGGACTCACTTTTCACGCAGTTCAATACACATTTTAAATCATTAATAACTCAAGTTCGGTACAAGTAAAAATTCTAAAAGTTTGATATTTAAAAACTACACGACGAGACGAATCTAACAAGATCCCACTTGATTATATTTCAACTTGTATAACTATGATAAAACTTTAAATGAAAGTATGTGTGCGAATAGTAGCCTATTATTAACCCCAAAAAACATTCGAGGACGGAGGTAGTAATTACTTTTGTCCCGTTGTAGTTATGATACTTTTACAATCGAAGGATTCTTTTTTCTTCTTTTCCTTTTAGAGTGTTACGGGTTTTATCCCCCTCAAGCATGAAAAGTTACAGCAACAAATTATCAAGACATAGGAATGTAACACAATCAAAATAAATACAATAAGTGAATATCATATGGGCCAAAGCGTTTCGTTGTTCAATGCATCCTCCATATTATTGTCTGATTTCGCAAGCCAATATGTAAGGAAGTTGGTTTCACAAACTACATGATGAATACAATGAACTGTTTCTTATTGGATTAACAATTAGTAGCTCTTTCCAAAAGCCAAAAATTAATTATGTAATTAGGACTTCGTGCACGGAATCAAACTTTCTGGGGTTTTATTGAAACATTTTCAAAGTGATGGGATCAAAATTAATATTTGAAAAGGTCGCACGACTTAAATTGGCTCAAATATAAAATGTGAATGACGATTTTGGCCAATTTAAATAAGGAGGGGTCTCAAGTGGCAAAATTCTTGACTTCCAATCTTAGGTAGACCTTAGGTAGGGGTTCAATTCTCCACTCGATACACTATATATCTCTCCCCTTGATTCTTTTTGTGTGGCATGGGTTCTCACCACCATTTCTCTGGTTTCAGCTTCTCCAAAAAAATTGAAATAAGGAGGACAGATTGTAAATTTCTCCAAATTTAATGGATCATTTTGGACTTTTTTTCCCAATATATTCATTCTACAATGCTCATCTGAATTTTCCTAAATCATACATTTTTTTTAATTTACTAATTATGTGATTTCTATAATATTTTTTGTTTTGCATTAACTTTCGTTTATCCATTTCATTTTTAAATGGTCATCTAAAAATTTGCAACAAAAGTTTGAGATGGCAACTTTTTAATTATTATATTTTGCTTTATAATGAATTTTAAAACAATTAGTATATTTAATAACTTTATTGTACTAATTTCAAAAAAAATATTATTACATCTGTACATTTTTTTTTGAGGAGTCATTGAAGGCCTGGAAAGGGGTGGTGGGAGCCCATGCCACACAATTACAAAGGGGAAATAAAGGGAGGGATAGGGGGCCGGTGGGAATCGAACTTCCAACCTTCCGTTGGAAGTCAAAGGACTTAACCGCTTGGGCTATTACATCTGTACATTTGAATTAAGCAGAAGACATCGTTTTAAAAGATCCTAATTTTTATATTAAGCAGAAGTTGAAATTATTTTGTAGAAGAAGTAGAAGTAGGGGTGTCAATTTCAGGTTCCGAGTCGTGTTCGTGTCGGGTTGATCAGGTTGTATAATATTTCAGGTCGGGTTTCGGGTCGACCTGATTTCGGAAAAAAAAATCCAAAATGACCAAACCCAACCTGAAATTTTTCGTGTCGTTCGGGTTCGTTTTTTCGGGTTATAGGCAAAAATTGTCACAATTTCATATTTCGGGTCGTGTTCGTGTCAGGTTGAGCAGGTGGTATAATATTTCAGGTCGAGTATCGGGTCGACCTGATTTGAAAAAAACCCAAAATAACTAAACCCAAACCTGAAATTTTTCGTGTCAATCGGGTTCGTTCTTTCGGGTTCGTGTCCAAATTGACACTCCTAAGTAGAAGACACCGTTTCAAAAAGAAACAAAGTAATAATAGTAGTATTATAAAAGTAAATTGTCACAATTTCATATTTCGGGTCGTGTTCGTGTCAGGTTGAGCAGGTGGTATAATATTTCAAGTCGAGTATCGGGTCGACCTAATTTGAAAAAAACCCAAAATAACTAAACCCAAACCTGAAATTTTTCGTGTCAGTCAGGTTCGTTCTTTCAGATTCGTGTCCAAATTGACACCCTAAGTAGAAGACACCGTTTCAAAAAGAAACAAAGTAATAATAGTAGTATTATAAAAGTAAATTAAACATGTGGTATTTATTTATTTATAGTATACTAGCAGGCTAGCAGCAGTGGTAGTATAAAATTGGGCGGAGAAGCGATTCGAATACAATAAAATGTTTCTTTTTGGCCCAACGGCTCTGTGATCCATTCTGCTTTGGCAACGGTCGACCATCTCTGCCCCTTGCCCAAATCTCAATAAACAAACTTTCTACCGCTAATTCTTTTTTCTTTTTTTTTTTTTTTTTTTTTCTATTTATGTATGGACCATTTCCATTTTACTATCTACATTAATGGAAATCTCATAAACTTAACAATCCAAATATTAAAACCCCAAACACCATCATAATAATTCATTAAACACAATTACTGAACTTCTCAAACTTAAAACTTAAACTAATTTCCCTCCCTCCAATCGAGGCCCAAATCCGAAATCCCTTTTCAATTTCTATTTCTCTATATATTTATTTATAGGCTATAGGAATACTGGAATAAGGAGTACTTTTCAGTCTCTCATTTTTCCCTGAACGACGTCGTGTTCAAGTGAAGCACCAACGTTTAGCTTCAGTCACGTTGCTCTGCTCCGTGTCTGTCGTGTCCTGTCCACATTCCCCACTGGTCGGTTTTTTGGTGCCCTGCTGCTCACTTCTCCTGTTCGCTCTCCCACTCACTCTACTTCAAGTCCGCATCCACTCTCCCACCGGTCAACTTGCTCAGCAATGGCTACCGAAAGCTCTGGAAACCTTGACCACTCCTGTCCCGGAACTGAAATCACTTCGGGAAGGTCTGTAATCGACACGTCAGCTCCCTTCGAGTCGGTTAAGGAGGCGGTGAATATGTTCGGCGGAATGGCGTCCTGGAAATCTCTTTCTCATAAGACCACGGACAATGCGCCGGAGGTAGTTGTTCCCATCCTGTCCCAATTTGTTTGCATTCTCATTTTACTCATGTTTGGGTGTTTTTCTTTCCTGGGTTTGCTGTATTGTTTTGGGTTTTAAGGTATTTTTCAGAAGATTTCTCTCAAACGAAGTTCAGTTTTAAAGATCGCAATTTTTTTATCCTCTGATGGATATTCTGTGGTGATTTCAGCTAAATCCATCTTTCTTTTTTCATACATCTACAAAGTCGGTTTCTTTTTTTACCTTTTCGTTGCAATTACCTCGGATTAAGTTTCACAAAAACAGCGTGCCCTACAATGATTAACTTTTTGGGAAATTTATTGAAGCTGCTTTATGAAGATGCGGAATAAAGTCTGCAGTTTCTGTGAAATTGTCTGTATTTGAAATTAAATATTCATAGAGTTTATATCTTATTATTGATATATCACTATATAAGTGTGCCCTACGTGTTCGAGAAAATCGCTGTTCTAATTATTGCAACTGTATTACACTAGCCATGATTGAGGATCCAACGATCTCTGGGTTAAAAACTCCCAATCTGGAAACTACGTTATACTTGATCTATGTTGTTTATTCTTGGATTGTTGTTTTGAGAAGAAATGGCGGTCTGGTTTGTGCAATGCAGCGCAGCAAAGAAATTATTGGTATTGTTGATGTGGAGGAAGAGGCAGCGCAACTGGGAAGAGACCTAATGAAGAAGGAGAGGGAAACGCTCGATGTTTTGAAGGAATTGGAAATGACGAAAAATGTAGTTGAAGAACTGAAGGTTAAGCTACAGAATGAAGCTTTAGAAATTAATGCTGCTCTCAAAGCAAACAGTACTGTGAATGGTGTCGATAGACCAGCGGAAGAGGAAAAGCCTGAATGTGATAAGGCTGTTCATTCGAATGGAATCAGTGGCTTGGACCTTTGTCCCTCGGAGGCGCCTGGTTACATACTCCTTGAGCTCAAACAGGCGAAATTGAACTTAAAGAGGACTACTGATGATCTTGCTGATATCCGGGCTACTGTTGATATGTACAAGAAGAAAATCGAGAAAGAGAGGATTTCGCTGGAGAAGACTCGTCAGAGATTGTCCGCGAACACTGAGAAAATGTCGTGTCTGGAAGAGGAGATAAATGAAACTAGAAAGAAGCGAGAGCTGGTGGAAGATGTTCGTGTCCGAGGTGGTTCGGAAGACGTATTGATGGAGCTGCAGAAATTAAGTTCGGAAACAGAACAGTTTAAGAAAGTCGGGGAAGCTGCTAAAACGGAGGTTCAGAGGGCGATGTCTGAGATTGAACAAACGAGGGTTAGGATTAGGACAGCTGAGGTAAGGCTTGTTGCTGCTAAAAAAATGAAGGATGCAGCAAAAGCTTCCGAAGCTTTGGCTCTTGCAGAAATCAAAGCATTGTCCAGTTATGAAAATAAGGATGCTGCTTCTCGGAAGAAATCTGAAGACGTCATTCTTACCTCCGAGGAATACTCGACATTAATCTCAAAAGCTCGGGAAGCAGAGAAAGCTTGTAAGGATAGAGTCGCGGACGCAATGGTTCAGGTCGATGAGGCAAATGTGTCGAGGACAGAAATCTTGAAGAAGGTCGAAGAAGCAACTGAAGAAGTGCGGGTCAGCAAAAGGGCATTGGAAGAAGCATTGAGTCGGGTGGAGGCAGCCAATAGGGGTAAATTGGCAGTCGAGGAGGCCCTCCGAATTTGGAGATCGGAGCACAGCCACAAACGTCGCAACGTGCACAACTCTACTAAATTCAAGAATCCTCATCCGTCAGTGCACCGGAAAGACTCTCGACTGCTTGATGTAAATGGGCTGAATCTCGTCAATGATGAGGCGAAACCCGTGCTGACACCGACACTGTCAATTGGTCAGATATTGAGCCAGAAACTACTGCTGACGGAGGACTACGAGAATGGGATGCGAACGGAGAGAATCATGGGGAAGCGCAAGGTTTCGTTGGCTCAAATGCTTGGCAAGCCCAGCTGTGATCAGCAGTATCATCATCCTGGTAAGAAATCCGGGAAAGAGAATAAAGAAGTCCCTTTGAAGAGAAAGAAGTTCAGTTTTGCTCGTATCTCACTCCTGGTTGTGAAGCAAAACAAGAAGAAGAAGAAGAACTCGACTGCAAGTTCAATGTGCCGCAGTTCGTAAATTGGTTACGCTTAAGTCCTTCTCCAGTAAGTAAGGGGCGTGTGCATTCCTGCTAATTTGGTCTTGTTTGTAGTGATGTCATGTTATGGTTTAAGCAAACTACTCATATGGTCTGTCTATCGTTGAATCTTGAATTTGTGCAGTTGTCCTGCAAGTGTGAAGAAGGACGTACTGTATTAACTTGTACTCCTAATGTATTAGAGTATAAATATATGTGAATGAATTGATGATGGTCAGTACCCTGTGGAGGTGTGCTCTTGAATTGAATTAATCATCCAATTACTGAGCTCAACTTTGAGTTGTTCGGTTGTTCCCCACTTTATAATTGAAGATATAGCTTGTACTATAAGCTAATCCTATTTTAATTTTTGTGACTTACGAATTCGTTAGTGAGTTATTCATACTTCATTTTTGTGGCACACGTTCATAATTTTATAAGCTTAGTAGTATTAGAAATCTTTTACAGATATTACAAACTTTTGGAGATGAAGACCCTTTGTATCTCTGTATCTCTATATCTCACCTCTATTATAATCATAATAATGAATAGAATAGAACCTCTAGAAATTTTCTTGTAAGAGCAACTCCAACCGTACCCCAAACATAAACTCAAACACAAAAATGGTGTAAATCCTCTCCAACCGTATCCCAAACTCAAACCCATAAACTCAAATTCATACGCATATTTGCGTTTCTACCGTAGCAAACGCATATTTGATTTGTGGGTAAAAGTGGGTGGAATAAAGAATATGCTGAGAATATTCTTTTGAGTTTGAGTATAGTGTAATCGGTTGGAGAAGAGTTATTGTTAGATGTGACATTTACACCATTTTTAGTTTGAGTTTGGTGTAATCGGTTGGAGATGGTCTAACCATAATGTAATTCGATGTCAATTTTGTCAAGAAAATCACGAGTTTCAAATTAATGTAATTCCTCCGTTCCTAAATTATTGATACGTTGGGGTATTGTCACGGTTTATTGAATAACTTTAATTCGACATTTTAATACATTTATATAAGATAAAATATAGTCAAGTGGGATCTTGTTGGATTCGTCTAATCGCATAGATTTATAATATTAAATTTTCATAATTTTTATTTGTATGCAATTTGAGTTATTATGGATTAAAAATGTATATTAAATTACGTAAAATGTGATTCCGTGACAAATATTAAGGAATGGAGGTAGTATATTCTTTCTAAACCTTGATGAAAATTTCTCTCTCAATGCGGATTGGATAACTTCAGACATGTACACTTTAAGTGATAGAGATTCATCATAATGTGATGTGACTAAATTTATTCTACTATTTCAAGATGTGGTTTTTTTTTTACATTGACGGCTATGTGTCGATAAAGATGTGTGGGAACCTAAACCACATAAATTACAAAGAGAAGGGATAGGGGGTCGGATGGGAATCGAGTTCCAATTTATGATTGAAAGACGGAGAACATGACCACTTGGGACAAGTCTCATTCCCATTTCAAGATGTGGTTAATTATTTCATGAATTAACTCATTACTCAAGGGCTCTAATTTGTGATCATATGATTAGATTTTTTTTAAAAAAATAATAATAAATCTATCAAATATGGAGTAATAATTTTGGTTAGGGTGCAGATATCATAATCTGCTGCTGAATGTTATCGCTCTATTTGGTTTTGTAATGTTATTATTTGGCATGTACTGGATCTTCCCGAGCTACATTGAAATTCTGCGTACACAAAGGCTCGAACCTGAAACATTTGCTTAATAAGTTACCAGACCCTCATAAGTCACAGCCAAGGTTTTAAATATCAGCTTCGGTGTCGATATCGGACATATAAATTTAGAGAATTTCGAAGATATTTGAAATTTCGGGGGAAATTTCAGAAATATTTGTAATTTTTTGAGAAAACCACATCGAGTTTCTGAGATGATGAAATGAAGATATTTCAAATTTCCTCAACTATGTTACTACATAAATTAGTAATATGCTAACAATAGTCAATCAACAATTCCGTTAGGGTGCGACTAAGCATTTTGACTTGATGTACTGCGGTACATCGCAGCCATTGATTTAATTTATAAATTGATGGTTGAGATTAACTTAAAGGTTAAAATAGTAAATTTGCTACATTTAGTTTGTGAACGCTAATTCTTCCATTCTTCTTCCGTTCTTCTTCTCTTCTTCTTTGCATTTCAAGGATTGATCTCATACTACCCTCCAATTTGCTTAATTATGCTGCTATACATAGATATACGTCGCTGAAATATTTTTAAATAAAGTCATTGAATTGTTCATGAAAACGTACCCGAAATATTCTAGTTGAGTCGCTGAATTGTTCTTCATAGCATCGCTGAATTGTTCTTCATGGCATCGCTGAATTCTTCTTGATAGCCTCGCTGAATTCTTCTTGACAGCCTCGCTGAATTCTTCTTGACAGCCTCGCTGAATTCTTCTTTGTAGCGTCGCTGAATTCTTCTGTGTAATGTGGCTGAATGCTGAACTCTTCTAGGATAGTGTCGCTTAAATATTTTTTATAGCATCACTAAATTGTTTTTTGTAGCATGATTGAAATTATCTATTAATATATTTGTTACCATTCGTTGATGATTATTTGAAAATATTAGATTAGATATGATATTATTTACCAAATATTAGATATGATAACATACTAAATATAGGTTTACCAAATATTAGATATGATATTATTTACCAAATATTAGATATGATAACAGAAATGTTTTTGGTAGCATCGCTGAATCATTCTTGGTAGCGTCGCTGAATTCTGCTTGTTACCATCGCTGAATTACTCTACTTGATCTCGCTGAAATATATTTGATAGCATCCCTTCATTATTTTTGATAGCATCACAGAATTGTTTTTGGTAGCATCGCTGAATTATTCTAGGTTGCGTCGCTGAATTATTCTTGGTATCATCGCTGAATTATGCTAGATACGGTCGCTGAAATATATTTGATAGCATCCCTTCATTATTTTTGGTAGCATCACATAATTGTTTTTTATAGTATCGCTGAATCATTCTAGGTTGCGTCGCTGAATTATTCTTGGTACCATCGCTGAATTATGCTAGATACTGTCGCTGAATTCCTCTACTTGTGGTCCCTGAAATATATTTTATAGCATCACTTAATTGTTTTTGGTAAGATCGCTGAAATGATCTATTAATAAATTTGATACGTATCTTTGATTATAAAAAGATATTATTTGAAATATTAGATATGGATTACCAAATATTTAATATGATTTACCAAATAATAAATATGATAACATACTAAATATAGAGTTACCAAATATTAGATATGATAACATGTCTAAATACTTGTCATATCGCTGAAATGCATTGTTTTTAAAATGAACTATTATTGTGTTATGACAATTATACCCTTTTTCATTTACAACCCTTGGATTTTAAATGGACGCTTCAGATCGCTGCCTTGATGTGCTGTGGGATTTGTTGATTGCACCCTAACTGGACCCAGTCAATCAATGATATACTATGCTAATAATATTATTGATATCGTGCACCATGTTGCATTGATAAGAGATTTAAAATCAATGAAAATAAATTAATTGAATGACATAATCAAAATGTGTCGAAACATAATTTTTAATTTTTAATTTTTTTTTAAAAAAATATATTTTTAGAATTTAGAAAAAATATTTTTTAAAAAAATAAAAAAATTCGGAAAATTTGGGGAAATTTCGGTCAAATTTCGGGAAATATCGAGTTTCGGACGAAATTTCGATAGATTTGCAAAAAAATATTGTAGGTGAAATTTCGCTTCGTGGTGTCCCGAAACCCAAAATTCGGTCGAAATTTCGGAGATTTCGGGGATATTTAAAACAATGATCACAACACTCATGCCAACTGCATTTGATCTTTTGTAATGTTATTATGATTTTAAGGTATGTTTTTTTTTGTGAATTAATGTAATTTAATGTAATTACCTTGTAAGTTTTTTTTTTTTTTTTGTAGTAGCCGTACTAGCCGAAGCCGGAGAAAAAATTACCTTGTTAGTGGGAAAGGTTAGTATCTGAATGAGTCTACTCAAAAGCTCCTGAATGTGTTATATCCGACGCTATAGTGCTGCACAATAGAAGGAATTGAATATTACTTCCTCTGTCTCATTGTTTTTGTTACAGAGGCCTCCGACACGTATGCCCACATTTTTAACGGTTAATAACTTAAATTGTGTACAAAGAAAAGTCATAAAAATTTGATTGTCTAAAACTACAAGATTAGACGAACCTAACAAGATCTCATTTGACTATATTTTTTCTTACATAGCTATGATAAAAATTCGAATCAAGGTTACACAGTGAATAGTGTCAAAAACTCATACGTAACAAAAACGGTGAGACGGAGGAAGTACCATTTTGGCCACATTCGTCATTTTAGAAATAATATCTGTAGTTTGCTCCATTAATGCCATAAATCATGGCTGATTAATCCATTATTAAAAATGGAATCTGGACAATTAATTCACCACTAAAATTATCTACTATCAAATAAAATTTAAAACACTTAAAAGAGTAAAATATGAACCAATTGAAAAGATCATGATAAATTTCCATGTAGTACATAAAATTCAGTTTATAAATTAAAAACACTATTTTTCATAAAAATATAAATTAAGAGACTTCAAATTTTAAACATTAATTCAATTTATTTATTATCCAGACAATTTCATATTTAATTATTTCAATTGTAGCCCACTATGGTAAATCTTCTTTTTTTTTTTTTCTGAACTACCTATACGGACGAATTATCTTCCGATAATAATTCAATATTTTTTTGGCTTGTGGTGGAATATGTTTATGTGTTGATTCAGTACATGTTGAAGTATTGAATTATCAGTTATGCGTGCTAAATATTCATCGAAAAGTGCTGATTAAATATTTTTAATATTAACAAATTAATGTTTAAAATATAGATTCAACACCTTATAAAAACAACTCAACATTTTTTGTGACAATTCAGCACATTAGTAAATACTTATTTTTTTCCATTCAGCGCAGTAACTAATTCTGGCTGTGGAATGCTACTTTCTCATTCTCAAAGTTTTCATCCACATATTAAATGTCTGTCCCAGTTCATATACTAGATATTATTAATCACAAACAACACAATTTTGCAATAAACCAATACGGACAATAACAAAACCAACACTATTAAACCGAAAATCAGCATGGACAATAACAAAACCAGCACTGTTAAACTCAAAACCAGTCTAATTAAAATTAAAAATCATACAATTCTCAAATACACTAGTACACGCAATTCCAAAACCAACACAATTAAAATCACAAATAGCATAATTTCGTCATTCAACAGCATAATTTCGTTATACACTAGCCCAACCAATACCAGAATCGACACCAAATAACCCAAAATCAGCATAACTAAAATAAAACACAATTCCAAATACTTAACCCCAAGAAGATACACATTAATATAGATACACACTAATAATACTCAATTCCACTATAAGAAAATACTCATCATTTTCTTCCCTTCCTACTTTAGGAATTAAAATGCGTTTACTGATGAAGCGTTGCCTGCCAATGCACCAAGTGGCGGTAGACTGGTGTGCATTGTTGACTTTATCATATTTAGCACAAAATAATAACTCTTCAGCACCCGCCGTTTTATGGTACTCCCTCCGTCCCATATTTATCTTCTTCGACACTGTAGATACGGAGTTTAAGAAAGTTGTATTTTATTATTTTCATGTGTACTTTTTGAGGGGTAAATTTGTCTCTTTTTGTCTTGTAGTGCAATAGTTAGTAAAATTAAGGATTGGTTTTTCTGTAAATATATGGACATGTAGGGACATTTTACTAAAAAAAAAATTCCCTTTTTGGGGTAGGAAGATAAATGTGGGACGTCAAAAAACGGAAAGTAAGAAGATAAATATGAGACGGAGGGAGTAATAATTTATTTCCTTACAAATCAACCCACAAAATCCGTAGACAAGAAAATATTTAGGATTCCAAAATTAAATGGATAATGTTATTATACAATGTAATAACTAATTGCAACATTAAAAGCAACTTATTAAAGAAAAGGAATAGGTTAGGGTCCTGATTTAGCAAATTCTGAAATACTGTGATAAATGTGTGGTGCGTTTGGAAATGGAAATGTTGGCATATAATAATTAATTAAATATTTTCTTTAATAAGTTGCTATTAATGTTGCAATTAGTTATTACATGGTAATAACATTATCCATTTGATTTTGGAATCCTACATATTTTCTTTAATGTCTCCGGATTTTGTGGGTTGATTTGTAAGGAAATTTATTATTACCATAAAACGACGGGTGCTGAAGAGTTATTATTATTTAGTGCTAAATGTGATAAATTATGTTGTTGTATAGCGAAATTATGCTATTTTTTATTATAATTTTGCTGGTTTTGGAATTGCCCGTACTTGTATATTTGAGAATTGTATTGTTTTTAATTTTAATTAGGCTGGTTTTGAGTTTAACAGTGTTGGTTTTGTTATTATCCGTGCTGATTTTGGGTTTAATAGTGTTGGTTTTGTTATTGTCCATATTGGTTTATTGCAAAATTGTGTTTGTGATTAACAATATCTAGGATATGCAGTGGGAGAGACATTTAATATATGGATGAAAACTTTGAGAATGAGAAAGTAGCATTCCACAAGTCGGAATCAGTTACTGTGCTAAATGCAAAAAAAATCCGTTTACTGTAGTGCTGAATTGCCACTAAAAAATGTTGAGTTGTTATTAAAAGGTATTGAATCTATATTTTCAATATTAATTATTAATATTAAAAATATTTAATAAGCACTTTTAGATGAATATTCAATACGTATAACTAATAATTCAACGCTGTAACAAGTACTAAATCAACACATAACATATTCCACCACAAGCCAACAAAAAAAAATATTGAAATAGTATTAGAAGATAATTTGTCTGTATAAAATGTTCAGAAAAAAAAATTACCGGGCTACAATTGAAATAATTAAATATGACATTGCCTGGATAATAAATAAGTTGAATTAATGTTTAAAATTTGTACTCTATTGATTTATATTTTTATGAAAAATAATGTTTTTAATTTATAAATTGAATTTTATGTACTACTTGGAAATTTATCATGATTTTTTCAATTGGTTCATATTTTACTCATAAGTAGTTTAAATTTTATTTGATAGTAGATAATTTTAGTGGTGAATTAATTGTCCAGATTCCATCTTTAATGGTGGATTAGTCAGCCATGATTTATGGCATTAATGGAGCAAACTGCAGATACTATTTCTAAAATGACGAATGTGGCCAAAATGGTAATATTCAATTCCTTCTATTGTGCAGCACAATTGCTTCAGATATATCACATTCAGGAACTTCTGAATAGGCTCATTCAGGATACTAACCGTTCCTTAAAGAAAATATTTAATTAATTATTATCCCAACATTTCCATTTCCAAACGCACAACACATTTATTACACATTTCAGAATTTGCTGCATCCTAACCTATTCCCTTGTTAGTTCATAATAGAAGTACTTTCTAAATCTGAAATATGCAATTAAGTTACTGTCCTGAAAAATTATGTTATGCATATCCAGAATTGTTACAAAGTGAGAGAAGTGTGTTGTGCTGATTTATATTAGGTTAATTATCTATAATTGGCAATCAATCTGTCACTTACTATACTCCTATAATTATGGAAGAATTAATTTTTTTCCCAATTGATCTATGCGTTATTATTATGTATAGTGAATTTTGAAAATAGTACAAATGTATGTATTTTTAAAATACTATTTTTAATATGGGAAAAAATATTCTTTCAAGTAACCATTTTTCTGTCACCATATTATCTCAAAGAATACAGAAATTAAATTGGCACTTATTATTTTTAGCATAGCATTATGCTAAAAATATCATATTATATCAAAGAATACAGATAATAAATTGACACTTATTAAAATAACATGTTAGCACATTATGTTGATTGTAATTAAGTTTAAGTATAGCACAGAACCTTTTGTTTTATTTTTAGCATAGCAATATATCATATTATATCATACTATAAAACATAAAATAAAATGGTTTATTAAAATAACATATAAGAACATCATTGTCATTGTAATAATTTTTAAGAGTAGCACAGAATTTTTTACTTTATTTTTAGCAAATCATTATATGGAATTTACAATAGTACATAACTTTTTACCTTATTTTTTGCATAGCATTATATAAAAATTACGATTAGCACATAACTTTTTATTTTATTTTTAGCATATCATTATTTAAAAATAGCATTAGCACAGAAATTCTTATTTTATTTTTAGCATATCATTATTTAAAAATAGCATTAGCACAGAAATTCTTATTTTAAAATAGGTATGGAAATCTTTCATTTTTTATCCAATATTGGACAGTTTGACCTAATTTTAAAATTAATATGAATTGATTGGTCTGTGTTGAAATTACCGGAAATGTTTCAATTAATAGGTATGCAATACATGTTGATTGGTTTTACTAATTCAACACAATCATTTGATAGGTTTTACCGGAAATTACCGGATATGTTTTCAAAAATAGACTCAATCATTTTAAAATTAATATGATTGATTGATTTTAATCACGGTGTTTAATCAATCAATTAATAGGTTTTACCGGAAATTACCGGATATGTTTTAAAAAATAGACTCAATCATTTTAAAATTATTTGAATTCAATGTGCTGATTGATTTCCACCTAATCTTTACCATATTATTGTAGAGTAATTACAGGAAATGTTAAAATTAATATGCCATAAATCACGGTGGTATTAATGAACACGTAAAAGAAATGTTTGCAATAAATATTTAACTTAGCACAAAACTATGGGATTATATCATTTCCGGATATGAAGAAATTATGGATACAAACTCAATCGTGAAATATGTACTTTCCCCGTATACGATTGTTTAAGTAGTACTACTTATTAATTATAATACTGATTTGATTGTGTGTAATTACCCTTTATTATTTTGTGATGCTTTCCATTAGAGAGTGAAGGATAGTACGTTTTATAATTTATTATAGAATAGGTTTTGGTGGTAAATATGGATTAAATGTTAATTTTGGCAACCTTCGTCACAATAAATTCGTCATTTATTATTGGGGTAAATGTTAAAATGTGCCATAACAAGGAGGCTATTCCACTTTTAGGCCATAACAAGTTGCAATTGTAAAAATAGACTATAACAAACACAGTTTGGCAAAATTCGTCATTTATTATTGGAGTAAATGACCAAACAACTTTTCTTTCTTTCATTTCAACCCCAAGAAAGTTTAACTTTATTTATTTTAATCCTTTCTCAATATACTTAATTTTTCATTATATAAATGACACCCAACGCGCATGAAAATTGGTATCAGAGTCTAGGTTTTATTGAAGAACATATTAATTATATTATTTATAATATTTTATCTCTTAAAGGTGAAGATTTAATTAGTTAATGGATTCATTCAATTTAAAACCTATGAGTTATTTCCAAAATTTGGAAATAAAAAATAGAAATTTCCAGAGGAAATTCTTGAATTTGTCTATAAGACAAGATATTATTAAAATTAATTTCTTTCATAAAAATGAGAGGAACTGACTGGAAAGAAATTGATCCGGATAGCTCTAAGTTATCACAACACTTAAGAGAAATCCAAAAGACGATTCAAGATTATGGTAACCGGGTATTAATTATACCTGGAAAAATAAATAACTTGAATCAGTCAACAGAGGAGATCTTCAAATTATTTCAAGATCTAAAGAAAGAGATTTTGAATCTGAAATTTGACATTTCGGATATCAAGAAAAGGCAGAAGGATATTCCTGGATCTTCCAAGAATAACCAAGCCAATATAGAGATGCATTTGGACCAGTACAAACTTTACAGCAAAAGGGTAAAGCAACTATGGTTCCAAAGCAGAAATCACAAGAAGAGCTTATGATCGATCTCCTGAAAACAGTCGAATGAGTGTTTCCAGGGCAGATCTATCAGATCTACAAGAATTAGCAGAATCATTTTCCCAACTTGGGATTACGGATCTAGTTAATGTAAAACCCAATGAAGTTCTTCAGCTGGGTTATGCGGAAGAATCAGGATCCAACGTGACCCACGGTGGACCGCCTGATGTCCCAATGAGAGAAAGTGCAGACTTCCACATGAACAGGTATCCTGAGGTGCATCTCAATGCAAGACGAAACCCAGGACGGAACCCAAGTAGAGCACCAGAATCCACACCGTGGGCCAAGACGATGTTACAACCATTAAATCCATATGGCATAACACTGAACCTCGACGTTATCGACTTCCGAAACATCGAAGACCTGATCGATGAATGGGTAGCTTCAATGAAGATTGCAGCAACCACCCTGGATCTTGATAAAGAAAACTTTGTCCGATTAATAGAGCTAAGTCTCGAAGGATCGGCGAAGCTGGGCTGGAAAAACTCCACGACTGCTTTAAAGGAGCAAATACTCGAAGGAGAATCCAAAAGCACAATCAGCGAAAGGTTTGGCCTCTTATTCAAAACTCATTTTGTAGGAGATGGTTATTTTGAAGAACAGAGAACAGAAAAAATCAAAGTCTATACCCAAGCACTGTTGGGTATGGAGTTAAGAAGTATTTGTGCAGTAGACGAATATATCTACTGGTTTCATAAATACTATTTTCGGAGTAAGATGACAGCTGAAGTAGCATGTCACATGTTCTTTGCAAAGATATGCAGCCCATGGAGAGAAATGTTGATCCAATCGTACACAGTACCCACTGGTACAGTGGATTCAATAGCCCGAAGAATGTCCTTCTTAAAGGATAAGCTCAGAGAATGGTTTCAATAGGCAGCAGCCCAAAAAGAACATTAAGAGACTAAGAGGTAAAATAAAAAGAACTCCTCTTTGCTGTGAAAATAACGATTTTCCAACAATTATAGGAGAATCAGAAGAAAAGAGGAGAAAGAAGAAGAGTCGAGGCTCATACAGTAGGAGTTTCAGAAGACCTCCATTCCGAAGAAGAAGAGCATGGTGGTCCAAGGGCAAGGCCAGATCATACAAAACTGGACAAAGAACGGGAACGACGAAGAGTTCATCCCAAGGTTCAACTAGCTCAGCAGCAAGGAGCACGGGGAGAACGACGTCCAAGAGAACATTCAGACGAGCCCATACCCGAGCCAACGAAAGTTTCAAAGACTGCAACTGTTGGAAGTGTGGAGCCAGAGGTCATATCTCACCCAATTGCCCTCGGAATCGTGAGATACGAATGTACGAAGCCACGGAGGATATCGTGGAAGTGGTCTACCATGGAAAGCTGGTACCAGTCTATCAGTTTGAAGACATCCCCTCCGATGAAAGCATCTACGAGGAAGAATTAAGAAGTGACTCGGACTCATATTCAGATGGATCTTCAACCGAGTCTGACTGAAGAGGACAGGATTCAGACCACTGAAAATCTGTCCGGATTCTTTTCAAGGATGACGATCTCGAATCGAACCATGGAAAGAATAATGCGACAAGATTCCAACCTCAGCCCATATGACAGATTCAGAATTGGCGGGATTGGACGAGTTCTTAACCAAATGGGACTCTACCAGAGAAGACATAACATCATCTACAAGGTAAGTGCAGGTGAGTTTGCAATTCCTATGGAACTTACTTGTAATGTGATGGATATGCAATTAATTCCTAAAGAAGAAATTCTTGAGGAATTAAGCAGAATGATGGAGGAAATCGCCATTACTATGAAATGGATCCACATATGAGCCATTGAAGTAGTAATTAAGGCAACCTTCAAAGAAGGCATTGATTCTGAATTACATCTATCAGTCACTGATAGAAGAATCAATAATCTTAGAGATGGTCTTCTTGGAACTATGGTAGGAAATTTATATGCTGGGAAGTTAATGTTTGATTTACATCCCAGAATTTTCTATAACTTAGCTGACCAAGATTTCAGTAGGGTTCTAACCCTTCATCGGGATTTTAAAAGAAAAGATCTGATGAAAGAAGGGAACAGGTCATATTCTATAACTTATAGAATCTCTTATGCACTTTCCAATAGTCATCATTCTGACTTATTTCTCAGGAAAGAATATACAGAAATTCCTAGAATTTTCAAGGAATTTGCTAAAGTCATGACCCCAAATCCTACCCAAATTCCAAGGTTAGGAGGAGTAGACATACAGATAAGAGATCATCCAATTCCAGACAGATCAACGAGTGCTAGAATTGAGTATGCAAGCCGTATGTCTTTTTCGGAAGATAGAATTATGGCATATAAAGGAAAGGAGTTCATTAAAAATTTAACTCCTCAATCCATTGGGGTAGATAATATAAAAATTAAATGCCCTGAAGGATGGAAAGAAATACGAGTAATATTTGACATCACTGAAAAGATTAACCATTTTCCATGTGATGATTTATACTACTTGCAGCAGCCATCGATTTGAACCTATGAAGGAACAATCGAAATTGCAGGACACGAGATCAGAGTCTTAGGTACCGCCGGAAAAGATAATGGGGTTATGATTTTGGGATTAAGTTTTCTCGAAAATCATAAACCATGGGTAAGAAAGGATAATAGTATAGAATTTAATCTGAAGGGTCACACCATCAGAATTAAATGACAAGCCCATTTTCTATTTATATCTCAGTAGGGATAATATATGAACAATATAAGTCAGAATATTTTGCAGCTTATATTGATTCAGGATCAGGTATTTGCACGGCAAAACCAGGAGTTTTCCCTAGCGAAGCTATGGAACTATTACCCATTATTGCAGGAAGAGATTTTTCCCAAAAAATCTTAGTACTAAATAAGGGTATTCGACAGGCCAATATCATGATTGGGGGAGCATTTGGTACACCTTGGTATAAGGTAAAAACGCCTCCTATTTACATTCATGATACAGGAGCGGATATTTTGTTAGGTAATAATTTTATACAATCCTTTACAAAATATGTTCAAGATAACAAAAGAAATTTGTTACTCCCTTCGTCCCACTTAACTTGTCTTGTTTCACTTTTGCACACAATCCAATGCACTTTTTCATCCTCTAATATCTCAAAATGTGTACAACAAAAAAATATATAAAATATATATTCTAAAACTACATGATTATACGATTTTAACAAGATCCAACTCGACTATTTTTCCAAATACATACAATAAAATCGAGTCAAAGTAGAACAATGAACAATGTCAAAAAGTCAAACAGGACACGTTAGCTGGGACGGAGGGAGTAATATTTACCACAAGTTGTGGAAATGAGATACAGGTGTTGCACAGAGAAAAGGCATTCAACAGATTAATGCCTATATTATTTCTCAGCAAACGTGGTGATAATGATGCCAAACTAACCCATCCAAAAATGCAGGATAAAAGAAAGTTTGGTAAGGCTTTGATGTCTTTTAGACAGCAAGGATTCGATGAAGCTTCTATTGAGGAAATTATAAACCTCAAAGAAGCAATACAGGAAATGAAATTATTGAATATAGCTTCATTAGACATTGATGGGGAAACTAAATTGTCCCTCGAAAATGTCAAAAGACTTATCAATAAAAACTTTAACGAGGATCCTCTGGCATGGTGGGATAAAAACAAGATCGAAGCTACTCTACAGGTAAAAGAACAATATAAATAGGTGTAAGTTCGATACAAACCCATCTTAATGAATATGCAGGATAAGAAAGATATGCAACAAATTATCAAGGAGCATATCAATCTTAAACTCATAGAGCCTGGAGTCTCAGCTTATAGTAGCCCTGGATTTTTGGTAAGAAATCACGGTGAAATAAAAAGAGGTAAACCCAGGTTGGTAATAAATTATCAAGGTATAATAAAAGAATACAATTTGATGGTTATTACATTCCGAGTAGAGAACACTTAATTGATTGCATCAAATGTGCTAAAGTGTTTTCTAAATTTGATTGCAAATCTGGTTTCTATCAGATTAAGATGGAGAATGAATCGAAGAAAATCACAGCATTCTCCACCCTGCAATGGCAATATATTTGGAATGTTATGCCAATGGGGCTTTCTAATGCCCCTCAGATATTCCAAAGAAAGATGGATAATCTATTTAAGGATTATCTAGAGTTTATGTTCGTCTACATAAATGACATTCTGATTGTATCTCGAAATATTAAAGAGCATATTAAACATCTTGAAATATTTTCTGATGCATGTCACAGGGAAGGTCTAGTTCTCTCTGAGAAAAAGGCTACAATCGTTGCTAATAAAATTGAATTCTTAGGAGTTCAAATTGATGAAGCAGGAATACAGTTACAGGAACACATTGTGGAGAAAATCCACAATTTTCCTGACATATTAAAGGACAAGAAACAACTTCAGAGTTTCTTGGGAGTTGTAAATTTTGCAGGTATGTTTAAAAAAGACCTTGCAAAATATAGAAAGGATTTTAGACCACTTCTGAAAGAGACTGAAAGCTCTAGATGGAAATGGGAAGAAATCCATACAAAGAGAATTCGCGAACTAAAGCAAGTCTGTAATAGCTTGCCAAAACTCACGATACCTCAAGATGAGGATGAGCTGGTAGTCTACACAGACGCCAATGATTTTCGATGGGCAGGAGTGCTCATGAGAAAAACAACTACGGGTCAAGAACCTTGTAGATACTTCACTGAACAACAAGCCAAACTTTGGCATATTAACGAGAATGAATTCTTTGCAGTATGGAAAACATTTAAAAAATGGCCTTTATTCTTACTTGCAACGAAATTTGTATTAAAAGTTGATAATACTAATGTTAGGGCTTTTTTATAGAATAAACTTGAATCAAACATTGAAAAAGCTCGTATTATCAGATGGCAAGCTGAATGTCAATATTATACTTATGAGATTGATGTTATAAAATCTCATGAAAATGTTCTTGCTGATTTTTTGACGAGAGATAAAAGCATTTGAAGTTGATTCCATCATTACGAGATTCAGGCACCTCAGAGAAAACCTAGAGGAGCTATCACAGCATTTTGGACAGCTCGAGATCAATGCACGAGCAGCTGGCCAAATACAACAGAGCGATTGGACATGGTTCGCAACAATATACGAGCCTCCCATATAGCAATGACAGCACTATGGGAAACAGTACAAAGAGAAATGTGCCCAAAAAGCTAAAGTGGTCACATATGAAGAAACAGATTCAAGCACTGCTTCAAAGGAACCATTGTCGGATACCGACAAAAATGTTGAGCAAGAGGAAAGTCACATTTCTGAAAGTTCAAGTCAACCCACTGCCTCTGGGGTAAAAGAGGAAGAAATTAATCTTAGGCCAATGACAGACACCTCTAAGGTTAATTCAGATGAGAAGGTCCTATCTACTTCCTGGCTGGACTACCAAGGAAAATGGGAACAATTGGTTTCCAAAAGAGAATTAACCCCAACAAAACAGTAATCGAGACATCCGGGAGATACAACAGGGGGATGGATGCTCGAAGGATCGAAACCAGAAGAGGTTCGAAAGTGGTATGACTTTGGAGCATTAGCATCTGTTCATACTACATCACCCGGGTTTCCGGAAATCGAAAAACTTCCGCAATGGATAAGTAGTGCGATGCACGAATCATGGCAGAACAACCCGTACCTACAAAGAGGAGATATTCTGGAACTTAAGTTCATCTCAGCGGCACCAGAAATAGTCGGTCCGGTCTTTCAATTTATTAAATTATAGAGACCTGATATGATTGCCTTCAACAGAGTTAAATCTATGGATGAGAAGGCACCATTAGTATCTTCAATCAGCGAAGATGAAATCTCCACCCGACGAGCATGGGGATTCTGGGTCTGTCTCACCGAGATGGAAACGGTTAAATATCCGTTTAAAATATTCTCAAACAATTTAAATGGATCGTTCCTAGTTAATTCTTTAACAGGGAAAAGCACAGAGTTTGTGGAAACCTCTTTCGAAAAGAAGAGGTTACTCATCTGGGAAAACAAGTTGCCAGCAACCGAGTCTACCAGAAATAAGGCATGCAACATGATGCATGTTGGCCAATGGGATAACCATATATGTCCATATTGTACAGAACAAGAAAAACCCCTATTCGGTACAAAGATCCGGGTAACCCAGAAGAAATCCAGATCCGAACAGGACAAAGGGAAGAAACGTTCAAAAAACTTTCACAAGCCAAAGTAAGAACAGCTGGATGTAAGAGAAAAAGAGGTGTCGGCAATACTCTATAATTTGAAGCCGACAAAGAAAGTTTAGAGTCGTTGGCAGTAAATGGCCGACAAGAGAAGGTGGATGGTTGACAAAAAAGATACCACCCGGGACAATAATACAGCAGGATAATAATGTAACCAGCTGGAATCCAAAGCAAGTGACGAACGCAGTGACGTCACAATAAATTAAAGAGTGTTTGGGATCCGTGATTGAAGTCCGCGGACGCCTATAAATGAAGAAGTTTGAAGCAGATGGAAGGCATCGAAAAATCCTCCCAACTCTTCAAGATATTTGTAATATTTCTCTTTCTGCATATTTCCTTTCGAGTCTGTAAAAGTATGTGGTATTTCCCCAAGAGTCTTGTATCCTCCATAAGGAACAAAGTGTCTGTCTTCTCCATTAGGGGAAATAATGTTTGAATAATATTTTTAATATTTCTTCAATAAGATCCAAGCTTCCAGTATTCCAAATATTCCGATAATATAGTTAAAAAACCCTTTACCCATATTTTGTTACGCCCTAAGGTAGGAAACGAAATAGGGCTGTGCTGTTTGTTGCTGAAGGAGCCAAGAATCGGTGAACAATCGGTCGCGGCTGTGTGGTTGGAAGAAGTCCGTAAAATCCCGGAGCTTAGGAAACCCGGCAGCAAGACGGTCAATCCAAGGTATGAAGTTTAAGGCTTAATTTAATTATCGGAAGTATGATGGGCTATAATTGGACTATATTTAATGAAAAATATAAGATGGGAGTCAAAGTGTAATAGGGTAAAAGTTGAAGTCAACTGATGGGGTCAAAAATATAATTAGACAAAAGTTGGTAGGGTCAAGTATAATTTTAAAAAGTTTGAATGGCATAAAATTGGATAAAAGTGGTTTGTTATGGCCTAAAATTCATAATTCAAGTTGTCATGGCCTAAAACCTGAAAGGCCTCCTTCTAATGGCCTATTTTGATAATTATCTATTTATTATTTATGGTAATGCAATCCACTAATTTTGGAATTATTCTACGAGAAGGCCTCATTACATTTTATATCATTAACATCACAAGAATCCTACCCCAAGCTTATAAGTATATTCGAGATATGAAATTTTATTTCGAGAATATCACAAGAAAATCTTGCGGCATCACATACGGCAGATCCTAAATTAGGCCATTATGCACCAAATCGAAAGCTAATCATTCAAAGTAGAATTGCCCGAATTAGTTGCCAAGCAGAATCTTCATTGTTGAAGGTCTAAATTTGTTTCAATATGTGCTCTTGACCTTTGGTTTAAATGTATTTTTGTTATTACCATAAATTCAATTAGTTAACGTTGAAAATATTTATTCCACACTTAGAACATATCCACCCAAATGGCAAAACGCAAAATGGAGTAGAAAAATTGCTCCAACCGAGATGCAAACTTCAACTCAAAATACGTTTCCGGCGGAGAACGGTGAGAGAAACACATTTATGCGTTTCAATGTTGATGACTGCAAAAACTTATCAACATTGCAATTAAGTCCAACACTCCAATTTGTGTACATAATATACTTCATGCGAATCTCTACCGGTCATAAAATTAAATATTTTGATGCTAATATAAACATGATTTGTCTTGGGCGCAACGAAACATGACGATACCATGGAATTACCAAAACAAATAAATAAACATGATTTGAGTGTACGTACATTGCCCGGTCCTGGCACTATTTTCAGGGGCTTCAACTTCAAATAGTGGATTGGAGGCTTGGCTCCCTCAAATCTCAATCTCCTTTTAACCATATCTATAATCTATAATATACTTGCTCCGTTTCTTTTTAAGTGTGACGTTTCTCTTCTGTACGTATACCAATACACATTTTAAACTATTAATAACTCAAATTCGGTACAAGGAAAAATTCTAATATTTTGATATTTAAAAATACAAGATGAGATGAATCCAACAAGATCTCACTTGGCTATATTTTTTCTTGTATAACTATAACAAAATAGAAGTCAAAGTGTTATAATAAATAGTAAAAAAAATCAAAACATTACACTTATTTATTTTTATTTTTTTGCTAAACGGCCTATACAGACTAGGAAAATGATGGTGAGAGCCCATGCAAAACATTACACTTATTTTGAAACAGATGAAGTATAAAACTTGTTGATCTTATAAATAATGATGTGTCATTATGGGCTTCAATAATTGAATTTAATTTTTGAGTTTGAAACACAATTGGGCTTTGAGAAGCTTATATTATATAAGTGATGGAGTATTATTTATTATTTATAATAAATATACTATAAAAAATATACATATAAAATTTGGATTAAATGTTAGATTTCTAAAATACTTCAATTATATACTCCGTACATTGTTTTCAAAAAATAAAAGCACATGATAATCCAATTATCTACACCCAATTAATTTGTGTAATTTCTCAATTCTCAATAACTTAAATACATTATTCGGGCAAATATTCGATGAATATTATATTACTATATTATACTTATACATTTAAGTAATGCACTATTTTTTAAACTATTTCAGTTAATTATCTAGATTTGAGTAATTAATATTTTGTGTTTAATTGTTGGTGAATTAATTGTATAGACAATTGTTGGACATAATATTTTGGCGAATAACAATTATTTCATACAAGATTCAAGGACATTTTGATGTGTCTTATTTTGTACTCTTATCAACACCATTATTACATCTTTCACCAAAAAAACACCATTATTACATCTAAATATTTTACTATCTTTATATGCAAATTATAAAAATATTCTATCTACCTTATTACTTAGCGCCCATTCGGGTGAGGTAATACTAGTATTAGTAATAAGCTTCTTAAAGAATTTGAAATTGATTGGTATTTTGGGCCAGTTTTAATATTTTTCATTATATAAGTGTCTTTAATTTGGGGATGGTCAATCCGTGGGTTACTCACTTACTCATCACTTTCTTCGCAACTTTGACTTTGTAATACTAATAATACCATAGTTGTTAAGATCTCAATCATGATCTTAGGATCTTAGGATTTTACAATCACACTTCTCTAAAACGATCCCGATCCTTGTAGGATTTTAAAATTAGTAAGATCTCGATCCTGATAGTGGAATGTTACGATCTTATGGTTATACTCTCTCAAACGCTTCTACAATCTTACGATCATACCCTCTTAAATGCATAAGATTTTTGTAGTATTTTATGATTTGGAATCAAAGTAACATTTTTCTTTTAATTTTAAACGTAAGAGCTTGTATTTCTTATGTATAATGTGTAAAAAAAAGGAAAAAAAAAAGCCAAATACATCCGTTTTCTTTTCAAAAAAGCCAAATCGGTCCTTTTTAATTTTTTTGCCGATTTAGTCCGCTACCTATGCTAATTATATCCATTTTAGTCCAGAAATCACTAATCCTTCCTAGGACGCTGACGTGGCATTAATTTATTTTGGTTCTTTTCATTCTTAAAGGCAATTCAAGATTAAACACAAGAAGACAAAAGGCATGTGAATGTCCTTTTCATTCTTCGGCCCTCAGTTTTGAGCCAAACGTCCCCATTATCGTTTCTTTGTTGCCGGAATTTGAATATGCGCCGCGGGATTAGGGTTCGAATTGGGGGTACTGCGATATGAGAGGTGATTGAAATGAAGAGCTTCGAATTGGGGGTGATTGAAAAGAAGGGCTTCGAATTGGGGGTGCTGCGATATGAGAGGTGATTGAAATTAGAGTCGGGTCGGGTTGCACACTTATTTGGCAAACACGTTGGAGTGACAGCAATTCAAAACAGATCCAGCGCGTATGGTTTAGAATAAATCATTGCCACGTCAGCGTCCTATGAAGGATTAGTGATTTTTGGACTAAAATGTATATAATTAGCATAGATAGCGGACTAAATCGGTAATAAAATTAAAAAATGACCGATTTGGCTTTTTTGAAAAGAAAACGGATGTATTTGGCCTTTTTCCGTAAAAAAAACATATATGTATATATGTCGAAATATTTTATGTTTGATTGTGATGTTTTTGTACTGTATTGTATTAATTAACATGCGAGATTCATAAACACACGAAATAATGCTTTTACTTGTTAGTATGCATAATTCAATTTATTCATTATTACAATTTCATAAGATCTTAAGATTCCAATTCAATTCTACGATTCCAATCTTGCAAAAAAGAAAAACGATTCCATATAAAATCCCGATATTAACAATCTTGAATAGTACTACTAATTTTCAATATTCCTTGATAATTCTCCAAGTGTTGATTTCAGGGGTTGAATTTTTTGCGTTAACCAACGTGATTTCTTGGGTCTCTAGACCCCAACACAAACTTTTATATTTATAATGGCGCTGCTCATTCAAATTAACGGTTGTGGGTATTTTGTGGTTGATTTAAGGATTAAACTTTTTTTTTAAATTATATTTAAACGTGACCATTAATTTTTATTCACAATAAAGAGAGATCATATTTGTGGCAATTCGTTTCAGGTACATGACTATTTCAGAGGAATATCCATGGATGTTCATATTGGATTCGTTTTCTTCTAACGGAGCTATCAATCACTGGTTTTGGCCTGTTTCGATTAGCAGCAGCTTCGATTATGGGGAAGTTTTCTAGGAATAAATTATTACTATATCGCTGAAATCCTTGTCTAGTCTCCGTTTGCGAACTGTATCAATCCCAATAAATTGAAGCTGTCCCACACAAGACAACCGCATATTCTTACCAGCCACACACTCTTTGATTGGGATAATTCCATTTCTGTTTACTTGTCGCCTATTCATTCACTCCCATCACAATTTAGGTCACAACTCACAAGTAAGCAATCAACCCCAATTCCCAACACACATTTTACTCTCATCACACGTCATTCATTCATTCATTCCCGAGAATACCAGAAACAATATTCATCAATCAAAATTTTCTTACATAGATACGCCAAATCAACCACCAACCGGTATACTGTATACGTGTGTGGCTCAACTCAAACTGTTCCCTTACTGACATGGATAGATGTAGTTAGATATGGATATCACTAAAAATAGGATCAATGATGAAGAAATTATAAAAAAGAAATAATACTGTAGTAAAAAGAAACAAAGGATAATTTTCAGATTACCTAAGTTAATCGATAGCTTCGTAATATTTAAACTGCACCACACCCACATAGTATTACTATTAGACTAATTAATTTGAGGTCATTAAACAAATGAAGTTTAACTTATCGGCGTTTCTTGGCTTCCAGGAAGGTTCAAGTTCAAATCTTTGGCAAACCAGAATTGAATATTTGATGTATATACTCCTATTTGTTTTCCAAGTTGCTTTTGTTCACGTGTTTTTACTGTCGACAGACAAACAACTATTGGCATTCAACAGTCATCCCACACACTGCATTTGGACATTAGTGATTTCCATCCTTATCGCTTTGAGAGCCAGTCCAACACAAAAAAAACTCACATTTTTCTTCTTACAGTGCAACTTACAACAAGTGGCTGATCTCCCACATCCAATCAGATATTTCAGTTTAAACGCTTTTTGCATATTTTAATTCATTTAATATACAATTAATTATCATGATCCCAGGATTAAACAATATTATCTGCGGTATTTTACTATTAAAACGGTAGGCGTAAAAATCGCATTACGACACTTTTTTGAGTTTGATCCGACGGCTCTGAAGAAAAGCAAAATTGAAATGATTAGCTGTGGACACAGGAGTATTGTATCGTGTGCGTCAAACCTACGTGGACCGGGGACCTCCACTCCCGGAAGTAATCTCTAGCACGAGTCTATAAAGGTCACGCATTTGTCGTTGCTCTTCTCCGTCTCCCTCTGCACCGAATCTGTAACCGACGAATTCGGAATTCTTCACAGATTATACTATCGTTTCGCTGAGTCTGATTCATCCTTCTCATAAAGGTACGTGCGCGAATAATGGAAGATTCCTTATTGTTTTAGATTGATTGATTTTTGAATGTACGTTTCTGGTGTGTTGTAAGTTGTAACCGTGTTGATGGAGTATCCCTGTTTTTGTACGTTCTAGAATTTGATGTGTTTCGTTTTACGGGGATAGGTTTTTCGTTGTTTTACATGAGTTGGGAATCTGTGGCCGAATCTATATTCAAAATTGAATGTCTTCGAGAATTCTGGAGGATTATTGATTATTGTGATGTTTCGTTACTGAATTTTGAAATTGTGTCACATGGATTAACCAAGGTTAGAATGAATTTTGCGTAGTTCACGATATGTTGATCGATTATCGAAAACGTTGGATGAGTTTGCTTTTTGTCATTTTAAATCCAACTTCTGTGTTGTCTTGTGTTGTGTTCTGCCAAAGCTCTGATCGAATTCCCCGTGTTGTTTCGCAGTTAATAAGAATAAGAGCAAGGGAATGCAGAAAGATGTGCTGGCTGTGTAAACGGGTGCTTTCCGAAGTTGATGAAGTGAAAGCTCAATCCAAGCCGCCTTCCTTCTTCCACGATGAGGCTACAGAGACGACTTACAGCCGCGTATATTTCTGCCATCAAATGCCGGAATTGATTCAGTATTTTACAGGACGGTTTGCTTCGTATAAGGATCTTTGCGAAGATGGTTGATCTCTTGCTTTAATTTCTTGAAGAAAGATTGGCTCTCCAGCGCCTGATACTAACATTTGAATTAACTGGAGATCAAAGATTTAACCGTGATGGAAACTAAAGGGAAATATTTGATGCACAAGTATGAGATGGGGAAATTCCTCGGACAAGGTACCTTCGCCAAGGTGTACCATGCTAGAAACATCGAGACCGGCATGAGCGTGGCCATTAAGATCATCGACAAAGAGAGGATCGTGAAGGTTGGGATGATGGATCAAATCCAGCGAGAGATATCTGTGATGAAGCTTGTTAGGCATCCCAACATTGTGCAGCTGTACGAGGTTATGGCGAGCAAGGCAAGGATATATTTCGTGATGGAATACGTCAGAGGTGGCGAGCTCTTCGACAAGGTGGCCAAGGGGAAGCTCAAGGAAGGCGCCGCAAGGAAGTATTTTCAACAGCTTATTAGCGTGGTCGATTTCTGCCACAGCAGGGGTGTTTATCACCGGGATCTGAAGCCGGAGAACCTGCTGCTGGATGAACATGGGAACCTGAAGATTTCTGATTTTGGATTGAGCGCCCTTGCTGATTCGAGAAGACAGGACGGTTTGCTTCATACGTCCTGTGGTACGCCGGCTTATGTTGCCCCGGAAGTCATTGGTAGGAAAGGGTACGACGGCTCCAAGGCTGATATCTGGTCATGTGGGGTGATCTTATTTGTGCTGCTTGCTGGATATCTTCCCTTTCACGAGGCGAATTTGATGATGATGTACCGGAAATTAAAAGCTGCTGAATTCAAATGTCCTGGCTGGATCTCTCCAGAGGCTAAGTCACTGATCTCTAAAATGTTGGATCCTCAAGCCGACACCAGGATCTCTATATCGAAGATCATGAAGAACCCTTGGTTCCGCAAAGGTTGCGCTAGAGCTTTCAAGCCTAAAGGAGACATGGAAGATATCGACACTATAGATGCAGACATCATGAACAATGCAGCAGACAGCAAGGTCAAATTGGCGAAGCCTACACAGTTGAACGCCTTCGATATAATCTCCCTTTCGTCTGGATTAGACCTGTCGGGCTTGTTTGAGGATACTGATCGAAAGCAGCAAGTGAAATTTACATCAAACCAACCTGCAAAGGCCATCATCTCAAAGCTGGAAGAATTAGCCGAGCGCCTGAAGCTGAAGGTGATGAAGAAGGATGGAGGGAGGCTCAAGTTGGAAGGATCAAAGGCCGGCCGGAAAGGCGTGTTGTCTGTTGATGCAGAAATCTTGGAGGTCAGCCCAGATTTCCATCTGGTTGAGATGACGAAATGCAATGGTGATACCCTGGAGTATAGAAAGCTTATAAAGAGGGAAATACGACCATCTCTGAAAGACATCGTTTGGGCATGGCAAGGGGACAGCGTAGCCACAGTCCCACACCCTTGCCCTAGCAGCAACTAGAGAATCAAAAGTCTTCAGTTACCTTAAGTCCAGAATTTGTTCCCTAATTCCTTATTGTAAACAGTAGTACAGTCCTTCACAAGCATTGGATTGATGGAAATTATTTTCTTATTTTATCCTCAATAAAACTAAAGTCATTCCAGTTCAAATAACACTGGCGAGTGTGCAGCTTCTAGATTCCAGCATGGTAAAATTTGAGATGGCCATGACTATATAATGGAATATGGAACATCAGATCAGATCAGAACCCTCGTGTGCTTAGCTACATTAAACGCCATTACTTCAACATGACGATTTAGTGATACATTGAAATTGACCAGAATTCTGATCGATGCTCAGCTAAACAGCCGACGACGATAAACAAAAGAACTGAATCCTGTTAATGTCATCAGTCATACCTGGCATGTATACATGCCAGATTTCTATCAAGCTAAATTAAACCTCTTACACATGAAAGAAGTTACATACAAAGTAGTTTGATATTCTATACCCTCCTCCGAATGAGCTAATGCCCTCTTCAGTACAGGATGTGGCTTTTCAAGTCCCTTTGTACTGTGTCATTTTTTCCACCACCTTTCTTTTTCTTTTTCTTTTTTTGTTTAAAAAAAAAAAAAAACTAATCATGTGACCAAAAAGATTGTACATCTGGAGCTGAGTACAAGCCTCCAACAGGGGGCCTGCTGGCACTAGAGTTCCCAATTCCATCGCGCAACCCTCTCACCCCCCAATCTTTTCTGCAAAAAAGAATCAACAGAGCAGAATGAATATAATTTGGTACCAGAACTAAACACCAGAAAACAAGTGCTTGGGAGTAACCAAAAACTACAACAGACTACAGAGTATAAATCTCTGTATCATGTATTCATGCGTGACGGGAACGGATGTGCACCAGCACCACATCATCAAATTAATACTCTTCTCACAACTAGAGCCCATCCCACCTTTTAGTTTCAGATTTGACACAGCCGAGCCTTCGTGGAAAGTTAAATGCAAATCCTATAATTAAAAAAAAAAAAAGACAAATAACAGCAGCCCCTAAGAAATAAGTGGAAATGGTGCCTCCTAAGCTCCCACCATTGGAGTTACAAATTAACCTAAGTTAGCACTTAGCAACTAAGTTAGACATACTAGGGTTAGCCACAGTAAACAATTTAGATGAAGCCTCAAATCACAGCTTTTTCTCCAATATTCAAAATTCCATCATCCATTACTACAGCAAGAAAGCTGAAACTTGAGAGCAAAGCATCTACAGTGCAGACTGCATAATTTAAGACCCCAAAATCATAATTCCAGATGCAGAATCAGAGTGCTTTATTCATCAACCCTCAAAGAATAGTACCATTTCCTGGATCGCAGTTTCTAATTATAGGTGAATTCTATAGTTTGGTTTGCAAAATCGAAGCAACAATTTGTCATTACATCCAAAACTCAAATACAAAGGTACAGTGTCATTAGCTTGTTTCATGGATTCATCCGAGATAAAAGAATTTGTCACCTGCCAATCATGACTGGAGATACAAGCCTCTAATGCCCAAACAAACCATTAACATCATGAATGTTGCGTGTGTACATATAGATATTAATAGATGGATTCATGCATGTGTCCGTATTAAGTCATAACTTTCAGAATCATTTAAAGCATAATAAACATGACTGAAATGAGTGAATTCAGCCCAACTATTTATATGCAATTTTCTAAATTGGCTAAAGAGGGGTATGCAATAAAGTTCAGGTTATGACTTACTTCTCCCAAGATGAATTAACAGCAAAACCACCAGGGTTCCCATAAAGCAAGCCACTCTTAACACCTTCATCAGGGTCCAGACGAATTTGATTTTCAGGTATTGAAGTTGGGCCAAACAAATTTTGTGGCAACCATTGATCATCAATAATAGCAGGGACAGGGGCAGTAAATGTTCCACCATTCTGATTATTTCCAAATGAAACATTTTGAGGAGGATGGATACTAGAGCCGGTTTGCTCATCTTTCTTGAACAATGAAGCCATTGTTCTTTGAGGCACTGGATTTATCTTATCTTCTTTGTTTGGGAAGTTCTCTGGACGTAAAGGCCAGCCAACAGGAACACCAACTAAACCAAGACCATCCTGTCCAAGAGGTGTGCTATTCCACATCTGCCATGTGCCATTGTCAGGTATGTTGTTCAGATTATCCTGAGTCTTGGTGTTACATGGAAATAGATATGAAGTGGCATGCCTTTCCTCTGAAGCACGGGATCTTGAAAATGGCGATTCAATTGGTGATGGCTTCTTAATTTCAGAGGGTGCAGCTTTTGTCTTCACGGCAAATGGGTTTTCAGGTCTTGCAGCAGTTACAAACCCCAGGTCCTGTTGAAATTCATCTAATGATTCAGAAACAGGCCCTAGCAAGGATATGGGATCTGGGTCATAACAAGGGTCTTCAAAAATCTCTGATTCCTCTGGTAACAATTGGTGAGGCAAATCTTTCTTTTGGGAAAGCATGGGTTCAGACGACAATGAAAGAACTGCGCCACTGCCACTTGATCCCAAAAAAAATGAGGGTAAACTAAATGGCGACGACAGTCCAATAGGATTATCCGATGACTGGGTTGATGTAAGATGACCAGAAGAGGATGGGCTCTGAACTGCTTCACTCTTCCCTGTTGGTCTGCTTATTACATTTGAAGATGGAGGAGCTACAGCAGATGAGCGAGTAAACAGTTGTTGCCATGACTTATTCTGTGTTGGTTGAGCTTCAACAGGCACCTGCAGTAAATCAATTGGCATAAGTGTATCCATCACATAACCAGAACAGCAAAACAAAAACGGCAATCAGACTCTAATGGTGAGTTGGAACACATAAGTATCTCCTAGAAACCACCATGATAAGCTCCCAGCTCATGAGTCGTGAACCAACAACTAAGGAATATAAACAAATACATATTCTGCCACACCAAATATGCAATTGTGAATATTGTAATATGAGAGCCCAAGTCCCTGGCAGAAGTAATGTCCTCAAGCCTAGATAGCATCAACTGACAATAAACATAATATAATAGCCACAATAATAAGATGAATATTTGAAATTACAGCTATATCAGCCATTCATAGACTGCAATCCCTTTTTAACCCCCTCCGCCACTCCAAAAGCACCCTAAAAAGAATGATGAAAAACAACAAAAATTAAAGAGAAACTTACAGGTGGATAAGCACTTCTATTGTCTCCATTTGTGATTGATCTCCCAGAATCTTTTCCAAAAGTAGATGTTTGAGTATTTTCTACCACTGTAGGCTTTTGTTCTCTTGAAACATTCGATGTATTATTACTCTTTCCAAAAAATCCACCTCCAGTAAATGCTCTGGAAGAAGATAAAATGGTGCCTCTCATGCGATCCAAGTATCTTGTCCCAGCATTCCCTCGGTTATGATTAATTGCAGCCACAGTCTTAAGTACAGGCCCGGTTTCTACACCATTAGATTTCATGCTTTCAGATGTGGTTCTGTGTTGCTCCGGTCTATCGCTGTCACTCTTGTTTCGCTCACTTTCCTTGCTCGCTCTTTTTTCTACCTCCTCAACATCAGAGTTGCTTTTACTTGAACCCCTATCTTTTTCCTTCTTTTTCTCCAGCCGCTTCCTTTCAAATCCCTTTTTGCTGTCTCTTTCTAGAACTCGAGGAGACCCCTTTCCATGTTCCTTTTCAGCCTCCATTTTCTCATCTCTCAATCTTCGGCGTTCTTCAACCAATTTTGCAACCTCTTCTCTTTGCTTTCTTTCTTCCTCTTCAAGTAGCTCCTTTTCTAACCTAGCTAGTCTTTTTTCCTCGGCTTTCCTACGAGCTTTTTCTCCCTTGCTCTCCTGACCATTCGCCCCATTCTCACCACAATTCTCCAGCAATCCTCTGTGCTCGGCATCAGTTGAGGAATCCTCTCTGGAAGAACTAACTCTGAAAAATTTTCTCCAAAGCCACGTGACATGAAAGAAAAATCTTGTTAATGCTTTGCAAGCACAAATAAAAACATGAGAATAAGATCTTTCTGTCAAACAATGATCATCATCCCCATCAAATAAATCACCATCCTTTTGCCAATAACTTGACTTCCCAGGAAAAGATCCATTGCCCCAATTTACATTTTCAATCACTTCCTGTCCACACATCCACCCATTATCTGACCAAGCCTTCCCATTCAATATCTTTCCACCTTTACTAACAAGATCTTTCAAAATCCCTGAGTTATTCATCCCTGGGAGAACTGGCAAATCCAGAACCGGCCTTTTCGAAATATGGCCACAGTAAGAGCACATGAACTTTCCCCCACCAGGATTCTGGTCGCGATATGCAGTAAAACAATTCCTACATCTCCTGGTAGCGGTCCTACGCAGTTTTTGTAATTCAATAGCCTCAGACCTCTTCCTCTCCCTAAGCCTAGCATTCCTCCTGATCTGCCATGCTGACAACTGAGGCATCAAAACCTCATACCAGAACAGGGTTACCAACAGCACCAATACACAGGCGAGTCTTGATGATGTAATTTCAAACCGGAACGCAGGTGGCAAGAGCTGTGACAAAGCCCACAGTCCAATAAGTGGAATTACCAGCCATGGCAACATGGTAGCAATCCTCCTCGACCACCTTTGAATTACGCAGAGTATACACATTATCCTCCTCACCCAACGCCTCTCTTCCCCAGTCTTGAAAACAGGAAAAAGTTTCAAGCAACCTTCAACTCCCCCAAAAGTAATCAGAGAATTCACCCAGTCCCTTGATAAGAATATAAAAACCCTAGACTCCAAGCTCCTTATGTCCTAAATACTTTCAATTCCTTCAAACCCTAGTGAAACAATTTACGTGGAACCTCCTAATTACGAGAATTAAAAACAAACGAACAAGTTAAAATCAGAGTTTCCCCAAATTCAAAAAGTAAATTGCTAGTGTTTCGAACCGCGTCTTTTACAGCTCCAAAACCTAGATAGCACGAAAAGCATAAGAATCAATCACGGAAAAGAACAACAGAAAACGGACTTAGGCGCGTACGTTTGATATTCCAGTCATCCCAGAGGGTCGGCAGCAAACTTTCCATTCGAAGATTTGTCCATTCGGCAGCAAATTCTTAGAGAAAATAACTTGACAAAGAAAATAGAGATAAGAGAGAGAAACATCGATCATAAAAAAAAAGGATAGATTTAGGAATTAGGACACGCCAGCCGCTCGCTGTATGAAATATACCCACTGCTCAGACCAACCGGTTCGTCAACGAACCCGATCTAAATTTTAAACCGTATGAGTATCTATTCTAGTTGCGTGTTTACAAGACTATAGGTCAAAATGTAACACCATTTCTACTTTCCAATTGGTTCACAAAATCAGTAACCTTTGTCAAAGCCCACAATTAATGGGCTGGCGAACGCTAATAAAAGCCCATAAAGGGTTACTCCTATTACTGAAAGCCCATTTAGCCCAATTAATAGGGTTGATTTCCTTTGCAAGAAAATTTGGATACAAGTCTTTAAGATTTAATATCTTAAAATATGTATGATTAAAAATTATATAAATTATATATTTTTTAAATTATGTGATTATACAATTCTAATAAAATTTCAACCAACCATTTCTTATTTTTTATATACTTGCAATAACAATATATCAAAATTGATTGACAAACAACAAACGAAATACTCCATCCATTCCATTACAAATATCTTACTTATTATTTTTGGATGTCCCATTAAAAATGTCTTCTTTCTATAAATAGAAATAATTTTCTCCTCCAACAACTATGTGGACCACATCATATACTCACAAATCAACTCTACCTTAATTCATGTGGCCAACAATAACAAGACACTTCTAATTAATGGGATGGAGGGAGTAAAAAATCTGAGGCCGGAAGGAGGGAGTAGGACTTTTGAATGTACATATGTCTTTATGTTTGGAAATGGCATGAACTGAAATTATGTTACCATGACAGTGCTGACATGTAGAAAAGAAAATGTGAAGCAAGACACATGTAAATCAAAAAACTAGGAGGGCCACCCATGAGCAATAGTCCATGATGGAAAAAAAAATGTAAAATATATAGATATATATAAGAAAAATCAGGAAAAAAAAAAAAAAGGTGGGGGGAGAGAGACAGAGGAGCAGATTGATTGAATAGTTTACCCGGAAAAGTGATGAATGCATTATATCTGAGGATGAAAGTACTTGGCAGGCATTAATTGCATTACTGGAAAAGGGGGTTTTCCAAGGAGGGGGAAATTAAAGGATATGCGTATGCTAATTTTAATTGACAGTGCAGTGCATCTATCTGTGCATGTGCATGTGCGTGTGCCTGCCCACATATCTTTCCTTTCCCAATTTTGTTGAGTAATCACTGGTTTGCACCATTTCCTCCCAGACACAGATTTGCATGCAGTTGCTAAATCTGTGATATCTGATATACTATATGCATTAGATTCCCTCACTCGCATAGCGCACCACTATGTAACGACAACCGAGTGCTAGTTACAATACAACATCCCATTACTTTTCTACTACTTCTACTTCCCACCATTTCATATCAGAATTATTGTTCCATGTCTTCCTTCCTACCACTATTTGACAGTTTTTATTGATGACGCGCGCAACATTGGGTTCGGTTTTGGTGCATACACCTGCACATTCATATTTTATGTATGTGATGGGAGAAATGTTTCTTATGATGTGGGAGATAATTCGTGCGATTGAATAATATTTTGTGAGTGTGAGATGTGAGTGATTATTTCTGTAATTGATGAATATGTGATGTGAATGATGTTCTACGTGATGGAAGAAATGTCATGTATGATGTCTACACATGTATACTATTCAAGGAATCATTGTGGCACACATATTTTAAGAAACATAATTTGTTTGTTCGAAGAGGGGAAAAAAAATGGTCCTTGATTCGAGACATTGGTTCGTGCACGAATCAGAACTCAACCACGAACTAAATGATTAATTAATTAAGGAATGTTGTTTGTATCAAAACTCAACCACAAACCAGCTGGTTGTTGCAGGAACCAACAACCAACACTCTTTAATTAATTAATTACTTGGTTCATGGTAGATATTTGATTCGTGCACAAACTGATGTCACGAATTATGGACTGTTTCGTCTTTTCGGACAAAAAAATTAGTATATTTCTAAAAGTACAAATACAAAAGAATTTATCAGACACTGACAGAGCATCGGTTTATTTTTTTTTTTTTCTATTATTGCCATATCCTTTCTTGCTTTCTTGGAACTTATTCATTATTGACCTAAATACACTATTATATGTTGGTGCCAACTGCCAAGTAAGTGAGTAACACTAGCTAATATGGGTGAAAATTGTAATTTACTTATATGTCTATGATTGCAAGAGAAAGACAAAAGATTTTGGTTAAGAATGTCATTATTGAATTTATGATTTGATAAAGGCCGGCCACATGAAGACCGCAACTTGGCTCACTAATCATCAATTCAATAGGATTGTTTTTCCATATAAGGTTAGTGACTGGTGATCTTTCCTTCGAACAAGCTTAGGAGTTGTTTGGATAATGGTTTTTTGAACCATTTTTAACTTTTTAAAGAGTTATTTATAAAGAGAAACTATTAGTACTTTCAAATTAGCTTTTATCCAACAAAAAACAAAATAGCTTTTCAAAAAGTTTTCTTATATTGACATTTTTACCCCAAATTTAGCATATTTTATTTTATTTTATTTGTATATGATATGCAAGGTACAAAGCTTTTATTTTTTATATAAAAAATACTAATTTATTTATTTCATTTTAACCATATTATCACATATATATTCTTTTAATATTAGTATTAATTTTTTATAACAATTGGAAAATAATAGTATTATTTAAAGGCATACGATATAATAAAAAAATTTTGTTGAGAAACCTATACAAAAAATGAATTTATTTGATCAAAGTTAGATTATAAATCAAAAATATATATAAATTAAATTACTTCTAACTAAATGCTGTATAGTATATAACTATTTAATCACTTTATTAAGTATTTTATTAAATTTAAATAAAGTATCATTATATTTTATGCATCAATATTATATTCTTTATATTCAATATTACAATGTAGAAAATCATATTTTGCCAAAAAAAATATTACAATATAGAATCTAGCCAAAAAAAATATTACAATGTAGAAAATCATATTTTGCCACATCTGACTAATAATTTACAGAATAAGATTAGCTAATACTTCCTCCGTTTTTACAAGATTGCTACATTTGCAAATGTGGCATTGTTAACACAAACACTTTGACTTAAAGTTTTATCATATAGTTATACAAGCTAAAATATAGCCAAATGAGATCTTGTTAGCTTCGTCTCGTCTTGTAGTTTTTAGATATCGAACTTTTAGAATTTTACTTGTACCGAACTTGAGTTATTAATAATTTAAAATGTGCATTGGACAGCGTGTTATGTGGGTCCGTAGCAAACATTAAAAAACAGAGGAATATAATACTAGCATCTAAAATTATGAAATCATAAACTTCTTGCATGGTATGATTGAATATCAAATATGTCCAAGTGCCAGTCCTTACCTTATACTCCCTCCGTTTTTAAAAAATTGTAACATTCATGCGTTTCATATTATCCAATGCAAATTTTTAACGCTTAATATATCAAATTATGTAAAAGTAAAAATTATATATATAAAAAAATTGATATTCTAAAACTAGGCGTTTAGACGAATCTAACAAGATCTCACTTGACTATGTTTTATCTTATATAACTGTGTTAAAAAATTGAATCAAAGTTACTCAGTGAATAGTAAAAACTATAAAAATGTTATAACTATTTCCAAACGGAGGGAGTATATGATTTAGAGTTTGATTACGCACCCGCACCCGGTCCCCTATTTCTCTCATTTATCCTTTAATAATTTATGTTGCATAAATTTTCACTAGTCGTAGCTTGCATAGACTGCTTAAAAAAAATAAAAATATAAATAAACCCAATGCTGATGGGCTTTCCATCAATCCATCTTAAACCTCTCATCCAAATTTCATTTTTATTTTACTCACAAGACTTTCCTTTTAAAAATTTTACTACACGATAAGATACGAATGTGGAGTACTGCTATTTGATTGCAACTTGCAGGCGCATGGGTAAATAAAATCGAGACAGAGAAACCCCAGCCGTGCCCGTGTGGCACAAATTTCTCCACGTGTGGGACCCGAATCCTTTCTATTTATATTTAATTTCGGGGACACGATTATTACATTCTCACTCACTCACTCCCAATTCCCACTCAATCTTCTGCAATTTGTGTCTTTCCCATCTTTCTCTTCCTCCCGAGCCCTGCCTTTTTCAAGAAAAAAAGAAAAAGAAAAAAATGGGCAACTACAGGTTCAGACTATCAGACATGATTCCGAATTCCTGGTTTTACAAGCTGAGGGACAACATGAGCAGGTCCCGGAACCGTCTCAAAACCTCAAACCCCACAAACAAAAGACACCCTTATTACACTCACCCATCGTCCTCATCATTCTCCTCTTCCTCATCATTAATCTCCAATAACAACAACAATCATTCCTCCAAGCTCTTATTGCAGCAGCCCCACCACCTGTCAGACCAGAGGAAATCTTACTACTTCACCAGGGACCTCGCCATTTCCCCGATTAAGTCCAGATTCTCGGACAAGAACCACGACCCCGACCCTGACCCTGACCCGCCCCGGAAGTCCGCCAGGAAAAGGAGGAGCTTCAAACGTCGGTACACTACCAGGCACGTGCCCCACCACCGCCCCAGGCACGTGTCCACTACGATTTCCGCGGGGTGCAACTGCCGTGCCAGCCTGGAATCCGTCTGGACGACGACGTCGACCAACAGCAACAAGCCTCCCGACTCCACTCCTGAGGAATACCCGAACTCGCCTGATCGGACCACGACTTCGTCGTCCGACCACGATTCCGTCGTGCCTGAGTGCGGCTCCGACCGCGGCCTCACCACTGACGCACTCGACGATGATATGTTTGAAGGATGTCACTGCAAGGCGGAGAATGACATCATAATCGAGATGGATAATAATGACGATGATGATGATGGTACTGATAAGCCTGAGTCGGCGGAACTCGACCGTCTGCCCCCAATTATCACGAAGAAGCACGAACCGACAGCGACCAAAATCCAGCGAACCTCCGCGGAATTCTCGGAGAGCAACGAGTACGGATCCCTCCGCGTTAAGGTTGTGAAGGAGGACTTCGTAACCGCCGGGAATTGGGCCGGCGGCGGCGGCAAGGATGAGCACAAGGTCCACGTCAGCCCCGCCGTCCGTCGATTCTCGGCGAATTCGTCGTCGCCCGGCGGCGTGCGGCTCCGCACGAATTCGCCGAGAATTCTGAACCGTCGGATCCAGCAGGGGAGGAAGAGCACATCATCGAATTCGAGCTCGGGGGGCAGGCGGAGCGTGTCGGAGAGCTTCGCGGTGGTGAAATCGTCGAGGGATCCACGGCGGGATTTCAGAGAATCGATGGTGGAGATGATCGTGGAGAATAACATCAGGGCTTCCAAGGATTTGGAGGAGCTTCTGGCTTGCTACTTGTCCCTCAATTCTGATGAATATCACGACCTAATCATCAATGTGTTCAAGCAAATCTGGTTCGACTTCATTGTTCATGTTCGACTCAACTAGAAAAATAGTACTAGTACTACTACTATTAATGTAATAAATAATTTCTTCTATACTATATATTTTGACGTATTAATTATTATATATTATTATTGTAATATAATTTGTAATTATTGTACAGAGAACGTATAGTAGTAGTTCATTATTATAATTAGTTAATCTGCCAGTTGAAGAAATATACTCCGTCCGTCCCGCGAATTGTAGCTCGTTTCTTTTGGGCACGGTAATTTATGTGGTGAGGTTTAGTGGTTAAAGTGGTGTGGGTATTTGTGTTTAAAATTTTAATGAATTTTGACTTTCTTTATTATTTAACTTTGACAAAATATTATTGTAATGATTTAATTATAGAAAAGTGTTAAGTATGGTCTTGTTAGAATCGTCTAGACGTCTAGATTTAGAATATATATTTTATATAATTTTTATTTGTACAAATTTTAAAATATGAAGAATTAAAGAAATGCAAGGGGCTTTATGTAGAAAAATAAAAGTGTATTGGGAGTTGTGCAGAATAGTAAAAGTGATTACTTTTAATGGGATTTAGAAACCATTAAGATTCTAATCATATTTATATTAATTAAATTTATCTAAAAAGGGAAAGTGGCCACAATTCGTGGGACAGCCCGAAGAGGAATACGAGCCACAATTCGTGGGACGGAGGGAGTATATAGTACTCCATTGCATTGGAAGCTGCAGTAACTGATAGTAATTGGAAATTGGAATTGGAAGTTGATGAAAGAAGGCCGGGAATGGGAATTGAAGATGCTTCCAAATTGGTGGTGGTTGTTTTGTTTTTGGTATGTTTTTCCGAAACTGGGAGTATTGTAATGAAGGTTCAATAATAAAAGAAAAATTAATTAAACCAAAATGTGATTACGATTTAGGAATAGATAGGTTATTACGTTGTGTGGCATTCCTTTGTGGAATTTTGTAGTAGTAGCCAGTAGGTAGTGTGGTATTTGTGCTTTTCCAGAGGCATTAATGATGAGGCGATACCCAAAAAGACAAAAGGCAGGGGTGGCGGAAAAACAAATAAACTGGGAAGTCGTAAAGTGGATTTAGCCATTACTATTAAATAATCCATATACATACTGCTGCTCGTAGTATATGAGAAAAATTAAAGGCAATGACATGAAAAATCCATTCGTACCCTACTTCCTCTATTTTTTAAATTTTGCTACGTATCCACCTAACACGCAGTTCAATATATATTTATCATAATAACTTAACTTCAGTACAAGTAAAAATTTTAAAAGTTTGATATTTAAAAACTATAACACTAGACGAATCTAACAAGATTCCACTTGTTTATATTTTAACCTTTATAACTATGATAAAACTTTAAGTTAAAGTGTTTGTGTGGATAATGACACATTTACAAATATAGCAAACTTTTAAAAATAGAGGAAGTACACGTCATTTCTCAACTTTTATTTACTCTTGCTACTACTACTATATAAAGCATATTTACTCTGTTTTACTAGTACCCAGTAGTACTTATTGTTATAAGTTAATGGACTAATTTATTTCACTTTTAAATTACAACACGGCTAAAAAAACACTATTTAATAATATTAATTATTAATATATATATATATATCAAATATCTATTCTTATTTTTCATCCCCGGCAAATATCTATTATTATTATTATTATTACTAGTAAGTAACCCGTCGAGACTCGACGGACATAACTATATACTTTATAGTATAATATATATACTTATATTGTATAAAATAATAAAAAATTATATTTTGAATAATAAAAAATAAGTAATGATTTTATATCTATTTGAAAGATGATGTATATAATAATATAATTTAACTATTTTTAAAACTAACTAAGAGGGTGTTTGGATATGCGTTTTAAAAAGTGTTGTAGCTTTTTGAAAATGGATAGTCGGATAATTAACAAAACGTGCTGCAAAAAATTAAGTGTCTGGATGAGCTTATGTTGTTTCAAATCGCAATAAAAAGTGTTTGGATTTACGTTTTTCATTACCTCAAAAGTCAACAATATAGTAAAATCTATTTTTGGTTGAACACAATTTTCTTGCAGCACCAAAATGTAGCTGCAAGAAAATAGTTTTTCATTCCCTCATAACGCAAATAATAGATTATTAGAAGTTAGTACACAAACACGATTAACTGATTATTTGCATTTTGCAAATGCAATAATCAGATAATCTGTCCCAAAACATACAAACAAACACCCCCTAAGAGATTACTATATTATACCATTTTCTTTAGCTTCTGTGGCTTATCCAGTACAAACGTAACAAATCAATAAAAATAATTATTAAAATAATATTTTTATTTAATTTGAAATTTAAATTAAAATAAAATAAAATTTAAATATAAGAATTAAGTATAATATGAAAAATTCCCTCACAAAATTTTCATTCATGAAAATCTAATTGGTATGGGCTAATATAGTACTATCTTTAAAAATGTCTGAATTTGAAGTGGTGCGGTTTATATTTGTATATTTGTATATTCTACCAATCAAGAATTTTTTACTTTCATAGTTTCCTAAAAATTAGTTTAAGCTCAATAATATGGGTACGCATCTTGGTTACTATCAACCTATTTACATTGCATACTTTATTTGATGGATCTATATTTCTTATAAGCATGACTATACAACTCTAATTCAACTATATTTCATGATTCGGTAATCCAGAATAATTGATCGTGGTTAGATATTTCAGTGAAATAATTCGTTGGCGTTATCTATGCTTTCATCATCTTGACAAATATTGTTAGAACTGATATATATACATTCTCATTTGCAGACATACATTCCATGATCTAATCGTTAATTGTATTGACAATCTCATTAATAGGGATTAGTATAGCAATATCTTTAAAAATATCTTGATTTGAAGTGGTGCAGTTTATATTTGTATAAGTACTCTCAACAATTGTTGCTATAGGATCTCCCGTAAAGTTTATAAAATTATCATTTGTAAATATCACATCTAATTGTATATCTCCAAGATCAATACCAGATTTACAAATTACCATCACCTACATGAAGAATTCATTGTGCAAATTTCTGTCATATATAATTTTCATTGTAAACAATATTTCTTATAGTATATTGGGTTAATTTATCTTAATTACATATTAATACTTGGAGTCCCTTCTTTCTAGTAACACGATATATTGCAACGTATCACTAACATGGCTAAAAACCGATTTTTTAAGATAGAGTCCAACATTCTTTAAAGATTGATGACATTGACTTTTTTCTATAGTCATAGTAAAACAAAATGCGAGTGTGACTTTTTTCCAATGAAATCGAATGAGAATTTTGGTTAATTCAGACAGGCTAATAATCATTCCACCAATCAAAAAATTTTATCCAAATAATGAGCTTTGTTTTAATGAGAAGAGAGGTCAAATGATTTTCTAGGATAAATTTTTTGCAGGTAGAATTCTCGTCACACTCTAGTGGAATACAAAATCCAGAATATGTAGTCATACCTCTTGGAAGGAATAGGGATGCTATTCCACTGGATGCTCCATGAAACACAATATCACTTCTCCCACGAAGGGTTAAACATAATGTTTTCTAGATAAATTATTGATAAATGTCTTGTCAGTTCCCCCATGTAAAGAAAAAGAATTAACCCTCATCACTATCAACTACATACATTATTTTATTATAAACATTCCTCTACTCATTAATATATCTATTCTAGTATCAATAGATTATTTGTTTCAGACGTTAAAACTTTATTCAGTACCGTCATTCCAGAGAAACTTTTCAAATTTATAGAATTTGCAGCATTTAGTCTTTCAATTTCTAACAAAGCTAGATTTATATTTGTTCTTCCGTTAATTGCAAATATATTGAAATATAGATTAATAAAGTATTTCTTAAAACATAGATTTAAAAAAATTAACTTTTCATTCTTTATTTATTGATGGATCTATTCGTATCCCAATAACTCTTTATACACCCGATTCTTTTATGTATAATATGCTTTACGAAAATAACTAATTTACTCTAAACCAATTATATATAGAATATGAATTTTTAAAATTCTCTTAAGAATTACTCCACCCGTCCCATTAATTTTGTCTCACTTTCGTCTTTGGTCCGTCCCATTCTAATTGTTTCATTCCCTTTTTTAAAATAATTAACTACAAACCTACTCCCATCAAATCACAGTAATAAATAAATATATTAAAATTTCAAACACACAACTATCATATCACATATAAATAAATCAATTAACATTTCAAAACTCATTACAATCACATCACATAAATTCCTAATTTACTCCCATTTTAACACTAATCGACCCTTACATTAAATACTAACTTCCCACATAAAATACCGTGCCAAAAAGTTTTGAGACGCTTTTAACGGGACGGAGGGAGTATAATTTTTTTTGTATTATTTTTAATATAATAAAATATAAATAAGATTTATACTATTTACTATATTTTTATATACAAGTAAAATGATATAATTATAAAATATAGTATTTTTTAACGATTAGTAACTATATAATTGTATATTAATTTTAGGAGAAGTGATAAATTTTTATAAAATCATGGCCTATATATACATTAATTAATATGTACAAATATTTTCTATATATTCATTAATGTGTCTTTTAATAATATAAATTTCATATATACACTGCGAATTCCATATAAATTGCAAATTAAATATCTTTTAAAAATTAAAAATTGGAATTTCATATACATATTAATATATCTTTAATATGAATAAATAAATATGATTTGCAATGTACATTTTGATTACATCATTTACCACACCAAAAAAAATATAACCAAAATTGTGACTAAACCTACACAAAATTATCGGTATTACAATATGATCATCATATTGAAACATAAACGAAATATAATTCTTAGTTGCCAGTACAGAACCTCGTCCTAATAATCCTATGGTGCAAAAATTGAAAATACATATTCATGTCATAATAATCCTATGGTGTAAAAACTCAAAATCTATAAATAAATAATAAATGCAGTAATAAATCTAAAATAAATAAAATGCCGAATAATAAATATAAAATAGATAAAATACAAAATACAAAATTTCAAATTTTATCTTTCAAATCTTTTTAAAAGTGAATAAATCTCTAATGAATAAATACATAAATAAAGGCGAAAATCTAACATTAGTAAATTTAAAAATGAAAAATAAATAGATAAAATAAATGTTTCAAATTTTAAATTTCAAATCTTTCAAATATATTTAAAAGTGAAGATTGTGAGAATTCCATTTAAATTGGAAATTCCATGTATTTCAAAAACTGAAAATCTTTAATGAATAAATAAATAAATGCGAAAATCAAAACTAATAAATTAAAAATACAAAAATCTATAAAAATTAGAAATTAGGAATGGAGACACCACATTAAATTTAGGATAGGTTGTTCACTAATGCTTTAATATATATAGATTATTATGATTATTATTATCAAACTCGAGTTTGTATATATAAAATCGAAATGCAAATTCAAATTCGAACACAAAACTTAAAATTTAGTTGGATCCAATTATTTAGGATCATATTCAATTTGAGCATACACATACACACTGATAGTATAATTAATGAGATGGACAATCTAAGATTATTAATGAAAGAAGTAGTTAATTATTCTACAGCAATACTTCCATATCATAAATAATGTTAATGCATGCATGCTGTAATAAAGATTCTTACTAATGTAAGTCAAGTACTCCTCCTGCACACATAAAAAGAAGATAAATAGTAGAATGTGTTTTTAAGGACAAGGTAGTGCTGTTTTTCTCCAGGTACTATCTTCACCTTTATTTCTAGACTAGATAGATAGATAGATACATCGTTGCCTACTACTCTTGTTCGCATGATAATTTTGAAATACACATACAGTAAATTAAAGCTGATTTTTTGATGGGCGGATGATTGGTGTGGCTGTACCATTTTCAAATTACAAATTCATAATAATTAAAATAAATAATAAAAAAGGGATAAAATTCTAAACTCATTTAGAAAATACACAAGACTACCTAAGCTCACTATTACAAGTGGAAATTACACTAATTAATGATGGCCCTAAGCAAAACTTTTTGGACTTTGGTGTACACCACAGCATAAAGTTGAGGGTTGGCATGCAATATATTTATTTTATTATATTATATTATTATATTTGTAATAATATATAGGGCTAATAGGAGCATTACAGTAATATATACTGTATATCTACAGGTTTGAATTGGCTTATCTTGGATACTTTTGGTTTCAAAATTTAACAGACATGTTTGAATATTGGATAAGCTTTTGGTACAAACAAAAGCATCAACCCAAAAAATTTGGGAATGTTTTTGTAGAAACAAGTTGGGAATGTTTTTGTTCTTAATTTATTTTTGCCTTCTATTTTTCGTAACTCCATCCAAACATTCTCATGTTTTATCATATTTAAATTTACATAGAATAATAATTAAATGTATATATACATTATTGTTACGCAAAAAAAAATGTATACATTGTTAAGTAAATTAGAAAGTCATGATGCGTAATCATTAACATTATAATTTTCATTTTAACGATAAAAAGATTAAGTTGCTAAATTCCATAATTCAGTTCTAATGGGATTGGCAACCAACTTCAACTGAAATTCGTTAGTTACTAAGGTTCTAACTATCAATAGCTAAAATGAAAATTTCTTATAGTGTTAATTATATATATATATATGAAAGACTTTTTTGCTTAAAAAAGATAGTTGAGCTCATGTTATACAAATTATAAAAGATTAATTAAGAGGGTGATAAAAAATTCATATGAGAATTCAATTCCTAATCAAAAGATTAGAAGTTGAAGCCTTTGTAAATAATTAAGCCAAAACACATTCCCACAACAATCATTTCACACAAAAACTGTGAAAAATCAAACTCATCTCGAGCGGTTTGACTTTGATTTTAATTCTTACATTATTATATTGTTTAAATCGACTGTTGGTTTTTTTTTTTAAAAAAAAAAAAAAAAAAAAAAAAAAAAATCTCACACATTAGGTTGTTATATATGTTCGTGCTGTCATCTGTAATATTCTAAGCTTATTCTACCTTCCTCAATCATGTAATTTGAGTTGGTGATCCACAAAATGAATTAAATTCTGATGGAGTTCCCTTGAGCCTCCGGATGATACCCGTAATCCCCCTGGGACGGCGGCTGCGCCGCCGGCTTTCCCAATGTCCTTTAAGGATGCTGCTATGGCTGGGGTGGAATCTCCATCTCCTCCCCCGCCAGTTGTTAGAGATTTAGTCAAGGAAGGATTAGTTGTCATTGAGAAAGATGGTATGCGTAAGCGCTGCCCTAGTATTCAATTTGCTAAGTCTGTTTTGGAGGAGTTCTATGCTCCTTGGAGGGATACCTTGGTTCTCAAGCCTCTTGGAATTCGAGTAGGCTATGTTGCTCTTAAAGAACGGCTGACGAAGGCATGGAAACTCCAGGGCGAGTATGAGCTTATGGATGTTGGGTTTAGGTGTTTCTTGGTCAAGTTTGCACAGCCGGATGATCGCGACACTGTCCTCACGAAGGGCCCGTGGATGATCTTTGACCATTGTATTGCAATAATGCGTTGGACGGAGGATTTCGATCCCGAGACTACGAAAGTTTCTACAATCCAAACATGGATCCGATTCCCTGGACTTAATCAACCCTTCTATAATGAGAGTGGCCTCCGGGCAATTGCGTCACTGGTAGGGGTGCCTATTAAAGTTGATGTGAATACTTTAAAGTTTGCTCGCAGTCGTTACGCACGAGTCTGTGTGGAACTCAATCTTGACGAGCCATTGATTGGTGAAGTGGCAGTGGAGGGGAAGATCGTGCATGTGGCGTATGAAAGCTTGCACCTTGTGTGCACGAGATGTGCTAAGTATGGGCATTTGCATAATAAGTGTTCTGTCAGTTCAGAGTCTCCGGTGAACAGCGTGGCGGTGGTGCCTGGCGACGATGAGGTGGTTGGCAAGGGGTTATCTGATGGGCAGTTGGTGGCCACGAATTCAGGGGTGGGGGGCGATAACGGCATGCATGCAAGGTCCTTTGGCTGCCCTTTCCAAGTTGGTGAGTGGATGATTGTTCAGAAGAGAAAGGCAAAGGCCAAATTGTCTATGGAGAAGGCCCAGGAGAGTGTGTCTGGGAAAATTGGGCCTCGTCCAAGAGAGCCTGTTAAGGGGAAGCAGGCCATTCCATCTTTGCTTCCTGTAACCACTGGGCCTATGCCCAATCCTGTTGAGAAAGGCCTTGGTCTTTTCACTGTGGGGGAAACTAGCAAACCAACGGGTAAAGCTCGTAAAGGGGGCGCTAGCAACAAAAGGATTAGGACAGAGCCGCAGTCTCTCGCACCTTCTTCTGCGGTGAACTCTCAGCAGGGTCCGGACGTTGCTCTTCACCAGTCTTTTGCAGTGCTTGCGGAGAATTTTGCGAATGTGGTGTCTGCTGATTCTGCGCTGGAAGTGGATGCTTCCGCTTGCGATCAGGAGGAAGCGGCTGATACGGAGATGGGGGCGGATGATGATGGGGATCCCGATCATTTATCTGAAGGATAATGCGAGGGTGTGGATTTCCCTACTTTTATCATATAATTATTTATGTCAGGATTTAATCAATTCTCTATACTTTGTTGGAATGTTCGAGGTTTCATGAATAGGCAATCTCGGCGGAGTTTTTCTGATTGTGTTCGAGGTCACTCGCCCTCTCTGGTCTGTCTTTTTGAACCCCAGGGGATGTTTGATCGCGCGAGGAATTTTATGTTTAGTTTGGGTTACTTACCAATTTTTATCCAGGAATCTATTGGTCGGGCTGGTGGTATTTGGGTGTTAGCTCGATCTGGACTCGTGGTTTCTGTTGCAGTTTTTGATACTCACGACAGATTTATAACTCTGTCAATTAGTGTGGGAGCGGTGTCTTGGACCTTCTCGGCTGTTTATGCCTCACCCAGGTATCAGTGTCTGCGTCTTGATTGGGATTATCTGATTAGTTTTGCTCAGCGAATCTCGGGAGCCTGGTGTTTAGCTGGAGATTGGAATGAAATTCTGATTCCGTCTGAGGTGATGGGGGGAGTTTTCATTCAATCTAGAGCGGACGAGTTTGGGGCCTGCATTACTGAGTGTGGCCTTTATCATGTTCGGACGGAGGGGTCTTTGTTCACTTGGTTTAGGCCAGCTAATCAGCATTTATTTATTAAGAAGCGTTTGGATCGTGTGCTCTCGAATCTGGAGTGGATTGATCTTTTTCCTAATGGCCATGTTCAAACTTTGCCACGGGTTGGCTCCGATCATGCTCCTCTGCTTATTTTATGTGGGGATGGGAGGGTTCCACATACTACTAAACCCTTTCGGTGGGAAGGTGTGTGGGGGAAGAACTCTGCTTATCGACAGTATGTGCATCAGGCTTGGGGTGCTGGCTTTGATGGGATTCCAGATAAATTGGAATGTCTTAGGGGGCTTTCTAACCTTCATTGTCGAGATGAGATTAGGAAGCTCCGGAATAAAAAGAAAAAATTGATGCGTAGGCTGAAGAGATTGGATCGAGTCCTCTCTTGGCTAGACTCGGCTAATCTCATCCTTCTTAAGCGTCGGCTTCAGTCTGAGCTCCAACAGGTTCTTCAGCTAGAGGAATTGGTATGGTACCAGAGAGCTCGTGACTCTTGGATACGTCTTGGAGATCGAAACACAGCTTTTTTCCATGCCCAAGCTAAATTTCGGCATCATCGTAATAAGGTGTCGGGGCTTGTGTTGGAGAATGGCGTTTGGAGTGATGATCCTGATATCCTTAAGGCTGAGGTGAGACAATTTTACATCCAATTGTTCTCGGATAGGGGGGTGGATCCTGACAGTGTGCCCTTGCCTCCGTTGCCAGATTTAGCCTCTCTTAATTTGCACTTTGAGCATGATTTGGTCACGGATGAGGTGGTGGACGTAGCCCTACGACAGTTTAAGCCGTGGTCTTCCCCGGGGCCTGATGGATTTCCCGCTGCTTTCTACAAACAATACTGGGATGTTGTTGGGAGTGATGTGATTTCCATGGTTCGGTCTGCCTTGGCATCTGGGTATCTTGCACCTGTTTTGTCCAAAGCTCATATTTGTCTGATTCCTAAAGTCGATATTCCTATGAGTATCCGCCAATTCAGGCCAATTACGTTATGTAATGTGGCCTATAAATTTGTCTCTAAAGTGATTGTGAATCGTTTGCGCCCTCTTCTGGCAACATATATTTCTCCCCTTCAATCGGCTTTTTTACCAGGAAGAGGTACGGTAGATAATGCAATCTTGCTTTAAGAGTTGGTGGCCTCTTTATCTCGTGCTACATGCAGGGATCGAGCTATTCTTGTCAAAATTGATTTAGAAAAAGCATACGATAGTGTGCGCTGGCCTTTTCTAAATGAGTGTCTCTGTCAGATGGGGTTACCGGATAATCTTATACGAATCATTTTGATTTGTGTGTCCTCCCCGGTTTTTTCCATCCTTTGGAATGGTGAGATGCTTGATGAATTTCAGCCGCATCGTGGGCTTCGCCAAGGTGATCCACTGTCTCCGTATCTATTTAATATTTTGATGGAGAGGCTGTCGGTTGATATTCAGATTAAAGTAGATAGCGGCTATTGGATTCCAGTAGCATTGTCGGCGGGTAGGAGGGGAATTTCCCATTTACTCTTCGCAGATGATTTGATCCTTGCTACTATGGGAGAAGAACACAGTATTCTCTGTCTTGCTGAAACACTCCATGCCTTTGCTAATTGGTCGGGTCTGAAAGTCAATTCCTCTAAATCCAGGGCGTTTGCTTCTGTTCGTTGCACTGATGTTGAAAGGAATTACTTTGCCCAGGTGTTCCAGATTCCATTTACTGATAGGATTGGAAAATACTTGGGATTTCCAATTCATCAGGGTAGGGTTAAACCAGCGGATTATGATTTCCTCTTGGAGAAACTTGATGCTCGTCTTTCTAGTTGGGCATTGCGTTTGTTAAATAAGGCTGGGAGGATGACGTTAGCCCGTCATGTGCTGGCGGCAATCCCTACATATTTCATGCAAATTGCTTGGCTCCCGTCCTTGGTCTGTGATCGGCTTGATCGGCGTGTGTGCAGATTTGTGTGGAAGGATCGTCAAGGAAAGGGTCTTCACTTGATAAGTTGGGATCGAATGGCCTTGCCTAAAGCACAAGGCGGTCTGGGATTCCGTAAGGCACGAGACGCTAATGTGGCCTTGTTGGGAATGCTGGTTGGTGACCTTGTTTTGGATAGTCCGAAGCTGTGGGTTCAGGAATTGAAATATAAATATTGTGCTGGAGGATTGTTTAGCGGATCACTTCCCAGTGTTGGCTCTTGTGTATGGCGTAGTATTCGCAAGGCCTTTTCAAGGCTTGCTAATGGTTTTACATTACAGGCAGGGGATGGTCGCCTCTCGGTATGGTTTGCAAAATGGCATCGGTCTGGGATGTTGGGGCCTCAAGTTCCCTTTGTAGAAACTTGTGATTTGGATCTTCAACTGTTGGACATTGTGCGAAATTATCAATGGGATTTTTCCCGAATGGCTACCATTCTTCCAAGTCAGCTACGGGATGCTATTATGAGAGAACCTCCTCCTGTCCTTCATCCAGCTTGTACACCGGGTTGGCGCTGGTGCTTCTCTAGCGATGGGAGGTACACTGCGAGGTCGGGTTACAGGTATATTATTGGGGAAAGATCTGGCGGATCTACCTGGGCGTGGATGTGGAGCACCTCGATTCCGGAAAGGATTTCCTTTTTCCTATGGCTGCTATCATGGGCCGCGCTCCCATGTAATTACCTTCGCCATCACCGTCACGTGGCTTCTTCGCCATTGTGTACGGTGTGTGGGGATGACGTTGAAAACTGGGCCCATTGTCTCTTTTATTGTCGATGGGCATATCAGATATGGAGTTCAATTAGAGTTACGGTGCCTGATGATTTGGGAACCTTGCCACTTCAGGATGTGCGGCTATGGCTTCGAGGTATGTACTCTCATTTTGGGAGTTGTTTCATTGCTGGCCTTTGGTTGATTTGGAAAGAGAGAAATCAAAGGGTGTTCCAAGGGAAAACCACTCCTCATCAGGCTGTTATCAGGTCTATCTTACACCTGCGGGATCTCTTGGAGAATGAACTTCCTGAACCGATATCTACTGGGGTGCATCCTAGGCTTGTATGCTGGAACATGGGCAATTGGAATGGAGTCTTTATACATGTGGATGGGTCGTATTCCGCTAGTCGAGGCCGTGCGGGTTTCGGGGCCGTCCTCCGTGATTATAATGGGGTCTGGCTAGGTGGTGTATCTGGTTTTCTTGGAAATGCTTCGGTGCTAATGGCTGAAATTACTGGTATTCTGCATGGTCTTCTTTTGGCACGGTCTAAGGGCATCAGGGAATTGGTCTGTTGCAGTGATTCTGTTGAAGCTCTTAGGCTGTTGAGATCCTCTCCTGGTCATCATCATTGGCTCGCGCCCCACCTCCATCACATTGATGAGCTTAGGCGAAGTTTTCAGGTGTGTACATTTCAACATCGGCTACGTGAAGGCAATGCTGTGGCGGATTGTCTAGCGAAGCTGGGTGCTGATGATGAGCTCTTCTTTACGACTTGGGCGTTCCGGCCGGATCCCTTACTTCCTCTTTTGGCGGCAGATGCTGTGGGCACTTGGTTCCCGCGGTTCTAGTTCTGTGTGCTGCTTTTCTTTTTTACCTTTCATTTCTCTAGCCTCGATAGGCTGTACCGCAAAAAAAAAATTTAATTCAATTATTCCAGCAAAAAAAATTAATAATAATCCAATTATTATTTGAGTATCATGGTGCTTGGCGTGGTGGGGGTGACAGGTTTCCTTCCAGTGGCGGAACCACTATATAACCAGGTGGTCAGCTGACCATCCTGAATTTTTTTTTAAAAATATTTTTTTATTTTTTATTTTTTAATGTAAAAATAATATTAGTAATATATATATATACCCCAATTTTATTAAATAAGCAATTTTTTCTCAATTTTTTTCATTCTTTCTTTAATTCGAAATATTTTTCCCTCTAAATTAACTTCAGTTGGGAATGAGGACCTGACCCAGTGATCATGTCATCTGACTTTCAACCTTATGGTTGAGTTATATTCCCACACGGCCCCGTATCCCCCCTTTATTCCCCTTTGTAATTTGTATAGTTTGAGCTCGCACACACATTTGCCGCCACATAAGTGTCAATGTTTCAAAACAAAAAAAAACTTCAGCTTAATTATCCTACCCAACAGTAACAAAACATATTACATGGAACGGATGAAGAATTAAATAAATTTTTGACCACTCTGGATCGAATTTCTAGTTCTGCTACCTGTGATACATGCTGAATAATGGGGATTCTTCAAGGGCTGCTCCTGGCAAAGGAAAAAGGGATTCAAGAACTTTGTTGTGCATGTGATTCCCTTGCTGCGTTGAAACTGATTTCTAACCCGACTGATGATCATCATTGCCTTGCATCTCAGCTTCGGCATATTCATGATCTGAGGCTTCATTTTCGGATTTGTCGCTTCAAACATATTTTTCGTGGAGGAAATGTTGTTGCAGATGGTCTTGCGGATGGTCTTGCGAAAATAGATGCGGAAAGTGAATTTTTCTTCACCACCTGGGCATTTTCTCCGGACTCTTTGAAGCCCCTACTCGCCGCTTATGCCTTAGGCGCGTGGATCTCTAGAGCTAGGTCTTTGTTTTTTCTTTTTTCTTTCTTTTCCTAGCCTTGATAGGTTGTATCGCCAAAAACAAAAAAATATATTATTTGAGTATCAAAATTTAAAAAAAAAAATATTATTATTATTATTTGAACTCCACACTCATCAGTATGGCATAGGAGTATATAATTTCAAAGGAAAGCATGGCCAATATAATTAATGTCCATGAACGTGGAGTGAAATTTATATTTATTTAATATTAATAATTAAATTCGGAATTGAAAAGGAGGGAACGCGGTGATTGTGGCTGTCTTCACTTTCAGGGACAACCAATTTCATCCAAAGATACATTTTGATACTTTAACTTCAACATTTTTAAAATATGTTTTATATTCAACTATCCCTCCCCCTTCACACAATCACAACCACCCTCATTCATTTGATACTACATATACCATCCTCGCATTATTTTTCGACTATATGTTTTTCATTTTTAAACATTGACGCGTGTGAGAATTCAAATTGTACAAATTACAAATGGGATAATGGATGATGGGGGCCGGGTTGAAATCGAACCCCAATCATAAAGTTAGAAGTCGAGACATGATCAATGGGCCAAGTCCCAATCCCCTTTTTTTCCGGCTATGTTTGATTTGAATATTGTGTATTATTCAATTTTAACTCAACTTTATCACAAGTGTATAATAAATAGTAATATAGTTATGATTGGTTTGGTTAGATTTTTTAATCATATAATTTTAGAAATATAATTCATATCATTTTTACTATTACATATTTTCATATATTATTGCTAAATAAGTACATTCTAGAAAAGAAAATGTTCGTAGTAATGGAACAAAATGAGTAATATATTAATATTATACTCTCTCCGTCCCATTTAGAATGTTATGTTTAATTTCTGCACACAATTCAATGCACTTTTTTAATCGTTAATATCGCAAAAATATTGAGCTAAATATTATGTCAAATATATATTATAAAACTACACGATTAGATGAATCTAACAAGACCGAACTCGACTATTTTTTCCAAATATATACTTATAGTAATATTGAGTCAAAGTTGAATAATTAATAGTATCAAGAAGTCAAATATAAGACATTTCTGTTGGGACGGAGGGAGTAGTTAGTATTATAATGTTCTTCTGGTTTTCTCCTAATTAATAATATCACTTTATATTCATTTCTTTAAGATATCTTTTCCTTCCCAAAATAAATACTCTAGGTATATAGTACCACCTACCCCCGCCACTTGAATATTAATTTTGTCTGGATACCAAACAAAAATGACCCATGGAATTAATTAAGAGAAGATATGCATTTGTACAATAGTTGTTCTTTTAGGATTTGGTTTGGAGTGTTGAAGTAGTATTTTGTATGTGTTGAAGGAGAATTTTGTTTGTGTTGAGTATTTTTATACAATCCAAACAACATTAAATACCAACACACGCATACCTCATTATGTCAGTACATCAACACCTGTATCACTTATTTAGATCCATATCCAAACCCGTTTTTTTATGTTAAAAATTTTAGTCATACTGAACTTTTATTAAATAACCCAGGAGATTTTACATTAAATTATGATATGAATAAGGAACGTATGGAGTGAGATGAATATTTCATCAAGTGATCAAGTTTTCTAACTTATAACTTTATAATTGAGAGTTTAATTTTTCAACAGGCTCCCTATTTCTTCCCATTATGCATTTGTAATTTATATGACATGAGTTTCCACCATCATTTTTTTCTGTGTATCAAATTTACCAAAATAAATAAGGAACGCATGGACTATGGAGTATATACATACTATATATACGTTGATATGAATTTGAAACTGATAAATAGTGGAAGTCAAGGGGTAGCACCAATGTTTTTAACATCGGTACATCACAATTAAACCTAAAAAGTGATGCACAAATATGTAGATTGTGTTTTTCTTAGAGTTGTAAACAAGCCAAACCGAACCGAGATTCAAGTGTTTGAGCTCTGTTCGTTAAACTTAACGAACGAACACGAACCGAGCCAAAAATCTTAACGAGTCAATTTTCATGTTTGAGCTCTGTTCGTTTAACCTTACGAACGAGCTAATAACGAACGAACACGAGCCTAGTCGAGCTCAGTTAACGAACCATTTATTTTATTAATAAATTTATTTGTTTTAGAATTAAATTAGGTGTGAAAATTTAATGGATATTATAATATAATTTATGAGAGAAATGTAAAATTAATAAAAATGAAAAATAGAAAGAACAACTAGATAAAATATTTATTTTTTATAATATATTCTATTAAAAAAGAATTCCGAACTGTTCGCGAACTTAACGAACGAACACACAAACCAAATTATGTGTTTGAGCTCGGTTCGTTTAACTTACCGAACGAGCTGTTAACGAACGAACACGTGTCGAAACGAGCTCAGCTCACGAACTGTTTGTTCTATTTACAGCTCTAGTTTTTCTACACCTCATACATAAGGGGCTATATGTTCTTAAGTTCAAAACTAAAGAAAAAAAATTCATCAAAGTATAAAATTAATTTATGTGATGAAAAGTTAAAACGAAAATAATATGAATGATAGGAGCAAGATTTTAAGAACAAGATTGAGATGATCGCAAAGTCCTAAGATCCTAATAGCAAGATCGAGATCTTAATGGATCATAATAATTTTAAGATCTTACAAAAATCTTATGCATTTTAAGGCAGTAGAGATGTTTAGGAGTTAACGGATAGTGGATTCGAAGAAACAACTGTAAGACAATATATTATTTGAATCTACTATTTGCGAGCGAATCCGCTCGCTTCCAAACATCCCCAGTAGAACAGTAAATTGTAAGATCTGTTATGTGTCAATAAATCATCTAGTGCTTGCCCATGTAAATTATAGCAACTACAAGTGTCAACACTTGTCATTGGATGGATGTTTAAGGAGTGACTAATCACTATACACTTACACTATAAATACTAGTGTAACCTTGTAATGATGTGAATAAAAATTAAGGCTAAAACAATACTCTTTTCTTATCCGTGTCTCTTGTATCCAATATTTAGTGTATTCCTCCAACGCACCATACATTATTATTTTAATTTCATAACACGTTATCAGCACGAGTAGCTCTACGGAGGTGCTGCCGGAGGAAGTTTCAAATCTATAAAAATTATCGTTGGAGGTATTATTTGTTTATTTATAATTTCAGTTTTATCTCTACGACTAACCTTACAGAATTGGGGTTTTATCCCTATACACATAATTTGGATCAATCGAGCAAAAATGGAATTGGTCTCAATATGCCAAGAAAAATAACATCCTACCAGGCTTGAGAAAGGGATTCGAATTATTGTTCAATACAGGCGGAATCAGATGAATTATGGCACGAATCAAATCGTCGTATAAAGACGAAATGCTGCAAAAACCCCAAAATGGGGTAAACCCCAAAAGAGGATATATATGTGCCCGGTAAAACCGGAGGAATTATGAAATACCCAAAGTGGTATAAAAAGACTATTGCACCGATATATGAAAAATGCTATTGAAAATCCATCAAAATGTGGGAAAATATATACTGACACCTTAAGGTGGTCGTATTGCCATTCTTAGCTAGACCAAGCAATAAAATTTTGCTAAAAATCATCATTCCAGGCGAACAAATTCTTGCAGACTCCCAAAGGGAATATGGATTAATATAAAAATCCAATAAATTGTGAGAAAAAATATATAGTCAATAATGACTATGTTGGTTTTCTTGATTGGACAAAGCAATGAAATATTGCTGAAATATTATAAAATCAAGCTGACAAATGTTTGCCCTTTCTAAAGGAGAATATGACTAAATATGAAAATCAGGGCGTGATTATGTTACGCCAAAAGGCGAAATATATTGAAATCGTGATCGAACTGGGTTGAGGTATAATTGGCAAAATGAAAATATGAATTCCCCGGAATTATAAATAAATTGTCCCTATGATGACCGGGACCTTATAAACCCAAAGGAGGTTTGATGCTAGAAAATAAAGTGGTTGTGATCTCAAAAGCCGTTGAATATTTAAATGTCATCTGGCTAGACATGTGGCTTGTTTATATGAATTCTCTAAAAGGAAGGGAAAATGAAAGTCCTTAAGATTGAAATAAATCGTATTGATCATGATGATTGATTTGATCTGTTAATAAAATCATGTACGTGGACTTAAATTCATTGAGCACAATGTATTGGTGCCAAATGAAATGAAAATTTATAAATGTACTTCCCGTTATAATCCCCCTTGTGATTTCAATATCTATGTTGTGTATATAAATTATACACTTGTGCTTGCCTTATTGGAAGGATAAATGGATGCCAAAATGAAGCCAATGATGATATCTGCCTCATCTACGGTGCTGCTACGCACGTTGTATTGAAAATCATCCCAACTGAAAATGAGAAAAACCTACTGCAAATAAAATCAGTGGAAGTTCAAAAGGACTCTGGAAGAGTCATTGTATACATCCTAAAGGAGAAGAAAAATTGTGCTTAAATATGCACTATTATCGAGTAAAACTCGAAAAAGCTCACTAAAGCTTTATGATATTCAGAAAATGGATATTAACTTAAAATATTGAATGAGGCAATAATGTTATCTCTCGATTACTCATATCATGATGCAAAGAATTTTGTTAAAGAAAATTGCATCAATATCCTCTGGCATGTAATATACAAATTAAAGCTGAGTGCCGCTGAAATATATCATAAGAAAGACCCAAAGTCTACTCATAATTTTCTTACTTGGCACGATCGGCTTGGGCATCCTCCTAAAAGCATCATGCTGAGGTGAATTATTGGAAATTTAAATTTTAATGAATATGTATGCGTTGCTTGCACATATAATTAAATTGTGAGCACACTTACATCCAATAAAGAAAATGCAATTGGATGGTGCTATTGAATTTTAAACGCGTGCAAGCCAGGCCTGGCCAAAATATATACCAAAATAAGTAATAATTAAATTGCACGATAAGGTCAAAGTTACCTACATTATTTTGGGGACATGCTATGTAGCAACGCTTATGAAAATAAAGCCGACCGATTGTCATTAATTCTCTCTCACTAACATTGACATAAGCCCAATGTTTAGTAAATTAAAGTATATCTGGGTGTGCGATATAAGTCCCCCATTATGCCACCCTAATTGGGATCCCAATGACGATTGGGTAGACATATGTCGGATATAAATCACCATTAATAAATTATATTTGGTACCAAAATCTGGTGATTTTATATATGGTTTGCAGATTATTATTTTCTAACATTAGTGGGAGATATGGATCAGCCGAAAATATATTATTGTGACTAGAAAGACTATATTGCATAAATTGCAAATTCAGACTCTAGAAGAGTTACAAAAACTCATATCAGCATTGCCCAAGGAAAACTTGTTGCCCAAGTAAATAATTGTGGCACAAGATAATCACTTGGTGCCGAGTATGTCCTAAAATGGACCAATTATAAATGTGAAAATAAATATCTTGCACGCTTGAAGTGCGGTAAATCATCTGGTTTCAACTATAAAAATCCTCGAGGTTTACAAATTTTAGAAAGTGACGAAATTTCTGAAATAAGCTCTAGAAAAGAGCAAATAGCTCCAAAAGAGCAAGGCCATTAAAAAAAATAATGAGATCTCAATCAATCGTCACAAGAAAAAATATTTGGAACACAGATGAAATTATATTGCAAACCTAAATCGGTTGATGAATGTCGGCAAAATAAGATCTTGACTTTATGTGCAATATGAATGCATGTTATATGCTAGCCTCAGTGACAGCCTAACAAAAGAAGGATATATAAATGGCATTGGGATCGAAGCAAATAATTGATATCTTCAAAGGACGATGGTCTTGGGTTTATTAAATTAATACATTTGTTGATATGATATAAGAATAAACTACAGTATCGTCCGGAAGATAAATATCCCCTAAATTATCCTTAATTATATAGCACCATTGAAAGGGGAAAAGGATAAATGGATTTGAGATCTAAGATTTGGTAAAACTAAATTTTGCCTTGGTGTAGAAATTGGGTGCACCCACTAGTCGAAAATGTGTTAAATGAATTTCAAAAAAGGATATCCGCTAAATGCTTAATGCTCGGCCGAGCCATTGATCATATAAAGTATCCTTTTATACCAACACGAGAGAATGAATAAATGTTTTGTCCAAAATGGACCATATCTTAGTGGATTTACTCAGCAAGGTGTTGCCGACTGCGATATTAAAAAATTGATTAAGAAAATTGAAATGCGTCGGTTGAATGATCTCAAATGAAATTTAAATCAGGGGGGGATGGATTCAATGATCCCAATTCTCAAATAAAGACCAAATCAGGGGGAGAATTGAACACAAGAATACTGTACTCTTTTTCCTTCACTAGAATTTTTTCCCACGGGGTTTTTTCCTAGTAAGGTTTTAACGAGACATATTCTTTGCGTAATGGGCATGCAAGGGGGAGTGTTATGTGTCAATAAATCATCTAGTGCTTGCCCATGTAAATTATAGCAACTACAAGTGTCAACACTTGTCATTGGATGGATGTTTAAGGAGTGACTAATCACTATACACTTACACTATAAATACTAGTGTAACCTTGTAATGATGTGAATAAAAATTAAGGCTAAAACAATACTCTTTTCTTATCCGTGTCTCTTGTATCCAATATTTAGTGTATTCCTCCAACGCACCATACATTATTATTTTAATTTCATAATAACAAGATCATATATAATTAAGAGTAGGATTCGGTTCTTAACAACTTTGGGTATCACTCATTGGGCAATCTTGTTCAACTTAACATTTTTTTGCTCAACTGTTGAACTTAACATTTTTTTTACTTAGGCCCTGTTCTGTAGGACTTATTTCCATGACTTATTACTTATTTTTATTAAAATCAGAGCAGACCAGACCACATCAAATGAGATCAGATCAGACCAATTAAGATCAGATCAGACCAGACCAGACCAGATCAGATCAGATCATTATAATAAAATTATATAATTACACGTAATATTTTTTATAAAAAAATAGCAATTTATATATTATTTAAATATACTAATAATACTAATATAAATACTTTCAATATTGTATATTTTTTATATTAAGGTGTGCGGATCAATAAAACATTTTATAATAAATAATATATAAATTATTAATTATGATAACATGATATTTATTTTAAAAATATAAATACGCAAAATGTTGGAAATTTGTAAATATATATACTTACAGTAATTTGTCAATGATGAATACTTTGTATATGACTCATGGAATATGCCATTTTATGTTTTTCTACTAAAAAAAGAAAGTTATTCAATAAATTGAGTCTTAGACTTCCCATTTGTGATGGTTAACACGTGTGAATTAAATTTAATAATAAAGAACATTAACATTATGTATTATAAATAAGTATTTAAAAAAATAATTTGGATATACTTTAAAAAAACAAATGAAATGAAATAGTAATTAATAATACATTAAAATTTTTCTTATAATTATTTTTAGGTGAATACCAGGGTATCACCAGACCACATTGGACCTAAGACTAATCCCTCGAGGATCTGCAAGAGCAATTAAGGGCGCCTCTCCCAAAGCAGTTTTTTGCATACACAAGGCTCGAACCCGAGACCTTGCTTAAGCGACTAGAGCCCCCATCCACTCAAGCCAACTGCTGTTGGTTTTCTTATAATTATTAACAGTATAATACAATAATAATACATTAATTAATTATAAAAATTAATAAATTAAAATGAATTGTTACAATTAATTTAATAATAATAATAATAATTTTGTTATTAATAATTAATAATAATTATTATTTTTACATTATTATTATTTTATAATAAAAATAATTTTAAGTATAAAAAATATCATATCAAACCAAACTAGATCAGACCAGACCAGATCGAATCAGATCAGACCAGAAACATTCAGACAAGACCAGATCTTATAAAATTCAGATCCGAACACCTTATTTTAGGCGAAGAGAACAGGACCTTAATATTTACAGACTATGAAATTGGTGGTGAAAGCTCATGCCACACAAATTACAAAGAGACCAAAGGGATGGATAAGCGGTCGCTGGAGAATCGAACCCCCTATACATTTTCTGTTTATGATAAATTAGCAAAAAAAAATCATAAAATAACTTAAAACCATTTGTCAATAGTACTGCAAATCATAAGCATGCGTTATACTGTATATTAAATTTTCCATAAATTTTCTAACGAGGACACTAGCAAACATAAGTGCATTGTACTTTTTCCATTTTGGCGCTACTTAGCGCCAATAAAGCTTCGAAATTGAGATTTTATTTTTTTGTTTTTTTTAGAAAATTGTTTTACAAAACATTTTTCCATAGCACAAACATGAACGCGCTTACATTGTTTTTTCTATTATTGGCATTGATTGATATGATGCCGGATGGAGTACTCTATTTTTGCAATAATCATTCAATCAATTGTCAATATAATGCTTCGTATATATGTACCCTACCTATGAATAGATCGAGTCGTTCGTCCTAGAGAACATACTATACCACAAATTAAAGGTTTGCTGCTCATGTTTGCATAATTGAAAACGTACTCATAAGAATCGTGTATGCTATAAGTTATACAGTCCACACAAGTAATATTTTTATGTGTGTATCAGTTATCCCCATATCACATTGGTTCCAATATTAATTCCTCACGAATTTAGTGGGGGAATTGAAGGGTTGTTTCTCAAAAAATAGAATTCTACATATACAAAGGCTCGAACACGCCGTATTCCACATTATTCCAACCATTTACAAATGCTACAATCATTTCAATTGAGATTTATTAATAGAAATTAGATTTAGCATATAAGAAACTTAGTTATTAATTTGTGGTTAAATAGTAGTAGTAGTAGTAAAGTATCTGCATAGATATATATGTGTGTGTGTGTATAAATAATGAATAGTTGTGGTTGTGGAGGATGGTACGTAGAGTCAAAAGTGAGGAGTCATTCACATTAATTGACATGGGAATTCATATAGTAGTATATTCATTGAGTCTCTTGTCTCTTTCTCTCAAATAATTTACCAATCACTTCACCTCACCTCACCTTTAATTAATTTGCTCTCTTCCACGAATTTCAACGCTTCTCTCTCTCTCTCTCACTAAATAGTACTCCCTCCGTTTCCATTCCAAATGTTCTACTTATTATTTTTAGATGTCTTATTACAAATGTCTTCTTTCTATATATAGAAATAATTTTCCCCTCCAACAACTATGTGGACCCTACCATATACTCACAAACCAACTCCACCTTAATTCCCGTGCCCAACAGTAACAAGACACTTGGGGTGAGACGGAGGGAGTACTTAGTAAACAATAATGTCTTCATCATCGCTATGCCTATATAATACTCCCTCGTCACATTTGTAATATCCAGCTAATGTTGGGTATGAAAGGGAAAATTATTTTTATTTATATAAAAAAAAATATTTGTGATGGAACATCCAAAAATAGTAAGTAGGACATTTCAGTTAGGACGGAAGGATATACTCCATTAGAGAAGAGATACTATTTTCTAAATTAGCAATCTCTAAATTAAACCTGTTTAAACTCTTGTTTTGTAGTATCTGTGTTCGATGATATGTACCATACAAACACAATGAGATGACAAATTTGTGACAGTATCATTAATACTGCTAGTAGGAGTTGTAGTAGTAAAATACTACTAGTATATGATCTGGATTCTGGAAGCTATGAAAATGAGTAATTTAGGGAGAGAGGCAGCAGCTTGTAGCTTCCAGAATTTGACGAGTTGATCTGCTGCCTGCCTGAGGCTGAGAGTGCCTCTACATATAGATTATATCTAACACAAAAATACTGCTCCTGCCCTGATCATCTCCTATGGGACAATTCACTACAATTTATACATATATTTTAACATTAATAATAATGTCAGAGAAAAGCCAACTCCTGCTTATCTTTTACGAACTACTACTACTACTACTAAATTCCCCATGTTTTGTTTTTATCTGCTAAGGTGTTTTTTATTTTCTTTTCTTCCCTTTTTGTTTGTTTGCTCTTTGGTGGAGTATTATTATTATTATTATTATTATTATTATTATTATTATTATTATTATTATTATTATTATGATATGATTGCCGTGATATATAAAATGAAATGCTGGAGAGTGGAGACGACCATAATCTATATACATAATCTTGGAATATATTCATTTTCTCTTGTCTTATTTGCCAACTACTTGTTTTGTTTGGTGACTTGGCCATACATACATACAAGTCAATAATACATAAAATTTCATTGCAACCTTAAAAAAAGAAAACTGCAGAAAATCAACGGTGCACATGTAAACGGCACGAGTCCCATACTTGTAAGAGATTAGGACGAAGCAAGTGAGATAATTGGGGAAGAAAGCTTTCATTGGAGATCAATTAATAATGAATTTTCCAAGTAGATATATATAATTGTAGTAGTTTTAGTTAGGAGTAATTTACTACTTCTAATTAATTGTACTGAAATTAAGGGAGGCGGTGGGCATTGAATTCAATATACTACTAATACAAGTGGAATAATTATTAATTAATTAATGTGTCGGCCTTAGTCAATATTGGCCAACAAAACACAATGCGCAGATTCTGGGTTTCCTATCACTATCTATCTATATTCTATAATAATTCACCATACATATATATAAAAAAAAAAAAGATATTAGTACCACATTTTCTTAACAGAGAGTGTACAAATATGCGTGCCTCCGATCCAATTTTTTTCAAAACTCTAATATGTAGTACTATAATTTACATCCAAGATCACATTTTTATGAATTTTTCCGATTGGGAAATGTCATATTAAAAGTTACACTGGAGGCAATTATATAAACTGGGCCTAGTTATATAATTGGGACAGTATGAAATATTACTAGATATACTAGTATAAGTCTGTGCACACGAACACATTTTATTAGTACCAAGTACAAACATGAGTTGTTGTCTCCATGTGCTCTTGTCTTCCCGCAGTAAAGTATCAATATGAATGTCTTAATCGAGCTTAAAATAATCATAATGACATACTAGTATTTTTATTCAATACTAATAATAACTGCCAGTCGTGGTTGCTTGCCCCAATTAAATGATTGATAATCGAGTCCCATCAATGAAGCAAATATAGCCCATAGATTAAGTGTGACCATGCAACCGTTTAACTCAATAGATGCGATTTGATTCAGATGTTGGAATAATATATATATATATATATATATATATATATATATTTCAATATGGGAGAAAATAGGACCACAGAATGATTTAATTTACGGGGGAAAATCAACTTGCCCTAATTATTAATTAACTTGTCGATTAAGGCAAATTTCTTGCAATTTTTTTTAGTTACACTTGATCCTTCGGTCTATTTCTACTTGGAGATGGCCCTTCTAATGAAAGACAAAATTAGTTGCAAATTCACAACCAATTATATATAGATATATATATTTAAAAAAAAAAAAGAAATCTCAATTATTAATTAATTGAATAAAAGTTGCAAAACATTAGGAGGTGAGCAGTGCAAGTCCAGCTTCTCAAATGAGGAAATGGGTGAAAAAAATGAATTGGGAATTGGTTCAAAAATGAGGACTACGAGTATGAATAAATAAATGAAATAAATAGGGTGTACATATACTACATGAAATTAGTAGTAGTCTGTAACTGGTACGTGATGACATTAGATCTTTGTAGGGCCATTTTGATGCCGACCATTCATCTAATTCAAATCTTTTTTTGCTGCTGAGAAATCAATTGGTAATAACGCAATTAATGCTGAATACTTGAAAAACAATCAAGCAGGCAGGAGGCCCATTATCGGCATTAAAGTCTCATGTACTATATTTACTACGACTCCTAATATTACTAGTATTAACACTCCTTTCTCAAGTGTCTTGTTAATGTTGTACAGTGGAATTAAGGTAGAGTTGAATTGTGAATATATAATGGAGTCCACATAGTTGTTGGAGGGGAAAATTATTTCTATTTACAGAAAGAGAAGACATTTGTAATGAGACATTCAAAAATAATAAATAAGACATTTATAATGGGACCGAGGGTGTATTAAATTATTTAATACTAACATATATGCTTTTCATTTATTATTAGCAGGAGTATTTAATTTTTCTCTCTTTTTTCACCTGGCAGTCAGTGCTGCTAGCTACACGCATACAATTCCCTTCCCTTCTGACACTCGGCATTGATGTTGCTGCATATCTGCAATTTTTTTCTGCCTATTTGGATTGTCCTCACGACAGTTTTTGTTATGACTATGGTGGAGTAGTGGGAGAGACTGCGACTGGGACTGAGAGTAGCTGTTACCTCTCTAATTGGAGGAAGCTCCAGGGTCTAGAGGTCTCACCGTCTCAGGGTGTTTGCCATTTACGAATCATTATGTGTGAATCTTTAAAGCTAAAGTAAATCATGTAGTAGGAGAGGAGATCAATGAGTGATTTACAGCTAATGTCTTATCGTAACCACTTTTCTTTTTTTTTTTTTTTCCCATCAATGATTAAGTTTCACTGCTCCTAAATTATTGTTTGGCGCACACACTTTGTTGATCTTAAACATTGCTTAGAATCAGTGATATATCTTTGGCAGACTGTGGCTGATGTTTCATTATCGACCACTTTGGTAGATGACTGTTTTGGGCAGTTCAGCAGTTGCATTCAAGAAAATATATATATAGAACCAAAAAGATGGTACGGATGTTCGTTGTTGCGATTATTTATCAATTTTATATCAGCTGGATAAATTTTTTTTTTTTAAAAAAAAAATCTTCTTGGTTGGGTTCGCCGACAGATTCAATTTCGAGGATTGGTTCACCGACAGCCTTCCTTGATACTACTGTTCCAAGTTTCCAAAACCAAATCTTCTCTACAAGCGGCCCAAAGGGTTTGTAATGAATTGGATGTTGTTGAATCCTAAAGTGCACTAAAATTTTCTTACAAAAAGTGGTCCTGTTGTTTGTTGACCATGTAGCCTCACATCAAAAATTCATCATATGCCAAACTTAATTACTAAAGGAAACGAAACATATGCACAAAAAAAAAACCTCAATTGCTGCGATTCACCCCGGGCGGTTCGTGGCATAAGATATGCTCAACAGCCCCTACAGTTTTGAATAATCGTTGCTTGTTTATCTCACTCACAAGCCTTTGATGCAACAGTTGGCTGCGTATGTCGGCCTCTGAAAATGTCCTCATCATCTTATCATTGCTTGTTAAGTTACAATCCATCGTCGGTCTGCAGTTTTTGGCCATGGAGCTCCTTCCATGGCCAAATCTCGTGCATTTTTTGGACCCCGAAAAGGAATTCAGTTCTTTCTGAATGTTGGATAGGAATTCGGCCTCATTATTTTCTGTACCATGGTTTAGATTGGATGAGTACTTATTGGAGCAGGAACTTGCACTAACATGAACATGATTGTTTGCCTCATCTGCATCGAATTGCCATATAATGTAATGTGATAACTTGATGTAAGGGAATATGCATTTGGTGCATTTGGATTAAATCTAAGAAAAGTTTTTATTACACATATATACCTGCACGGCAACTATGTTGCTTTTCATGTGAGGAGTCAGGGCGTGGCAGAGAAGCCTGGGACGAAGAACACGAGGAGGTTGAATAGAAAGGAGGGCTCGGGCTAATATCGTTGTTATTTTCAGAGAAGGTGAAACTATGCTGCCACTGGTTTTGAGAAGAGGTTGAATCCTGTCGTGAGGGGACCAAATTCGAAATTTCTTCCTCGATCATATTGGCAATCTCAATCGGCTCCCAATCTGATATCTCCAATTCCTTCACCATTTCTGTCGCTACATCCAATGAAGTGTCGCTTGTGATGTCGTATGGGAAGTAGATGTTTCTAGCACGACCTGTATGTCATCATCATCGTCGCAACTATAATCCACAATGATATGGCATCAAGAAAATATACAGAGTTCAGAACAATAAGTTTCCATACCTTTGGAGCCAATAGCAACTTTATCATAAATTTGTACTTTGAGAAATATGGTGTCATCTTCTGGATTCATAGTCCCTTTGATTGTCATGTGAGTCGTCGTTGCAGGCAACCTCGAGGGCAGTGACAGTTCGCGAAATAGGCCAGCTTTCTCACGCGGCGTTTTGGAAACAGGCAATTCTTCAAATGAAAGAAATGGGTCCATCAGAAGTTCCTTGGCAGAAGGTCTATTGGAAGCCTTCTTCAGACACCTCCCAACAAACCTTCGCGCTTCTACATTTTCCGTGCAGACACGGTAAAATGCATCCGGTAGCTTCCCCTGTGATCATGGAATGAAAGGGGAATCAATCAATTCATGTTCATCAACATGAGGAAGAAGGTTCATAAGTTCAGATCAAAATATATGAATAAACTCACTGAGGTCACTTTCTTGTAAATTTGGGCAGGGTTAATGCACTCGCTGTAGGGATATTCCATAGTGAGCATCTCCAGAATACACATTCCGAAGGAGTAAATGTCCACAAGCTCATCGTAGTCCTCTTCATATAGTTCTGGCGCCATGAACTCGGGCGTACCTGATTTTTAATGTGTCAAGAAAAACATGATCTTTACAAGTAAAATTTGATTGAAAAAAAACAGCAACTTTTTGGAAAAAACACAATTTTTGCAATGAATGAACTTGCCTATGACACTGTGGGCATGGTGCGATCCGCGAAGTATGGCTGCTAATCCAAGATCGCCAATCTTAACCTGGCCAAGATGTCCATTGACAAAGATGTTGTCACACTTGAGGTCACGGTGGATTATTGGAGGATCGTGACTGTGCAGATAATCGAGCCCCTCAAGAATCTGGCGCGCCCAAGCCTTGATTGCTCGAATGTTCACTCTTTTATACTTCTTTCGATACCTTCATCAAACATATAAGCACTGAACTAGTTAGTACTAAGTTACATTTTTGCATCTGAGTAACAGAGGAAATTAATTTGAAGATTTGCATTGGGATTATTACTCTCTGAGAGTGCCGGATGTGAACATTTCTGTGATGAAGTTAAAAGTTCTCTTGTGGACATTAATCCACGAAGAACGAAATGTCATGATAGAATGGTGGTGGAGATTGTTGAGCAGGTGGACCTCAGAGTATAGCCTCTGCAGCTCGTCGGGTGACCTCAGCACATTGTTGAGCCTCACCTGGTTCCAAGCAACTTCCATTCCTAGAAACTCATCGAATGCCTTGTACACGGTCTTCACCGCGCCTTTCCCAAGAACATCTTTGAACTGAAAGATTTCAAAACATTATCCGCGGCCTCTGTCATCATAACTCATCCAAATATGCATCCGTATATAGACATAGCTTTCGTACCCATAAAAATTCACAATATGTAATAAAAAAAAAAAATTAATAGTAGTAGTAGTAGTAGTAACTGATGCAGAACAAATGCTACTGCACTGCTTATATATCAGCAATGGAAAAACATAACAAACTATGCGTTGTAGTCACTTGATAATCAGATTCAGGTACATCAATTTTAGACATTTTACATAATCCATTGCTTTGTGAAACCAACCAAAGCCACACTGATCTATTTTAATGTAAAAGTAATTCATTTCTATGCACATTTAGAGATTGAATAATACTCCCTCAGTTTCCAAAAAGTTGTAACATTCCTGCATTTTACGCAATCCAATACATTTTTTTACTCACTTAATATCTCACACTGTGTAAAAGTAAAAATTCTAAAATTTGATATTATAAAACTACGTGATTAGACGAATCCAATAAGATCTCACTTGACTATGTTTTATTTTATATAAGTGTGTTAAAAAATTTAATCAAAGCTATTCATTGAATAGTAACAACTATGCAAATGTTTCATTTATAAAAAACGGAGGGAGTAGTATTTTTATAGGATAATTTACACTACCAAGATTTAAGAATCACAATAACCTAGCAAGCTGGCTAATTCTTACTATAGCAAAATAATTGAAGTTTTTTTGGGTAGGGAGACGCAAAAGGCGTCCGGAAAAAATAATTGAAGTTCAATCCCACGAGAACGATTATAGTACAATTATTAAATATTTTGGATAAATTGAAAAATATCCTTAAAATTTGAATCACCTAGCTTATTATCAATAGGAGGAAAATGATTGATAAAAGTAAGAATGGGTTTAGGGTTTAGGTTATACTACATTCTACATATATGTGCAAATATATAAGTATATTGTGAAACATGATACCGGACATGTAGTATTAAATAACTTACAGTAGTATTTAGAAATCTAGGATAAAATGTTTGTCCTTTACATACGCATGCTTTTTATATATCTAAATTTTATAGTATTTTTTTTAAAGGTGAATATCAGCTACTCCAAGCCTCATTGGACCCCAAGATTAATCATTCGATAATTGGATGGGCATCGAAGGATTGTCTATCCCAAAATAAGAATATTTTGATACATGGTCATTAATAGCTACTACTATAATTTATGTTGTGTATTAGTAGTAGATAGTATCATAATTTAATACTAAAAATTAGACAACTTCAATTCACATCAAGTACAGTATAAAAATTAGACAACTTCAATTCACATCAAGTACAGTAATAAATAAGGGAAGTAGCTCATCTAAAAAAAAATAAGGGAAGTAATAAAAGTCAGGATTATCTTGTACTCTGTCCGTCCCGTGTGATATGTTTCTTTTGGGCATGGTAATTTATCTTGTAGGGTTTAGTTATTAAAGTGTTAAGTATTTGTGTTTAAAATTTTAATGAATTTTTACTTTATTTATTATTTAACTTTGACTTAATATTATGGTAGTGATTTAATTAGAAAATAATATTCAAGTGTGGTCTTATTAGAATAGTCTAGACGTTTAGTTTTAAAATATATATTTTATATAATTTTTATTTGTATCCATTTTGAAATGTAAAGAATTAAATAAATGTAAGAGATTTGTGTAGAAAAATAAAAGTATATTAAGAATTGTGCAGAATAGTTAAAATAATTACTTTAATGGGATTTGGAAACCACTCAGATTCTAATCATATTTATATTAATTTAATTTATCTAAAATGAAAATGTGTCAAATTCATGGAACAGCTCAAAAGGGAATATATACGTGTCACATTTGGCGGGACGGAGTAAATAGCAGACAAATCACAAGGCTACACATTGCATGGTGAACAAATATTCACCCAATATTTATATGCCAACTTGCAACCCCACCCATGGAATGGTTCTTCTCCTCAGGAAAACCAAACCCACAGGAAAGATTCAGACAAACCTGATTATTTTAAATCTTTCTACAATCCCTTCATTAATCATGCATGTAATGATCTCAACATCTGTTGACTCTTGAAAGGAGAACAAATTCAAAAAGAAAAAAAAAAACACAGATAAAAGTAACACAAACACCAGAATTCAATTCACCGATCACTAAATATATTTATACTGCTAGTTAAAAAATAGCTAGACGATCGAATATTGAAATTTGAAAGGGAAAGGAAATGAACATACGCGGCCATATCGTCGGGACGGATCCATCTCCACGTACAGCTGCTGCATCATCATCCCATCATCAATGGCTTCCCATACCCGATTTTCGGACATGAATACCGAATATCAGAATTCAGACCACCACTGTACTAATTCCTTGATGAAATTGAACAAGGAAGAGAAACACGTACGACAATGAATTACTTATATATATATATATATATGTATTGCTGCAGGGGGGTTATTTTCGTATAAAAAGACACCAAATCAACAAGAGCCAGAAGAGCTTGGAGTAATGAATCCTCAGCATAACCCAACCCATGCCGCCGACAACTTCTTCTCTCCAGTAGCCGTCGTCCTGTCCAATCCACATTTAATTTCCTCCCAATAATGCCAGCCAGAGATATTAAGATACATCTAATTACCCGCAGAACTACTGGTCTGGATCGGTTGGTTGAACGATGATGTTTCAAACTTCGCAAGTAATTGCTTGAAAGAAACAGGGATGGATATATGATTTTATGATTTCTAAACTTGAAAAATTATATCCATCTCATGTGACCGGATAATTTCAGCAGCGCCATTTGAGGGTATTAAGGATGTATAAACCCTTCAACGGTACAGAAGCTTCAATTCTTTCTGTGTCTGGAGATTTTGCACAAGGAGAAATTGAAGGTGATGGAAAGATATTTTGAGAGGAGGAGATTGATGATATGTTCAGACAAGAAGCAAACTAAATGACAAGACAGACCGTATAGTAGTAGTAATAAATAATGATACAGTGTACATGTTAACTGGGTCCCTACTCCCTCCTGCCATTCTATGGATACTACAATGAAAGCTTAGATATAAATAAATAAAACTATGGATACGCTAGCAGTCGATTGTTTTTCTTACAAAAACCAAAGCGAAGCTGGATTTAACCTAGTCAAATGTTTGACCAATATATATATCCATCATGTGCAAGACAAGTGTGCATATTTACCAAAACAAATTGATTTTGGGATCTATATTTTATTTTATTTTTTCTTTTTTGGTACTTAGACTATCATCTTGGAATGATTTGAGTGTCATTAGTATCTAACTTTATTGCTAGCCTATTCAATTGATTATAATTATCGTAGTACTAAACACTGAAGGCCCTGAAAAGGAGAAAGAGGTCGTTGGCATGGCGGCTACAGATGGGGTTGTCTAATTAATTAATAGTCGCAACCACCTGCATGTGAGTATGTGACGCTTCTTGTTCGTTTGTATGTTTGTCTTGACGTTGTATATATGTATAATTTAAATAATATAAAACCAACATGCAAATCTAGGGCTGGTTTTGCTGAGGGATAGATCTCAAAGATCAAATTTTTAACGTTTTTATAGCCTTAAATCCATGATCGAAATAATACTGTATTTTTTTAATTGATTAATATCCCTAAAATTAATACTATGTCATTCAATCGCATAGGAGTATCTGTTAACTGAAAAAAAAAGAAAAAAAAAAGAGAGAGAATAGTTTGAATTTCATTAAATTCTCCATTGATCCATGATTGAGTCTTCAATTTGCCTCTTTACCTTTTATTCTTTTACTGTATTCCTTTATTATATGGTGAGAATCTTTGGATTACAATATTTTGAAAGAATTGAAATTATAAAAAAGTATAGATTAAACCGAGGCTAGGAGTTCAGAGCATTTTCAATAATTGACAAAAATATTACTGACCAGAGTCCCGTTAACAAAGTGCACATGAAGAGTTCATGGAAGTCTAAATGGTCAGGATTGATATTTTCATGACAATCCAGTTAAAATGATGAATCATAACCATATGCAAGTTGAATTGTCACTCAAAAATACTAAATTTATATTTCAAACATTAGTTAGTTAATGTTTGAAAATTTTAGTCAGCATGCAATTCAACAATTTTACATATGCAGAATTAGCATAATAAGTTACTCCTATTTGATATTCGTGACTACAGTATCCGCAGGACTCAGAGGAAAAGAAATTCTCACGATCATATCAAATACGTGCAAGTAAACAGGGTTCTTATTCCCAATTCTCGTCTGTGTGCCGCATATTGCAATGGACACTTTGGTCTGGTCGTAAATGGTTTAGTGAGTAGTAACGAGACAGACAGGAAAAATAGGGGGAAGAAATAAAAATGATAAAATAGAACAATAATAGACAATGGCATCATCAATGCTATAAATGGCAACTTGTTTCTCATCTTTATCACACTGACAAGACAGCAACCACTCATTTCCTTGGGTATTCAAAGCTTTACCTGTTAGCTTATTACATTCTACTGCTATAATGATAAAATAAAATAGACAATCTTGCATGTCACTAGACCCTAGATTGTCAACCGGTGTCACCAAGGGACACATAATGTGACTGAGATTGGATTATGTAGGGTAATGGCTAAAAAACAAACAAATCAATATGATAAAACAATTGGAAACATCACTGGACAGGACAACCAATAGCCCAGGCCCAGTACCAAAGATCTGACTTTCATGACTTTGGTAACCATAGAAGTGCTCAAAATAGAGTTGTGCACTATACCCACCCATTGATGATGATGCCATTACATGTTTCCACACTTGCTACTTGCCAGTTGCCACTTTATTCTCATAGATGAGAGGAATAACAAACATGGCATACCCTGCTTCTAATATGTAATAATGAATAGCAATCAGCAGCATTCCCTGACAATGGTTACATTGGAAAACATTAAACTACACGCTAAAGAATATTGCCAAAAATGTTTCAACAGTCTATACATACAGAGTTCCCATTGAATCCACATTCCCAAACCAGGGGAAACTTGACAGAAGGTGCACTTACAAACGCTTGTGTTTTATCATTTTTGTAATTTGTAAAGGAGCATATGTTCTGAGTATGCCAAAAAGCCACAGAAGTAGAGACCCTGGGCTTGCTTGCTTCTAATAAATGCCTTGCATCCACTTATGTTTGTTCACAGGGCAACTCTAATTGTTACTTCTTTGAGATGGGTAATGGTGGGGAATCATCTTCTTTGAGATGAACTGAAGACCTCAATGGCATATACTACAAAGAGCTCGGAAATTGCTCAAACAGGAGCAATGTATAGCAAACACGGTTGTAAGCAACAATGTCCTCCAAGATCCTCTTACCTATCTTGTTCCCTGCTCAATGCTGGTTTTGGCCTTTGCAACCCTGATGAGTTTCTTGGGGACAAGGATGCAGATGTTTGCTGCCTGATTTTATCTGGCATTAATTTTCCAGATGACGGCCCAACCAGCTCAAATTCATTGACTCCCTCGGGTTGGATGGATGCTCCATTTGCTTTTGGAAACCCATTTCCACGAGGAGAGACTGTTGAATGGTTGTCAATATGAGCCATCACAATTTTATCAACAGGGACTTGAGGTTCCGATGGTTCAAGGCTGCTTCTGATCATCATATTTGGCTCTGCAAAAATCATGTTTTTGTTACGAGGGGAACTTGATGATCCCCTATTCCTTCCTCTCATTGATGAAGGCCTGTAACCCCGTGGTGGTTGAGCCTGCAAAATGGCACAGCCACAGAAACAAGTTATCAAATAATGATGCTTGGTAAACAAAACAGTAAATAAGCCAATACAAATTCATGTAATTGAAAATAAAACTGAAGAGGTCCAACAATAAGCACACGTAGCTTACAGTGTATGGAAAATAGGTTCCCGTTCCGGTGGGTTTTTCTTGTGCCACTTCTTCCAACCCAAACGGAACAGCTGGTAATACAAGGGGATGCAAAACATACACTGCTGGACTCGGATGGTAGCCATTATAATGGCGATGGGAAAAACCATTATGCTCAAAATGTGATGGAGATAAGAGACTGTCACATGGTGCAATTGGCAAAGGAGGCATTGTCAAAGAATGCCTATTTGAGCCATATTCATAACACCATCTACCAAATTGTAACCAATGCAAGAATCTAACATAATCGCCGGTGAGATCTGATGTCCTTAAAGATTCAGATGCCTCGATCTTGCCAGATGAGACCTGCTCCAAATCCATAGCAGTCAAATCTACTGAAGATGAAGTCATTTGAGCCCATGATAGATCCTTGGATTTACTTGAAGTCATTACTTCAGCAGAGCCAACAGATTGCTTTTTGTTCAAGCTGCCAAACTCCACAACTTTTTCCCCATTAGATCGAGACAAAGCCAACTTGTCTGAATCTGAGCTTCCATCCTGCGTTCTACTATTAAACAATTTGAACTCAGAATACAGCTTAGGTGCATTAGGTGGCTCCTCAGATGCGCTGGCACTCTCGAACTGAGGCAGAGTGTTGAAAATGGATGAATCAGCGGATATTGCAAGGCCTCCAAGACCAAGGGTGGAGAGGTCCTTTACGTCTTCATGAAATTGAGGACCCAGGGTACTGAGTTTAGAAGCCTGATACCAATCGAGCGACACCACTGGGTGTTGCAACAAAAAGTTACTGTATTGTCCTGTATTTGAAGCTATATCTGATGATGTATGTTTTGGCCCTTTGAATAAATCTTGGGACAATGTAACTGAGCTAGATTGAATATGCCCACCAGAAACATTACTATCATCAAACTCATGGGCATTATCAGGACTCAGTACTCCAGATGCTGGCCTCTTGGAGATTATCGATGGATCAAAATCCTGAAGGTGAGGCTTCTGTTGACCTCCATGCCTTGCCATAGTGTTCAAGAAAAATTTATGAAGCTCACTGGGTATAGAACCTTCCCGCTGCGAAAGTATCTGTCCAAGTTTTCTAGCCCCATAAGAGAAGGCACTGCGTATGCGGTAGAAGCTTCCTGTATAAAGCTCGACCAGTAAATATTTGAACAGAAATCAATGAACATTCATCACTGAAAACTTAAGAGCAATAGCCATTAGGGAGTTACGAGGATTTTATCAGTTAGGTTTTTGGAATGCAATATGTTATTAAAGCATGCGAACAGAAATTTATCAATTCAACAAAATGATCCATTTTCATCGCATTAACAATGATATGCATAATAAGCCTTGAATAAGACCCCGGAGCAATAAGTACAAAAAATTAAAAAATAAAAAATCAGCACTGCAAACAAACAAGGGATTAGTTTTCTCTGACAACCAGCAAAATCACATTTTCATTTGAGGGAAAGTAACGTAAATTACTTGTGTACCTTTGCTGACACTACGCCCAAGATTATTGATCTCATTAAGTGGGTCAACTATATTGAGGTGCTTCCGCTGAAAACCCCGTGAATTTTTGTTACCTCCTCTAGATGGAAGTGAAAATAGGCCAACGCATGAACTAAGGAAATCATTGCTCAGAAGTAAATCTCTATCACTTTCTTCTGGCATATCAACTGTATCAGAGAACAGCATATGCATATGAAAATCAATCATTACAACATAAGAATGGAAGATATGTAACTCCATTTTAGAAAAGTTGCTCACCAACAATATCAGGCATTGAAGAAAGGCGAACAGGTCCATTTAAGCTAACACAGTAGGTTTCCCAATCAAAATTACTGAAGTAGTCCAAAAATTTATAAAGAACCTAATGTAAAAGAATCCAACATTAAATATTAATCTGAATTCAATTTGGAGAAGAAATTGATAACACTAGGGCACTCACAGCTAAAGGTCCATCCAACATTGAATGAAAAAGTTGGAAAATATACAACACCAAGGTCTCCAAAGCATATGTAGAAATTAATCCGTGATGAGCACCAAGGATACGACTTTCGTAGTAGCACCATGCTTTGGTAAGGATAATACTGCGTTTAAACAGATGATCTTTGCCAATGAACTGATCAACCTGAAAAATAAATACATAGTAACTGCAACCATAAATTCTGGAATCAATTCGATCACATTTTTCTGAAAGAGATTTGATTGTGTATTTTGCCCCATAACGTAAGAGGTAGTAATAATCATCATGGCTGGAAGTACAATATTACCGAAAATCAAAATGAGAATAAAATAGCACAAATCAGAAAAGCAGAGATGGCTACACAGAAGGCTGATTGTACTTTCAGAAACCATAATTAAGAAAAAATCCCAACACAAACTAGTAGTTTGTAATTTGTAGAAAGACACACACAAGAGCGCGGATATTTTTATTACTATAATCATCAAAATAATTTGTTATACATAATGCAACTGCCTTATATAACAAATAGCAAAATCATCTGTAAAGTACTTTTCTCAATAACTGTCCATCAATAAAACCAGAATTTATGTGTGTATAGTAAAACACTAAAATGGAAACATAACATTAAATAATAATAATTAAAAAGAAAAAGAAAAAAAAAAAAAAAAAAAAAAAAAAAGAGTAACATACAACTTCAACGAAAGTCAACTATGAACTAATAAAACATATTCTTTTTCAAGACACATACATAATGAGTAAAGTCCATGTTTTAATTCATTAACTATGATAGTACCGAAGCCAACAGTGCAAGGATCAGCCTCAATAATGAATTCAGATAAATCCCTTGAGAGTATCACATTCTTGATTATTTTGGAACAAAGTTACCTGCTCAAGAAAGCATAATGTACAGAGGCCACCAATTTGGTTAAAGGATACATCAACAACGATATCTTGAACAATACATTTCACAAGCTTAACCTGCCACATAGAAGTCCGTGTTTATAAGGTGCACAATTCATAAACTTGCAAAAAATATCAAGAAGAATGTACCAGACATAGTTACAAATTAAATATTCTCTCTCTTCCCCCCCGGCCCCCTCTCTTACACATACATATATAACCCACTTATGACTATATTGGGCACATTATTTTCCAGCCTATGACCCTGACTCTACAGATCTCTAAGAAACTTACATAGAATGTTGTGCCACTATATTTAATTTAAAGTAAAACCAATAGTGACGAGCAATTTCTGCCTCTAGAGCAGGAGAATTACAATAACTTGAAATACAAACCAGGTGATAGACAATGAAATCACATATCAGAATCAGTTATCAACAAGATGGAACAAAAAAAAATAAAATGTGGAAGGTTCTGCAAATTTTCCAAACTAGATTTTGTGCTGATCTATCCTGTCAATTTTCATACAGAATTGGGTAGCCTTAAGCAATATCACTATTGTTCAAAACCTGCCTTATCCATTAGGAACTGCTCTTCCAAAAAAATGAAAAAGAAAAAAAACGCCGTACTCAGCAGCTACCAGTGTTCCATAATTTATTTTTCTCTTCTTTAAATGGAAGTATAATAAAGGTTAAAATACCGAATACAGTTTTCTAAATAAATTAGGTCCATCACAGGTCCTTCTGTTAAGTACTCATGCATTACATATAAACTATCAATTCCAAAACAAATATAGCTGTTTCTCGTCATTTCTTCACATGTATAGAGTAGCATTCAAGTAAATGCCTTTCATGCTTGTGAATAGGAAGGAATACTATTAACACTAGTAACAATTATGTATTTTATATTAAAACAGCTACATGCTAGATCATTACAAGAGTTAAAGTTTTTTATCAGTATTAAAGGTTTCAAGATAAAATTTCTAGCTGTTATAAGCTTATTTCCTTCAAAAAATATGCTGCACTTTGTGATCTTCAATATACACGAAATATTAGAATGTTAAGTTTCTGCCCCCTTTCTCTTCTCTCGCCAGTGATAAAACTATTTTCGTACCTGTTACTCTTCCTAGAGAATGGATGGTTTAATCATCGAACAACATTTCAATATAATAACATAATTTCTTGGGATAGTTTTTTCAAACAATACTCCAATCATATCCTATTTTCCCTAAAATTATCAATCTATATTCCTTCAAAATCCCCAACAACTAGAAGATCAACCTCTTATCCCAAGCAACCCACTACAATTCAGATCATTATTACGAACAAGCCACATCTATGACGATATCCTGAGGACCTCAAACTTCCTAGATTGCATCATGATTATACTGTAATAATTACTCTACAATAAAAGATATTGCATGTTATCCCATTATCCAAAGCTTGTTGCACATTTTCATTTTATCATCTCTCTTTCGCATGCCACAATGAGAGATGATGCAGCATAAATATCCATAGTTTTGGAGAATCAGATCGAAAATGTAATATATGCTATGTGATCTATTAATCAAAGAATTATATGCTAGCTAAGTCATGTATGACATAAATAACAAAGATGTACACCTCAGCACGAATAAGCTGGACATCCTTCACAACAAACCCTGAGGCCATGCTTTTCTCTTCTTGTTCCAGTACATATTTTATATCATCAACCAAGGGATCTTCAATATTTACACAACCAAATGCGGTCAAGTCAATGTCTCCATCCGGAAGGAAAGTTCTCAAAGGCACCGATCCATATGGAAATACCTGAAACGTTTCAAGCATTAAGGGGATGAAAATAAGATTAGGTTGATATAAGATAGCAAGAGTTTACGGAATCATATGGATTGAAAATATGCAAGAATTAGTCATATCCTAGCTGGAACAAAGGGATAATAAGAGTTCTGAGTAAACAGAGAATGTGTACAGGAAATACCATGAAAGATACAAAGTAAATACTAACCTCTATAAAAACCACAACAAAGATAACAAATTCTATGGTTTCATAAAGAATCAATGCGATTCTAAACAATTGCGATACAAGGAGCCACAATAAAGCACCAGTTTAGGATCCTTCAATGAGCAACAAGAAGTTTTTATTATCCAACAGCAGACGGATATGAATACAAGGAATTGTTTGCAAAAAATGATACTCCCCCTGTCCAGGTTATATGGCACTTTTGGTTTTCTCCCAATTAAACACGCAACACAGTGCATATATTACAAGTTAATAACTAATTGTATACAAGTAAAAAAATTATTCTTAACCTATTTGATTCCAACACCACCCCACTTGACTATATTTTTTTTCTTATATAACTACAATAAAAAATAAAAAATAAAAAAAAGGTCAAAGTTAAACAATGAACAATAAAAATAAATTCTTCATAGTCAAACACGCCAATGTAAATTAGACGGAGCCAGTAACATTTTGTTGATATACTTAAATTTTATGGATAACATAATATTTAGTTCATTTTAAGTTAATGCCCTTAATATAGTGATAAATACGAAAACTGACAAATTTACACGTGTATAGAGTAATACCCTTTATAGTCATTACATATACGAAAGACACATAAGGCATGTATTAATGAGAGCTTTCCGCTTACCCAAAAAATGAGAGCTTTCCCAGATTATCTCAATATCAAGTTTCGGGTATCCATATCAAGATACGTGGGGAAAATGGGGATCTACCAAATAAAGATAGTACAACTTTACAAGTGAATGGTTTCCTACATCGAACATTCACACAGTACTAAGAAAATTTTCCACTCATCATGTATTTAAAATTGTATCATGTATTGCTGGCATTATACCATTTCATTATAAACAATCAAACAAATATATAATTATCGGTAAATGAAAACTATACTCATTTGAAGTGAGGAATATACATGCATGCAATGCAAGTTAAAATACTAATCTCAAACACGCACCACAAACATCACATAAAAAGCAATCCTTTGCGCTGCATAAAACAGTAAACAATGCAAAGAAACACAGGATGGTTCAATATCCAGATGCTAGATTCCAAAAAGACATGTGGGGCAGAACATATAAATATGGATGTAATGAGCCAATCATCGATTCAAAATAGGCAGATCGAATTTTCACCTCTACACTCAGACGGTTCCTGATTAGTCTCTGAATATAATCAACCACCTCTCCTCTTCTCTCTTCAGAAACAGAAGTGGGCTGCACCTTCCGGATTATCTCACGGGCGGCTTTTTCTGCTATACCCCAATTCCTCGCACCAATCCCCAATGGGTTTTGCTCAACAAACGATATCGAATGCGTAGCCACGGGAGTCAGCTCCGCCGCTTCACCGCCGCCCGGAGGATCGCCCATTTTAGTTAATAATCCAAATCTCAAAGAAGACAATTAATAATAAAACCAATCTTTTTCACTTCAACAATCCATACACGCAACAACAAAACCCCCTACAAACAGCAAACCAACATTTAACGCCCGCCCTTGTATCCGATATTCCGATATAACATAATTAAATTGAAACATCAAATCAACATGATGCTCGAAATGGGTAAGAGCGGGATAGGGGGAAAAGCTCCAAAAGGGGGAAAATATGCCAAAAGAAATTATCAAAGAGCGGGGAGTTCACGGAAAACGATTAACGAAAAGATGATATGTGTATTTTCAAACAAGCTTGATTCGATATTTTTGTGAAAGAAGAAACATAAAACCCTCAAATCTGTTTAGATTTCGTTGTTGTACTATCAAGTATCAACGTGAACCTAATCGAATATAAATACACTGCCAACTGCGGATCATTGTAAAATTTTCATTTTCCCATACAGAAAAAATTAAAAACAATTTCATTTCATATTTTTTCTTACCACCGATGCCGCAGGTCATGGAGATTGGAGCAGTTCCTAATTCCTATAATCCTATTTTTACAGATTGTAAAATCATTGAAATTTTACTGCCACCAACCCCAGTAGTATCAAATAAACAGTATTATATTATATATGTTCTGCCCAGAGTTTTTAAAAAATTTTCCTAGCTTTGTGAATTTTTAAATTTTATATCAAAACAATAGTATGTTATACACATTAATAAATTTTTAAGAACTTTAATTGTAAATCGCATATCCAAAAAACTCTACAATCAGAAGCTACCTTGAATAGCTTTTAGAAGTTTTCGAGAGTTATTTTTCATTTTAATTATTTTTTCTATTTAAATTACAATTTATATAAGCTACCATTAATTCTATCAAATACTTATATAAAAATTGATAGCTACGACTCCTACAGCTCTCCCAACGATTACCGCTCGCAGCTACAATCTACACAGAATTGTATTATCAAAAATAAATAATTACTACTACTCTATAAAACAATCCAATTTTTTTTGGTGAACTATAAAACAATCCAATTAAATAGTAATAATATTTATTATATAGATATAGAGATATATTCCACCTATCACTTCATTTCTACCTTTATCTTTTTATTTAAATTTGATCGGATATTCTTTCTTCGCCAATAAAATAAAAATACTAGACATGGAAGAGAATGAACAAACGCTGGTGCTATACTGCTGTAACCATTTTTTATTTTTAGTTTTTTTTTTTCTTTTTTTTAATAATAAAAAAAAAGTTACTTGTTTTTTTTGGATGAAGAAGTGACGCACAGTGTAGGTTAAGGGGAAAAAAGTTACTTGTTGAAACATGAGAGCAAAACAAAGAAGGAAAATGGACAGATTTATTCGAGGGTTAAATTGTTAAATAAGAGTAAAATAAAAAGGTCAAACTAAGATGGAGGAAAATTGAATTTCAGTGCAGAATAAATTGGCAAATAAGTACCTTGATTCACAGGATACTCAACCAATACAAGTTACAAGTTACAACTATTGTTTTAAATATCCCCGAAATTTCCGAAATTTCAATCGAAAATTTGGGTTTCGGGACACCCCGAAGCGAAATTTCACATGCAATATTTTTTGCAAAATTTCCATCGAAATTTCGCCCGAAATCCGAAATTTCCTGAAATTTGACCGAAATTTCCCGAAATCTTTTTAAAAAATTATTTTTTTCTAAATTTTTAAAAAAATATTAAAAATTAAAATTTATGTTTCAACTCATATTGATGATGTCATACAATTAACTTGTTTATCAATTTTAAGCTCTTATCAATCAATATGGTGCATGATATCAATAATATTACTAGCATATTATATCATTAAATGAGTGTTGTTGGCATATTACTAATTTATATAGTAACAGAGATGAGTAATTTTGAAATATCTTCATTTTCATCATCTCAGACACTTGAATTAGTTTTCTCAAAAAATTACAAATATCTCCGAAATTTCCCCCAAAATTTCAAATATCTTCCAAATTTTCCTAATTAAATTTATATGTCCGATATAGATATCGAAACCGATATTTAAAACCTGGGTTACAACCATACAGGTCAGACAGAGAAGGGGTTTCAACTTTCAATGGTGCGACAGCCGTGTGAAGTTATTACTACTTTCGTTTGGAAAAAAATTTGACTTCGTAATCGTAAAATTCGACATGTTTGATTGGTAGTTAAGTTGAGTTCGATTCTATAAATGAAATACTCATTAAATATTGAGTATTTTCTATTTATCGAGTACCAATTCAAACACTGGGTGGGCAAATAGTATTACTTCCTCGGTTTGTTTATATTTGTTCCATTGAGCAAATTGATGCTATTTACATAATGACTTTAGTTTAACGTTTTATCATTGTTATATAAGTTAAAATATAGTCAAGTATGATATTGTTAGATTCGTCTCGTCATGTAGTTTTAAAATATCAAACTTCTATCATTTTTATTTGTATCGAATTAAAGTTATTAATTCTTTAAAATATGTATTGGACTGGTGCTGAGTGGGTCGGTAGGTGAAGTATTTAATATTGAATATTATACAGGAAGAAAGAAGAGAAGAAAAAAAATTATCTTGACTTCAGCTCCTCAAAAAAAGAGAAGGAAGAAAAATTAAAAGGAAAAAAGCTTATCAAGTTGAATTCTGAACTCACAATGCATTATCTTATTAAATTTTAGCTCGAACTTGAATATCATTAAATACGGGTCGAGTTGAGATTGAATATAACATTATACTCGAACTCACCCTTAAATGTCATACAATCAACACATATTTACTTGTTTATAACAAGTTTAGGTTATGGGGTTGGGGACTTACTTTAGCGGTCAAGTCCCCGTTTCCCAACCATAAGTTGGGGGTTCGATCCACACACCTTTGCCGACACATGAGTGTCACTGTTTACCAAAAAAATAAGTTTAGGTTATGATTCTTTTTTGCTAAACAGCCAATAGAGGCTATGGGAAAAAAAAAAAAAAAAAAAAGATAAGCTAACGGCAAAAGTAAAAACTAGTGACGTGCAAACCACGTTCCAGCTACATCTGTCGCCAAAAAATATTTGACATGGTATGAGGAAAAGGCTAGGACGTGTAGAACTGCTCATTATCCGCACATGTCTTAGCTAAACAGTTTGCAACAGCATTCCCAGTTTAAGTTATAATTTAAACTTTGTTTGAATTAATCTATATCAAATTCAATTAATAAACTTATAAATTTAATGGATCAAATGGCTTCGGCCCCTTTACCCAAAAAAAAATTTATGAATCAAAATTAAGAGTAAAATAAGTACGTGGATTGAATTTAAATTGAAAGTTCAAAATCACATGTTTTTTTTTGGTGAAGAGCCTGAGAAGGCTCAAAATCACATGTTTTAATAATTTATCATTTTAATTTGATATATAAATACATTATTAGTTTTTTTTAAGTATATTTTGAAATTTTAAACTTGCTATTTATCATTATTTTAAAATTAGGCTTTTGTAACTTCTTGTCAACACCGGAAAACTTGTGTCATCTAAAACAGAACACCACAATTTTCTCCCGCCACATCAAATTCTTTCTACCATGTTAGCAAGCAATCTAACCATTTTTTTCACCCACAACATAACACCTCAATAAAAATTACTCCCTCCGTCCCACTCCAAGTGTCTTGTTACTGTTGGGCACGGGAATTAAGGTAGAGTTGGTTTGTGAGTATATGGTGGGGTCCACATAGTTGTTGGATGAGAAAATTATTTCTATTTATAGAAAGAAGACATTTGTAATGGGACATCCAAAAATAGTAAGTAGGACATTTGGAATGGGACGGAGGGAGTATATTGTATTATACCTATATACATGTATATATATGAAATAATATATTAATATACTCCTTCCGTTTCTTTTTAATTGTCTTTTTAGAGATTAAAAAGTGTTCAACAATAATTGTTATTTTTAGGTAGTTATGCTATGCTTTTATTATATTGCCCTTCACTTTACATAAATGCTACTCCCTCCGTCCCACTTAACCTGTCTTGTTTCATTTCTGCACACTATCCAATGCACATTTTCAATTGTTAATATCTCAAAATATATACAACAAAAAATTAAATAAAATATATATTCTAAAACTACATGATTTTACGATTCTAACAAGACCCAACTCGACTATTTTTTTCAAATATATACTTGCAATAACGTTGAGTCAAAGTTAAACAATGAACAGTGCCAAAAAGTCAAACAAGACAAGTATACTGGGACGGAGGGAGTAGTATTTGTTGATATTTATTAAGAATGAGTTTAGTTGAAGGGTAAAAACTTTAAATTTATAAGTTAATTAATGCAAATTTTAGTTATTAAAATTTAGTTGAAAGAAACAACGATATTCCGGAATAGAGGGGGTAATATTATAATATAACATGTGCATCTCAAAATGAATGATATAGCAAAATGAGGAGTATGTGGGCACAGTGGCGAAACCAGAAATTTTTTCAAGGGAGGGCTTATTTTTATTATATACGTATAATACTGTGGTTTATCCAATACTGAGGACAATGGCGAACACAAAAATATCCGGGTCGGGCATGGATAGAGCAAATTATACTCCCTCTATCCCATTTAACTTGTCTTGTTTGACTTCTGCACACAATCCAATGCACTTTTTCAATCGTTCATATCTCAAAATATGTACAATGAAAAATTATGTAAACTATATATTCTAAAACTACGTGATCATACGATTTTAACAAGACCTAATTCGACTATTTTTTCAAATATATGCATACAATATAATTGAGTCAAAGTCGAACAATGAACAGTGTCAAAAAGTCAAACAAGACAAGTTAGGTGGGATGGAGGGAGTAATAACTTTTTTGATGTATACCGGGTATTCCCAGACCCAATGCCACATTTGGCTCAAGACTAATCCCTCGAGGATCCGGTGGGTATTGAAGGGTTTCCTCTCAGAATTTCGCATACACAAAGGTTTCAAAGAAAATTATAATAATTGAATTAGTTTTATTCAACATATTATATAATAATAAAAATACATTCATCTTGGTGATCTCTCCCTCCTCGGTAACTCATTCACAAAACCTTCACTCGAATTCTATCATATTGGTTAAATCACTACTCATTGACAAGAACCCATGGTTGCCCCTTTATTTTTTTTATAGACCAGCCACGGAAGCAGAGGCTCATCGAAAGGTCTTCCTTCATCGCCCCTTGTTTTTTAAGAGCTAATAGGTTAGATTCCATAGCCATGGGAGGGCCCAAGCCACTCCAATAGAGGCTGTAGTTTCGCCCCTGTGTGGGCACCCTGTCGTGGATGCCTTTCTACGTTCCAAAGTTAAGCATGGTTTTCAAAAAAAAAAAAAGGAAAAAAGAAAAAAAAAAAAAAAAAAGACAGACCATTATGTGAATTGTGTTGCAAATCTCGATCGTTATGGTAGTGTGGAATTCATGATTGCTACCATGTGTCTCTATGCTAAAATAGATGCCACCAACTAAACGTAGTTAGTCTGAGTGGTATGGGGTTCTGGCAGCTCAAATAAAGGTTTTGGGTTCGAATTTTTGTGTATGTGAAATTTTACTTTGGGATATGCAACCCTTTTGATATTCACCAGATTCTCGAAGGATTAGTCTTAGGTCTAATGTGACATGCTCATAGAATACCTGATATAGCCAAAAATATATATGCACACCAACAAACAACTAAAATAGATTTTGTTTGAGTGAACTAATTAATTTCTTAAATCTCTTAGTTAGAAAGCTAAATTAGATTTTATTAATTAATATAAAAGGCAAGAGCAATGATTTACGGCAATAGGTGATTCATGTGTAGAAATTGTCATAAAGAAATTAAATTTTGAGATATAAACAGTAGTATGTATTTAATTTAATATATTCTCCATCTCAATTCATTAGACAATTTTTTTCATTGCTGATATTTTAATGCACTTGTTTAATGGTTAATATAGTATAAGTAAAAATATTCTAAAACTACTCCCTCCGTATTAAAAAATGTTAACATTTCTTATTTTTATGCAATCCAATACACATTTTTAAAGAGTAATATCTCAAAAATTATAAAATAAAAAATTATAAAACTTTAATATTATAAAACTACGTAATTAGACGAATCTAACAAGATCTCACTTGACTATGTTTTATCTTATGTAACTGTGTGAAAAAATCGAATCAAAATTACTCAAAAAATAGTGCTTACTATGCATACGTTAACATTAATAAAATACGGATGAAGTATGTTATTAGACGAAAATAACAGTAACCCGCTTGACTTTTTTTTTTGTTTAATTATAATTGTGATAATATTATGTTAAAGTTCATCAGCAAATATTATCAAAAGTGAAAGGTATCTAATGAATTTTAGATGGATATAGTAATATGCTATTATGGTGTATGTTAGGGTGCAGATGATACATCCGTCCGGACGTGCGGACGGTCATCTCCACCATTGATCATTTTCATCATCCAACGGTTGAGATCATTTGTATGGGTGGTCTTGTCGCTGAGAAGTACTATATCAAGTTGCTGAATTGTGTTGATCTTGTCGCTGAATTACACAGGACCACGTCGCTGAATTATGTGACTCCGTCGCTGAGATGCGCTAACATGCATAGAACTATATCACTGAAATGTATAAAATTGTATCGATGAAATGAATGCATTAATGTCTCTGAATTGCATATCCCATGTCGCTGAATTTGTATTGGCCATGTCGCTAAATTGTGAAGGCTCCGTCGCTGAGATGCATTTAAAATCTCCATGAACTTCAAACAGTCTAACTTCAAACGTCGCTGAGAGGAATACAATAATGTTGCTAAATTACATAGGGCCATATCGCTGAATTGAATTGTCTCCGTCGCTTAGTTGTGTATGACACGTCGCTGAATTCAACTGATGAAATATCTAACAAATAAAATTACGAAACTAACCCTACAAATGATCTCAACCGTCGGATAATGAAATGATCAACGGTGGAGATCACCGTCCGCACGGTGCGGACTCCTCATGTCCGCACCATAACCCTTCCGTAATATTATACTTCCTCCGTCATTTAATAATTTTAACGTTTGCAAAGTAAACATTATTTATTGAGTAACTTTGATGGACTTTTTAATATAGTTACATAAGATAAAACATGTCAAGTGAGATGTTGTTAGCTTCGTATAATCACATAGTTTTAGAATATTAAATTTTTATAATTTTATTTTAATTCAATTTGAGATATTAATCATTAAAAATTTGCATTTGATTGCGTGAAAACAAGAAATATTAATATTTTTGGGAACTATTAGAAAGTAAACATTATTATTGCATGAATATTTGCTACCCAAATATTCTCTTGATTGTTCTGTTAAAAACATAAAATTTTGTTTTTAGGCCTACTTTTCATTTTAAGCAAAAACCAATCCAAACTAGGGTTGGGTCGGTACGGTGTATCGAAAAAATTTTGCCGTACCGTATACTGTACCGAGTTTTACGGTATGAAAATTTTCATATCGTTGCCGTACCGAACCTTTTGGTATACCGAAATTTTCGGTATAAAATATTTCCATACCATTGTCATACCGACATTTCGATAAGTTCGGTATATACCGATATACAGAAGCTTCGGTACATACCGGCATACCGGTATCGCGGTATATACCGACATACCGAACATTCGCTACATATCGACATACCGGTATTGCGGTATATACCGACATACCGAATATTCGCTATATACCAGCATATCGGTATTGCGATATATACCGGTATCACGGTATAAACCGACATACCGAATATTTGGTACATACCGACATACCGATACCGCGGTATATACCGAAGTTCGGTACGGTAACGGTATACCGCGGTATCAAAAAATTTATACCGTTACCGTACCGAAATCTTACGGTACGGTATGATACCGTACCGGAAATTATGATATACCGAAAATTTCGATATTCTCGATATTTTTTCGGTACGGTATGTGCGGATGCGATATATTCGGTATTTTTCCCAGCCCTAATCCAAACACACCATATGACCAAAAGCACTTTTATAAAATAAAACATTAAAAGCAACTTAGTCAAAGTCAATCCTAACAACCCTGAGTTTTATCTTCTAAAACAAACTCCATGTTTAATATAGGGAGGGTTTTTATTTTAGGCTGCATGAGTGAGGATGGGGAGGATAAATGAATCATTTCATCGTTTATCTTTTTTTTTTCTTTTTTTTAAAATCTTTTTGTCTCTCTTTTTTTTTAAAGTTCAGTCATAAATTTGTATTTTAGTCCATCCAGTCCTTTTATTTTACTCATCCTTGCCAAATTAGTGCTAATCCACTATATTTCTATAAATTAAACCACCTGGCATAAGTGACAAAAATATGGGGCCACACAAGAGTCGGATTGGATAATCTCAATCTATACATGGACAATCTGCCCAACCCCCGATCAAGTACCATATCTATAATATATATATGCCACGGGAGTTTCTACAGTACAACAGTAATCTTACAGCTACAGTGTAACAGTGAAATTTTATACCCGCCTCGATTTCGCGCTTCCAATGTTTCCAATCTGCTTGAAGCCGGCGTGCCCATCGATTCCATTTCTTCCCCAAATCATATTTTGTTCTTCCATTCATCGCAGCACCCGCACACGAAATTAGAGCCTCCCCCAATTCGTCGTCGTTCATTCGCCGGGAACTGGCGCCAGTCTTCAGCAACTGTCGTTCCCAGCTCCTCTTCATCCTGCGTAGACTCGCAACCCTAGATTTCCGTCGCCTGCTTCTCTCCAGACCTCGTTCCGGCGCTCGGAGATCGCCCGGTTGTTCTCCGTTCTCCCCTCTGTGTAGAGCATATGCGTCTGTGCACATCCGCCCCTCCCCGTCGCATTTGTTTCAGTGGAACCACCTCCACGCATCCGCCAGGTTACGAAGAAGGTCCGCGCTATCGCCTCTGCCGCGGATGTAGGCTCGTCGTCAAACCCCATTCCGCCGCCTACCTTTGCCCGCCTCCTTTACGGAACCCATCGTTCGCTGCCTCCTTGCGGATGGCCACCTAGGGAATCGCCACCCACGATTCGTCGCTGTGCTAGGGTACCAATCACGATTTCCCCCTTTCTATTATCACACAGAAATTATGATGTCTATTTCTTTATTTTGCATTACTGATCTGCCGGAATCCCGCCCCTCATTCCATGTGCGGCGTGCGCCTCTGTGCAGGGTCGTCGTGTCGCGTGGCAGGACGAGCCGGTGCTCCAATCCTCTACCTGGCTCTGCCTCCCCCTACAGGTATACGTTTTCCTTAGGTTGGATTCCTAAATACAACGGATTTTTGTTATCATGCGTAAGGATTTAGTTAGCCAAAGAATTTTCTTTCAATTGGAATTGCGTGGCACTTTTGTGATGCCGATTGAACTGTTGTTTTGGATTTATATTGTTTGTTCGCTATCGAATGAATAGAGCCTGTTATTTTGGTTTTCCTGTTAAATTTAGGTTGTCCAAGGAACACGGGATTGGAACTGTTGATTTTTAGTTGTAGTTTGGTATTTGTGGTGAGTTTCTTTTTCTGATGGGCATTCAATGCTGGGAACTTTGTTCTATCAGGATTTCCATTTAATTTTAATTTTTAATATTAATTTGAAGAAACTCGATGGATATAGGAGATAAGGTGCCCAGACCACTATGATTATTGGAATGCCTGTGTAGATTCTACGCTGGAATAGTTCTGATTTTTTGCACCGTCTTTTGCTTTTCTCCAAAGTATTGTGAGAAAGGTTTCTACGGATGAATTTGCTTTGCTTTGAAAAACTGAGGGATATATTGGACTTTTGATGTGGAAAAAAATTCCATTTCCTTTTGGATGGCTGCTTTTGATAGAGAGACTGTAGCTATGAGCATAGAGTTAGAAACTTTTGATTTAAAATTGAGAATGCAGAACTGAACTTTTTCAAAAATAACATGAAAGTTTCAATTGCATGATGATTCAAAGTGCAATTTTTGAGAGGAATTTATTCATTAGTTGTATATATATATAAATATATATTTTATTTCATTTTTTCTTGAAGGTTTTCGTTCTCTGATCTAAATAAATATTGACATTCGGATGTCATATCATCCTTACAATGATTTAAACCCAATCCCTTTATTATTTGCTTTGGTTTATCTGTCTTTGTGTTTGGGTTTTTGTATGCATCTACGTTATCTGGAGAATGCAAACAAATTGGACGGAATAGCTTTATAGTTTATGTTTTATTATCCATGTATTCTATTGATTTTTGCTTTGTAATGCTTTTTGTATAACTTGTAATTGAATACATTGGCAAGTAAATATATATGTTTTCCTAACCTTTCCTCCTTACTGGTTCAGTTTTCGTGCCAGTTTCCTTCGTCTCTGCCTCCTTCTGAACACATCAACCTAGCTGTTTTCTCCTTCTAAGGTAAATTAAAATTGTTACGTATATTCCTTCATTGCAGTCTTAGTTAATGAATCAATTCATACATTTACTAGCCACATAGTTTCTATTGCTCTTTCTTATGATTCCATTTCATTCTTATTGTTTAGGTACAGTGTAACAGTAGCTGATCCACATCATTGTATTGTCTCTTTTTTGTAGTCTAGGTTTAGTTTGTTCTGATGTGTCCATTTATAGTATGTCTACCTATATGGCACTGAACTTAACTTCTTGATCTGTCTTAACAGATCTTGATATTATTTATTGTGTCTTCTATATGTAAAGAAGTTTAGTTATTGTTATCTTTCTCTAAATGGGTTTTTGCCCGTTAAGCATATGTGCTTTTTATATTTATGTTTTAGAATATTATTGTTTAGATGATACATGACATGTTAGTGGGAAAAATTGGATGTGTGGAATAATGTGCTTTTATCTTTTCTGTTCTTTCATTGGCAACTGATAACGGTGGATTAATGTGTGCTGTGTCGTCAAATCTCTAATCTCTTCAGAAGATGTTGAACAGGGACCACTTACACACTAGCCATACCTGTACCTCCATAACCCTAATGCAACACATTTTGCTTATATTTTAAATATTCCAGGTTGGAAGTGGTTGATTGTCCTCAAGAATTAGGACAAAAGTGAGGACTACAATTGTTTTTAAACTATTTTTGATGTGGCTAATGCTTGGTTAATGTGGTCCCAAAACTATGTGGATACCATGCTTTGGTGTCAGTAATGATTCTAGAATATATGCTCATGATCTTGAGGACTAAGTGCCATCTATTATATGAGGTTGTGTAGACAACTTGATTTTAGAAAGATAGTAATTTTTGTTACTTGTCAATTTTTTTTCATTCGTCTGCATTCTTGTTCCATGATGCATATACTGATTTATGTACTTAATGATGTAGTCACTTTGTTCTTGCTTTGATAGCTGATTTATGTACTTGAGCCTCAATTTAGGGCCTCATTTATCAATCAAGATTATGTAGTCACTTTGTTCTTGCTTTTACAGCTGGTCACAACTCCTGGAATTGAATGCCTTCCTCTTCCTAATGTTAGTTCTATAACTTTGTTATAAACAAAAAAGTGTATTCGTATATAGTTAATAACTTCAATAATCTTATGCAGGTAAAGTGGATTTGCCCTACTGCTCCTACTCGCCCCGTGTCTCACTTTGGTAGATTTCCTTGCACTGCTTGTACGATTTTTGTAACTTCCCTGTGCATTTACAAAGTTGATGTACCTGGTATATCTCAACTGTTTCAAGGTGTTCCCAAAGTAAATGACAAGGATATTTGTAATAAAATCAACAGTGGATCTAAACAGTTTTACTATAGTTATTTGCTTTTAGGGTATACCATAGGAGTTCCTAGCAATTTTCAAATTGCTTATTATGGTTGATTTTTTTTCTCAAAATAAATGTTAAACGATAGAGATATCCATTGCATCTATGGCTATGGGTCCGATGTCACTTTACCTGATATTCAATTTCCCTAGAATTGAAGGCCAAATTCCTCAAGGCCAAATTTTTAATTGAAAGTTACTTTAAAACTAGCATAACAGTTGAGAATTTCTGCAATTATTATTGAAATCTTTTTTTTTTTGTTGGAAAAGCTATTACAGCCAGATAATATTGAAATCTTTGTTGAGATTATTGGATTTTTCTTATAGATTGTTTATAATTTGTTTGCCTTATGTTTTTTTAACGCCATATATGAAACTATTTGCAATTGTATATTTATTACTTTTTGTTGGAAGCTATGAAGCTCGGGTTTTTTGTTTTGGTAAATGCATAGGCGAGTGTTAATTCCTTGAACTATTCATGCAAAGGCCGTTATTGGTAAAGTTTGATCTTAAAAACTGTAAATAGTGAAGAATGAGGTAATTTGTATTATTGACATGCTTCTAATAACCTATTTTTATGAAATGCCCATGTGGTTTATGGATATAATTTTTTTCCATGAATAACCATGCTTTAGTACGTGATAATTGACTATTTTCTATTCTTTCAGTAACAATCGACTATTTTCTATTCTTTCAGAGTCAACCACAAATTTAAGCCAACTGTGGGAGAATGGTCTTGCGGAGTTCCAGGTTGAGGTATGTAATTGAACCCTAATTATTTTCTTGGGTTTCTTTATTTGCATTGACATAGCTTTTGATTTGGGCTTTCTTATTTACTGTTCAAAATCAACACCCCATCTACTTTAGGTTCTGTTTTGCTATTACTGTTTTCATCTGCTTATGTTTTGCTTATGTTTGAATTTTTTCCTGGAGTCAATTTTGCTCTTTTAAATTGTCTTCTGAAAATTATTGAATGAATTGGTCTGCTTTAGTAAATTGTGAATCCACTCTTCTTTTTTTCTTTCTTCATTATGATTTTTATTTTTATTTTTTGTTGATGTGGAGGGAGCGGGAATTGCTATGTTACCTTGGTTCACGTAACAATCAAAAGACTAGATTTGGCTCTTTATAACAAGAGTTGCTTTCGTCGGTGTAATTTATTTCACAGAGCCAACTGTAGTTCCAATATATGAGATTATTATTTAAAAAAAAAACTTCCGGTTTGCTTTTATAAATCTCTTGTGTGAGTTTCCCGTGTTAATTCTATTTTGTACAACTTAATAGCTAATTTCTTAATGATTAGAGTAATCCATGGATTTAATTGTTATAAAGCACTAAATAAAACTTCTTCAGTGCAGAGGCATAATTTTTTACAGAAACTATGGATTTTATCTGCAAGCCAATAAAATAAGGAGATATCTGATTACTCTATGGATGAGCAAGATGTTTGTGCAAGCCGTGGTTGTGAAGGAATATAATTTTAAGACCTCTGCACTTAGTGTTCATCGGTAACAATTTATTTCAACATTTGCTTCAGGCTCTAATCCGCGCGGCGTAGCGCGCGATAAACGAATTCTAGTATATATATATATATATGTATATATGCGTTTAAAACTCAATTGCCCTAAATTTAAGTTAATATTTGGGCTTTCACCGTTCCATTGTAGCAACATTCCATAAGGTATCAAGGTAATGCATGCGCTCTGTACAACATTATGGTAGCAATCCTACCCGTGGATTATTACTGTTCCGTTATGGTAGCAATTCTACCGGTGGATCATTACCGTTCCGTTATGTAGCAATCCTACCCGTGGATCATTACCATTCCCGGTAAGGCATCAACATTCGATACCATCAATCACCATTTTTTGTGTGTTGTGGCATAAAGGTAGATATTCGAGTTATTGAATCCACCAAAAATGAGAATGAATGTAGGCTCTTATTATTGCTATGGAAAATGGTTGTGAGTTCTTCATTGAATAGAGAATCCATAGAATGATTGTGAATATTTGAGTTGTTGAATCCACCATAAATGGGAACGAAGTTAGGCTTCACTATTGTCATGGAAAAAATTGATGTGAGTTTTTCATTGAAGCTTTGAAGGAGTAAATGCGCTGACCTAACCCGAGTTTGAAGTTGCGGGGAAATAAATTGCACTAGGTCGGGCTTGTTTTGTGTCGGTAGAAATGATCCAATGTGATTCTTATGTGGCCTGCCAATTTTGTTGATTGTGTTGGGTGATTTAATTTATAAGATTAAGATGGATTATGACGGAATTGATTATGACCGATTTGACAAGAATTAGTAAAAGAAAAGGATTGAATGAAGTAAATAAAAGTATACGACGAAATTGAGAAAAAAAAATGATGAAATGATTCATTTAAGATGACAATATTTTTGTGATTTATTTAATCTTTTTAAAGAAATTTTTAAAATATTTTAAACCCTAAATTTAAGGTAACTATTTTTGAGGAGCACTTAAGAGCAACTTTTGAACATATTTCTTTATAAATTATTTTTTGCATTACAATACTATAAATGCTATATTGAACCAAGTAGTGGGTTGTTTTGAAGCGAGCGAACCCGATCTGCTCTCGAATACAAATATGGATGTATGGGTTTCTTTGTGGGCATTGAAGGATTGTCTCTCTTAAAGTAGAGTCTTGCATACACAAAGCTTAAACCCGGAACCTTTACTTAAGCTGCCAGAATCCCATATCATTCAGGTCAACAGCGTTTGATTTGTGGGGATTTATTTGATAATGTTACTACATAAATTAATAATACTAAATGTGTTTTGTCATCAAATTTTTACGAGGTAATAACTAAAACAGGCCACCAGAAGGAGTCATTTCTACTTTTAGGTCACGATATTTTGATTTAGGAAAATAGGCCATTAGAAGAATTTCGGACTTGAATTTAGGCCATTGGGCTGGAATTTGGGCTGCGTGGCCTAAAAATGAAATGACTCCTTCTGGTGGCCTATTTTAGTTTTTTTCAATTATTTTTTTATTTTATGTAATGAAAATAAATAATACTCATTCTGTGCCATTATTTATGTTCTACTTTCTTTTTTTTCTTGTTCCGATATTTTTATTTAATTTTCATTTTAAAATAATTAATATTAATCGTCAAATCTACCCATCACCTCTCATTAATAAATAAATATATTAAACATTCAAATGACCCTCTACCATTAATAATTCCAGCCCACCCCACAACCACATATCAGTAAATCACACATAAATAAATAATTAAAATTGTAAACTCATTACAATCATATTATATAAATTTTTAAGTTACTTTTTTTAACACTAATAATGGGACGGATGGAGTAATATAAGAGATAAAATAAATATTAATTCAAATATATTACTTCCTCTGTCCCACCATAATTGTTACATTCTCCTCTAGCACGTATGCCGAGACACATTTTTAATGGTTAATAACTTAAATTGTATACAATAAAAAATTATAAAAAGTGATATTCTAAAACTATAAGATTAGACGGATCTAACAAGATCTCAGTTAACTATGTTATTTCTTGCATAACTAAGATAAAATTTTGAGTCAAAGTTGAACAGTAAATTATATCCAAAAGTCAAACGTAACAATTCTATTGAGACGGAGGTAGTATAAAATAAGTAAAACAAACACATATTCAAATAAATTATAAAGTAAAAAATAAACATGTTTTATTATAAGTATCCCAAAATTTTCAAACATGGTACTTTATGTAGGGATAATTATTAGCATTAAATACAAGAATATATTAGGGTTAAAAAATGTAGCTTAAGAATTTATATAATGTGGTTGTAATGAATTTATAATTTTAATTTATTTATTTATGTATGATTTACCGATATATGATTGTAGGTTGGATTGGAATTATTAATGGTAGTGAGTTTGAAAGTTTAATATATTTATTTATTAATGCGATATGATGGGTATGTTAGACAATTAGTATTTAATTATTTTTAAAATGGAAATAAAATAAAAAAAAATGTTGGAACAAGAAAAAAATAAAGGACATAAATAATGGCACATAATGAGTATTATTTAATGTAATTAAATAAAATAAAAAAATAATTCAAAAAAACTAAAATAAGCCACCAGAAGGAGTCATTTCCACTTTTAGGTCATCGCAACCCGAATTCCAGCTCAATGGCCTAAATTCAGGCCCGGAATCCTTCTAATGACTATTTTCCCTAAATCAAAATATCATGGCCAAAAAGCGGAAATGACTCATTCTGGTGGCCTATTTTAATTATTACTCCCTCCGTCCCACAATAATGTTCCCATTTGACTTTTTGACACTGTTCATTGTTCAACTTTGACTCGATATTATTGTAATTATATATTTGAAAAAAATAGTCGAGTTCGGTCTTGTTAGATTCGTCTAATCGTATAGTTTTAGAATATACTATATTTTACATAATTTCAACTTGTATATATTTTGAGATATTAACAATTTAAAAAGTGCATTGGATTGTGTGCAGAAATGAAATGGGAACATTATTGTGGGACGGAGGGAGTACCTCAATTTTTACCCTTTTCCTAATCAATCTCAAGGAAACCCAAATTGAAAATCTGGAAAATGTCAAATAGGTCATTTTTCTTTTCAAAAAATTCAAATATGTCATATTTCTATTTTACTACCAAAACAGTCCGCTACAAATGCTAATTATGTCCAAATCAGTCATTTGTTCACTAATTATGCTCTAATTACTGACGTGGCAAGGGTTTAAATTTAAACCCGACACGTGGACATAATATTAGTCCTTTTTTTTATCTTTTGCCAATTCAGTCCTAAATTTTTATTTTGTTCCATTTAGTACTCTATCCAAATCAGTCATTTTTATGTTAATTGGCCTCCATCCTTTCAAATTATTTTATTTCGGGCCAAGAACCTTAAAATTTTTTATTATTACTAATCCATTTATCAAATAAATATCCAACATACTTCCGTAAAAAAAATTAAACACCAAATCTCATGCATTGGATTTTATTGTTCATGCTTCCTACATCCATAACATTCCAAAAAGTAAAATTAAATCATTTACACAAACATTAAAATTAAATCATTTAATACATTTTAAGGTAGGAAACAAAGTATGATTGTGTTAATTGTTGCTGAATGAAACCAAAACCATCGGTTACGGTCGGATGGTTAGAGAGAGTCCGTAAAATCCTGGTTCTTGGAAAACCCGGTAACAAGACAGTCAAACCTAATGTATGAGGTTTGGTGTTTAATTTTATTTACGGAAGTATGTTTGCATTTATTTGATAAATGGATTAGTAGTAATAAAAAATTTAAGGTTTTGTGCCTGAAATGAAATAATTTGAAAGGTTGGAGACCAAATAATATAAATGACTGATTTGGGTAGAGACTAAATAGAATAAAACAAAAGTTTATGACTGAATTGGCAAAAGATAAAAGAAAAAGGCCTAATATTATGCGCACGTGTCAGATTTAAATTTAAACCCTTGGCACGTCATCAATTAGAGCATAATTAGTGAACAAGGGATTGATTTGGATATAATTAACATTTATAGTGAATTGTTTTGATAATAAAATAGAAAAAATACTGATTTTAATTTTTGAAAAGAAAAAGTACCTATTTCGTATTATTTCCTTGAAAATCCTAAGGCCAAAACAAAATTAAAAAATCTCGTTATGAAGATAGCGAGGGTAATAAGGACATTTCACAGGAGTCGAATACTATCTTCAGACTTGAGTTGAATCTTCATCTTGGCCCGACAGACGCAGACCGGCACTGGGAATCTTTCCTGGCAACGTCAACGGCGATTGGAGCCAAGTGCCCGAGCCCTAAGCTCCAATTCAATTTCGAATCTCTTTAATTTTGCTCTGTTAAACGATTCTAATATCTCCTGACATCCGCGGCACCTTCGATCCGCCACTGACGAAGCCATGGTCAGAGATTACACTGTTACTCGATTGGTCGCGTTGCTTTTGCTTTTGTTGTGTGCTGGGATGCCGACCTCCCTCGCTTATCGATCGGGGGACATCGTTCCCATGAGCCGCATGGGCCAATACCACGCTGTAATCTTCTCCTTTTATATGTGAATTTCAATTTTGACATGGCTATTTATTTATTTTACTATTTTTTTTTAAAAAAATAAATAGGTAGTCGTCGATTTATTCATTCTTTAAATAAATTGAAATAATTGCAGAGTAGAACCGTCTGGCATGATATGATCGGCAAGCATTGTCCAATTTTCGCTGTTAATCGCGAGGTGATTTTGTGTTTAGGATTTGCATTCCTTAAACTACTTAATTTGGGGATAGTAATTGCTGTTTCGTTTGGTGCACAGGCATTGATTCCAATACCCAAACCTACTGGATACACTGGAGCTGATCCTTACAAGATGTATGTTTTCTTTTTCTCCCTCATACTGTTTTTGGGGTTTCAGCGTGGTAAAATTTATGGTTATCAATTAATGAAGGTGTTCTGAGATTGTAATGCATGAAGATAAGTCTTCGAGACGAATGCTTGTATGTGCTTGGCTAATTATGCAAATTATTCAGGGCTCTTTTTCCTCTTTGTATATTCTTTATCAGATGGATTGTTTTCAGTTGCTAACGTAATCAGCTTCGAGCAGAGCTTTCCCATGCAAATCAATTATGTTGACTGATGCCTGCATATAACTGCAGTCTGTATTATCAATTATTTGAACATCTCATGGTACTGACATTTTGTTTTATTGAGGTGTAGATCATTTCAAGTTGGAAGGGAAAAATTTTATGTTCCATGGCTTTTTTTGATCAACCGAAAAAGTTCCGAGTTGCCAATGATTGAGATGCATCTGGTAAGGCCGGCAACCTAGTGATAGGAATATTCTTAATATATGAGCTTTGAAAGATTCTTTTGAAATAGGGTGCAACTGAACTCATGCATGTAAATAATATACTTCTAATATGAATTTGTTTATTTGATATTTTCATCCCATGAGCCACATTCAATGTGCCTGGAGAACTAGACTGTTGGTATAATTATTTTCAGTTTGTAGTTCATGGGATCTGAAGCCTGTGTATATCATGCTAATGAATGTTCCTGTTTTACTGCTAGAGGTATGCTGGGGGCGATTTGCTTGGGGTAACTGCAAAAGTTATAGATATGCCTAACAGCTGTAAGTTATTCTTTAAGTTGAATGCAATCTTCATTCAAGTGTATTTCTCAATATTCACTTTATTTTGTTCTTTTTAATAATGTCCATTGTAATGTAAATATGTATCTACTCCAATGATTTCTCTTACTCAAATGCTCTAGTGGATTGGGGCACAAATCCGTTTGATTGAATACATGTATCTCGTGTTTAAACTTAGTCCTCAAGATAGTTCAAATGCGTACCATAGATATAATCAAGACAAGAAACTTATTTTTTTGTATAAAAAGTTCCATTTGCTATTATTACTGCTTATGTTATTCAATAGGTTTTATTATAAACTTGTAAGGCTACATTTGGTTGACTGCATAGATCTTTCTAATATTGTTATTTCTGAGATACATTTCATAAACACTATTTTATCTCTCCTTATAAGTTCCCCTATCATTTTTTTATTCAATTCCTCTAAGTTGAAAACTTCATGTTGTTATTTATTTTACTTCAGAATTCATATTTGATATATTTCAAAGCCTATTTATTGATTATTTTGATCTAAAATCTCATCAATGATACAATCTTCCCTTTAATACATCCACCCACATTCTAAGTATTTGTAACCGATTTTATATTTTTAAAATGCAATTGTCTCATTTTTTCCTGAAATAAACTTGTAAGGCTACATTTGGTTGACTGCATAGATCTTTCTAATATTGTTATTTCTGAGATACATTTCATAAACACTATTTTATCTCTCCTTATAAGTTCCCCTATCATTTTTTTATTCAATTCCTCTAAGTTGAAAACTTCATGTCGTTATTTATTTTACTTCAGAATTCATATTTGATATATTTCAAAGCCTATTCATTGATTATTTTGATCTAAAATCTCATCAATGATACAATCTTCCCTTTAATACATCCACCCACATTCTAAGTATTTGTAACCGATTTTATATTTTTAAAATGCAATTGTCTCATTTTCTCCTGTATTTCTGGATGAGTGCCAAGAAATGCAGCCTATGTATATTGCATTTAGAGGATAATTTATTCATCCTAAAAGGCTTTTTTGTTTTTTTTTTGTTTTTCTTTTTGTTTTTCTTTTTGTTTTTTTTTGTTTTCCCTTTTCAACAAAGGAATTACCTCTTTGATGATAAATGTTACACAATTTTTCAAACAATCAACTCAATAAGAACCAAACAATATACTACTATTATCATTGCTTCTGTTTTGTTCGTGGTAGTTTTGTTGCTCCTGCTGCAGCCACTTTCAAATATGTATTTTGCTATATTCTTCTTCCATTGTTATAGAAACATTACATCAAAGTCAGCTATTTACTGTCATGTTCAGTTATGGTGTCTGTTTAAGATACTGCTTTTTGCAGTTTGATAATAGTATAAGCTTGCCCAGACATCAATTTATGTATAGCTGTTTCTCATCCCTCATACATAACATTTCTATCAAATTCAATTGTTTGAGAGCCCACAGATTTTATTGTATATTCTTTTGAACAGATGTAGAACTTCATCCAGATATTCGTAAGCAATTCTGGGATCAGGAACAATGGCCAAAGCACATTCTTGTGCGATACACTTGGTAAGTTACTGCTGCTTGCTGATCAATGATTGAGTTCTTTGGTATGAGGAACTTCAAAATGGGGCTTTGCGGTGTTTTCTTCTAGGACACTTTCAATTTGGGTGGATAATACATTGTTTAGAATTCCATATAACTTCTACAAATGCTTTTGTTGCACTCGTGAATTAGGTTTTGTGGAGATAGTGATAAAACACAACCGAAGTCCAATTTTATGAAATATAAAAATGTGCTTTGGCCATTGCCTCATTTTACACGTCATGAAGTAACTTGTAGGACTGCCACTTTTCATGTTAATTCATGTTAGGTTGCGGTGCAATGATATTGGATCACAAGAGACTATGAATCTGAACTACCTTACTGCACTTCACAGCAGAAAAATGCTAGGTTTATCATTAAGTTTTCCCTTGTTGATTGAGTTCTTGAAGCGAGAGCTTTGGGTTTGCAATGGCCAATGAACCAGGTCTTGCTAGACCAAGGCCATCCTCATTTAGGTATCAATTATCGTTGGAATTACTAGTTACCTCAGGGCTCAGACCCATTACATCTGGGAGTTCAGGACAGGTCTGGGGTGGGTGGACCCGCCCTTAATGTTTTTCTTTTTACTTTCTATGAAGCAATTTTAAAAATATTCTTTTAAAAACTATTTCCATGTTACACTTTTTTAATTTTAAAAAAAACTATCATTAGTTAAAAGCATACTTGTTTGCAAAATTGTGTGCAACTAAAAATCACTTATAACTACAATGCTGCCTGTATTTTTTTTAACAAACGTTTTATCATTGAAATTGAATATAGTAAAAGGAAAAAAAGAAATCCTTTTATTATATTATTATCTGTAGGGCATGATTGGTTTGTTTATGGAGTGGGTCTTGGTAGAGACCTAAATGGGTTTAAAAGATTGAAATCTAGGATCTGCCTGATTGTATTTGGTCTTTAACCTACACCCACACCAGAAATCTTTTTTTTTTTTTTTTTTTTTTTTTTTGTGTGTGTGTGTGTGTGTGTGTGTGTGTGTGTGTGTGTGTGTGTGTGGACCCAGCCTTGCCCATCTGAACTTGTTACCATGAATTTGTTAGTTGCAGGATCCATTTTTGATAAATGTTCCTTCACAATATGTCATGTTGCTATAATGGTCTAACATTTGTGCGTGTTTCTAATTGAACAGGGATGAGCAGTCAGAAATAGACGTGGCATCTGGTTTTTATTTTTTGTTTGGATCAGGTAAAGAATATTTTCATAAAAGATGATTTATGACGAAGGGGTGACCTATTGTTAATGTTTAAATGAAATATCTAGATATGTTACCTGCCTTGATATGTATAATGTTCCCTATGGTCTTGATCCCAAACTTTTATTTAATAGTTAACCTTTCTGGGTGGCTTCATTGATTCACACTGTGTTGGTGTTAATTAGTGTTATGTTACTAATTACTCCTCAACTGTTTCACAAGCAGGGCTGATGCTTTCTTTCATTCTTGCAATTTATGTTTTACAATCATCTCAAGATAAATTGGCAAGGTATTATCCCCGTCCATCATAACTCCCAGAAATAATTCTCTTGTTATAATACCGATATTGAAAGCCGTACAGGAATCTTCTTGAAATGGCATTCCTGTGCTAGGGATTTATGCTCACTGCCAATTACTCTTTTCACTACTGTAGGTTTGTGAAGGAGACTGTAGCTGACAGCAGCATGCCTGCTGGAGGAGTTGCCAAAGTCGAATAATCTTTCTTGAAATCTAAGGTGCGTCTACCTGGCATTGTAGCGATCATTTCTCTTGGGAAGTTTCTACTTATCCTGGCAAAGAGTCTGGCCTGCATTGATGTGATCTTTAATTAACAGAAATGCTGTCAGAGCATTGTGGTCAGTTGGTTTTGAAATTTAAAACATTATGGGATGTTTGTTCACCCGAGAGATATAGAGGAAGGCCCACTGGGCTTTTTCCAAGACTAGATAATGTCTGGAACCTAATAGTTTTAGTTGTTGATAGGAGAAACTCTAGATCCAGTAGTTTCAATGTGCGATGGCCCTTTTGCACCCAAATGCATTATATTTTCATGTTATCTTCTTAATTTCACTTCAATTACTGCAAAATGCAAATATTAATAAACTTAACTATCACATAACAAACCTTACAATTTTCAAAATACATTAAACAAACTTACAAACATCGAAAAGATTTTTGAATATTGCCCACCAGTGCACCCTTTACAACTATGCTTCAGTGTGCTAAATTCAATAAAGCTAATGATTATTTCTCCACATTGTATTTTTATTCTTTCCTTCTCATATTTTTATCCTAATAACGATTGCTTCACCGTCTTAGTTATACCCTATTATCATCATCTTCTGACTGTTTCTTTTAGGCTCTATCTTTATTTCCCTTTCCACTTTTAATCCTAACCACCGAATGCTTTTACCAGTTAGTTACTCACCATTTTAGCATCACTATGAAAGGTCTTTATCCTATTATATGGATCTCATATCGCCCCAATTGTTACAACACCTTGTCCTGGTGTGTTGCCTATGGATTAACCATAATTTCATGACGACAGGTATATAAAATATATGTAATTTTTAATATGTATTATCCAAATTTAATATTATTAACAACTAACACTAAATCTTAAAATTTATTTTAAAAAAATGCTGAATTTCAAGCAAAATTGTAGATGTATTAGTCATATATTCACCAATTCATTTGGGGAATAAAAAATACTACCACAAACTCAAAACAAATTATAGACTCTTCCAAAATTCAAATCAATAATTATTATAAAATTAATTAAACATGAATAATACTCTTTGGATAAATGAAACATAATAGAGTTTTATAGGCAATAGGGTACTGTATATTGCTACAGACACAATGGGGACAGATTAAAAGGGAAGGGGAGGGGAGGGTGAACTGAGACCTAAAGACCGAAAGACGAAATGAAATAAACACTTACAAGGTGACTTGGATGATAGTGTCCGACAGAGGCGAAAATGGCATGTGCAGGGGCAGCATGGCCAGGGGTAATGAACAAAGGAGAAGAATCGTGCAATTAAATTGGGGCTTCCATGTATTGGTAGTTGGGTTTTAGAGGGTTCTCATATTTTTTGAATTCTGGGTTGGGTTGACATTTGTGGTGTCGCCATGGCGTAGGTGTGATTACAGGCCGTGGCTATTCCATTTCGTGTTTGGTGAGGATGTTGATGGTCATCCCTGCCAGGCTGCCACACCTCCATGGCGATGCCGTAACAACTATGCATATATATCACCATTGAACACCATAAAAAAACATTTTTGGTGTTCTCCTTTTTTAATATAAATTGATAAATTGATGTAGAAACACATGCCATTTAATACAATAAAATCAAAGATTTTCATTTGGATATAATATAATTTCCCTTCTCCTTCAAATGTGAAAGGATGAATTCTACATTTAAACTGTTTTAAGTAACGGTATGTCAAAGGTTCCTGTATATGGCTCACTTACTAGCATAATTTCAAGATTTGTTGGATTAGATGGCTTCCATTTTAATTGTGGAATATATAAGTTGAATTATTATTTGAGATTGTTTGACGGTATAAATATAAAATTGTTGAAATTATTTCTGGCCATTGTTGAGTTTATGCTAGTTTATTGTCAGCATCATAGGTAGGAAAGTGCTTCCCTCATTTCTCATATATTGATGTTAGCAATCACCTTCATCAAATGCATTTATTATTAATAGTTTGTTTTTGTTATTTATTTATGTATTTATACTAAATTAAATCTACACCAGGTTCCCATTACACTTCCCATTTTACTACCTTCATAGCTACTTCCCATTTTGTTTCATAAAGCTTAGAATATCAATGCGAGTGCTATTTTGGTTATTATGTTTTAAGATGTCTTGCATTAAGACTGATGAGACTTGAGAGTGAAATGAACTTCTTCCTTTAATAGTAGCTGTGACATTATTCAGTAGAGAGAAGAATTAATAAACAGGGATTTGTGGTAAACTGCAGACAAGTACAATAAAAAGCTATTAATCAAGCTGTATTTAACAGGCCACTTTCATGGTTGGACCATTTACATAACCACATACAGACGTTCGTTTCCACTTTATTCATTTATCTATTTATTTATTTATTAGGACTTTGCTTTTTCTTTAATATTTATATACGTAGATATATATATATATATATATATATATATATATTAATATATCTATATCCATCTCCAACCCCATACTTATGTGCTCTGGCTCCTCTTGTCTTGTTTATTAGCACCTTGAACTAACTTAGAAATGATCCTTTATATTTGCAGTAAAAAAGCACCAAACAATTGCTTTATAAAAGATATCATTACACACTTTGTTTGGTCGAATCATAAAACAGGTTTTAAATAGTATAGCACCCACTATCATCATTAGCGGGATTTTTAGTATTTAAATGCGATGGGATAGATATTGTATAGGATCTCCTATATAGGTCCAGCGCCAGAAAAAGTAGTACTAGTAAATGAGTAGTCATTGTTATTTAAGGAGCAGCTTGGCAATAATAATTATTATTATGTTTTTGCTTTAGTTCAAGCTTCATCTTACATGTTCAACTTATTTTTTATGTTGTGTTATGTGGGTATAGAAGTCTCTTGTGGGGAACAAGTAGTGGCATGGGGAGACAAGGATCAATCAAGTTGGCATTTTATTGTCTGTGCTAATTCGAACTGTTAGTGATGGGTAATGATCAGATGATTGATTCCCCCGAGTACCAATAGGATATTAAGATCCCATGATGGTAATTTAAGCTCTAATCTTAAGAATTAAGTATGATCATCCTTAAGTTGTCTTTAATTCTTAGCAGTTAATTAGACATATAACCTTGACGTAGTTAATTAATCAGAAGTACTAGGCCACTTCTTTAAATATATATAAAAAGTCTGTGATCAGATGTGCTCTTGCACTTGGTTGATGATGTTTGGGGCAGCAAACACAGTAAAGGGGGGGATGAACAAAGAAGGTTGGGATGCATGTGGAGAATGCCTAATTGGTTCAAAGGGCATCTTTACACGATGCCAAATGGAGATCAAGGGTTTGGGCTAGTGTTCAATTTAATTAGAATTTGGTAGGAAATATAATATGCACACCATCATTAATGGACTCTTGGAACGTCCAATGATCACTTGGATGAAATAATGAATGTGCCCTTCCAAGCGTGCTTGGGTAAGGTCATTACAGCAATATAATCGAGCATGGCACCTTACCTGTTATTGTTCAGAGTTGGACAAATTGGCATTAGGTTAGCAATTCCGTTAGGGTGCGATCAGTGATTTTCACTTGATGTACTGTGGTACATCATGGCCATTGATTTAATTTATAAATTAATGGTTGAGATCAACTTAAAGGTTAAAATAGTAAATTTGTTACATTTAGTATTGTTAACAAACAATTGCTCATGCTATTCAGCTTTACTTTTCTTCTACGCATTTCAATACAATCAATCGATCTTATCTTACAATCAGATTTGCTTATTTATGCTGCTACATAATATACATATATGTTAATATCAAAACGTACCTCAAATATTCATATTTTGAGTCGCTGAATTGTTGATGAAAACGTCGCTGAATTGTTCATGAAACGGTCGTTGAATTGTTCTTCGTTGTGTCGCTGAATTGTTCATGGTAGCATACGTGAGTTGTTCATGAAAACGTTGCTAAATTGTTTTTGGTGTCATCGCTGAATTGTATATGGTAGCATCGCTGAATTCTTCTTCATTGCATCGCTGAATTCCTCTTTTTGTTGTCGCTGAATTCCTTTATATAGGGTCGTTTGGTAGCATCACTGAATTATTTTTGGTAACATCGCTGAATTGTATATGTTAGCATCGCTGAATTCTTCTTTCTACTGTCGCTTAATTCCTCCTCTTGGAATGCTTGCTGAATTCTTTTATGTAGGGTCACTGAAATATTTTTTGTACCATCACTGGATTGTATATGTTAGCATCGCTGAATTATTCTTTCTACTGTCGCTGAATTCCTCTTGGAATGCTCGCTGAATTCTTCAATGTATGGTCGCTGAAAATATTTTTGATAGCATCACATAGTATTTTTGGTAACATCGCTGGAATTCTATACGTAATAAATTTGTTACCCTTTTTAATAAGGATTGCTGAACATAAATATCAATTACCAAATATTTGATATGATTTGCCAAATATTTGATATGATTTACCAAATATTAGATTGACAACATACTAAATATAGAATTATATGACAATTATACCCTTTTTCATTTACAACACTTGGATTTTAAATGGACGCTTCAGATCGCGGCCTTGATGTGCTGTGGGATGCTTTGATCGCACCACAACCGGACCCTTAGATTAGTACAAAAATTGCACCATATTTCTATTATCACTTATCATCGTATTTTGTGTTATGTTTCACTTTGCTTGTTGTAGAGTATGTTATTCCTTGATTAAATTTTGGAAACCTAAATCTAGCTAGGTTTCCATAAGTATAAAGTTGAGTTGTCTTGGAGCATAGGCGTCACAGGACTTTCTAGCTATCTTGTTTGCTCCTTTTCTACGTAGTATCATGGTGTTTGATTAACATAGGAAATAAGGGGAATCTTGTATAATTAATTATAACAGTGAGATTGTGAGAGTGAAAATTGAAGTTTGAAAACTTTCTGGACATGCTATTTAATTGTTTAGATTCTATCACAAAAAATACTAACATTCTGTTGATAATGCTAAATTATGTGTATGCTGTCTTATGGAGTATGTGTGGCACTTAATTTAGTTCGAAAACAAATTCTCTAATACTTATCGTACAATAATGTCAAAAGTGACGCATATAATTAATCTGTAAGATATTGTTGTATAACCAAGTATATCGGTAGTTTCAAAAGAACATATATTTAGTGTATCAGTGATAGGAAAAAAAAAAGAAAAAGAAAAGTGCATATACAGGAGTGAAATTTCCACAATGTACTTCCCAAGATAAGCTTTACAGCACGCATGGATTTTTCGCCTTCAGGAAAAGGCAACCTTTATAAAAACAACTTTAATCATGTAACCCAATATTAAAACGTCTGATTAATTAATTCATTAAAAAGGAAAAAGGAAAATGTACACAATTTCATTTATATTTCTGTCCCTTTGTTAGCTGTCCAAATAAAGATTCCCACAGCCTGAAGTAGGAGCAATAGTAGATCATTTTGACATGGCATTCTGGTTTCTCATTGGCCCCGAACTCAGAACATTTTGCACTTTATTTTCTTCATTAAAGTTATCGCCTTTGGCTTTTCCTGATATATAAACTTCTCTTCTATTTATTTTTATTTTTCTAATTTGAGAAAAAGACATTTCCCCTAATTTCAGCCTGGTAGGCTGCTACTATACTAATGTGAGGGATTAGGTTGTGTGAGATTATGAGTTAAACAACCCATACTCATTTTCTGGCCTTCCGATCAAAGTTCTATACTAGTAATGAACTCAATTTTGTGGTATTATTAACTCTGTCACCTCATCATGGGTTGGTTTAGGTTGTTCTTTTGTTTAACCTGTTTGAAGTTCATCTTATTAATTGTGAAGATAGCGAAAGCCGAGGACCAGTAATTGATTCACAACGTGCTACTTTACTGATTATTAACCTGTGCAGGAGGTTTTGATTAATTTAGATCAACAAGGCACCAATTATTTGCCCTTATGTATAGTTTTTTGGTAACATTTTTATGCTTTTCATGGTGAGCATCGATGATGACACCAGTTTCTGCTGTTCGTGTGGTTTGAGTGTGCTATTTTTAATGTTTCTCTACAATAATTTAGGGGAGAAATACAGCCACCCCAAAACAGGGCCCATGATGTACGGATGCCTCTAAAATATTAGGATCATTTGCTCCAATTAGTGTGTACACATTCGAGTTTTACTGGCCATGTCTGTATGCTATATGATGGCCCTGTAGGCTGTATATGCTCATAATTCACGTAAAATGTCCATAAATAAAAGGCTACTCTCAAGGGCAATTAGTCAATACTGTAGAGGATGTTCTAACAACAAATTTTTAATCAATAAAGCGAACATGCTCGAAACATGCAAACTAATTGCAATTGAGCTTTAGGTGAGAAACCAACCAATATACTGTATATGTATACCGTTTAGGTCCCAGTTGATGATTTTATTATGTTGTCTTGCGATGTACTTCCTCAGTTTTTGTTTTTTTTTTTATTTAAAAAAACTTACACTTTTCATTTGCACGTATGCCAATGCACATTTTCAACGATTAATAACTCAAATTCGGTACAAGTAAAAATTCTAAAAATTTGATATTTAAAAATTACAAGATGAGATGAATCCAATAAGATCTCAATTGGTTATATTTTATCTTGTATAACTATAACAAAAATAGAAATCAAAGTATTATAATGAGCAGTAAAAAAAGTCAAAACGTAACATTTAAAAAATACCGAGTATGAGAATTGGGCCATGGAAAGTGACAAAGATCGAGTACTGACAGACAACTAGTTTCATCATTTTAAGATTATTTCCGGTCAAACAACGAGGAATATTCCATGGATTTCTCTTGTCCAGACATGAAAAGAACGTCTGTTTGATTGCAACTGACTGTGATACATGAGTTACAAAACTGATAATAATTTATACCTAATCACATGCCGTTAGTGTTTTATTTCCTATATGGACCACAATTTATTTATTTTCTTTTCCGTTTTTTACTCGGACTTCTGGTAGAAGTTTTTTTTTTTTTTTTTCCTCTCATAAAGATATTATGGTTTATTTGTTTGGGTTTTTGCTAAAACAAATGCGTAAAAGTTATAATTTTACCTAAGAGAGAAGTAAGTCAGGGATGTTTTGGGAGAATTATGAATAGTTAAATTAAACTTATATACTACAAAAATACCTTTAAACCACTATCTAAATTGCACTACAAATAATCTACAAACTCTTATAAAATAGATGTCCTTTGTAGTAAATTCAATATCTGAAAAGTACTAATGCGAAAGAAAAAAAATCATCCAATTAAACAAAATTTCATTAAGTAGTAGTAAATTTTTATATCACCAACCAAAAAACAATTTATGATGCTTTTGCTTTCGAATTTTCGCCTTCTGGCTTCTTTTTTTTTTTTGGATTCCAAAGACTACTAAGTCATAGTATTTTATTTATTACTATTATTTAATATATATATATATATATATATTAGAGTGTGTTTATTTTCTAGCAAAACTACTATTATTATTGGCGAAAATCGTCCTTTTGTAAACTTGCAGTGTCCAATTCAACTAAATGCGTATATATATTAATATATTTATAGATACAGAGAAGGATGTATCGTACACAATTTTAAAGAATTTTTATGATGTTTAACGCCTTAATGATGACGATACTTTTAACATCCAAATGGAATCAACTGTTAAAAAAAGAAAGAAAGAAATGAGACTTGACTCAAGTAGTCATGTTCCCTGTCTTCCAACCATATGTTGGGGTTCAATGCCCACTAGTCCCCTATCCCTACCCTTTATTCCCCTTTGTAATTTCTATGGTTTGAGTTCCTACACACTTTTGCCGACACATAGGTCTCAATGTTTTAAAAATAAAATCAGTTAAAACTTAAAACAAGTTGAGGTTTGGTTGAGCAAAGGATGATATAAATTCGAAATGAGGTATGAAATGCATGAAGCTTTACCGTTTGATTTAATTTAATTTAATATTTTTTTTTGAATTATTTGATCAAAACAATTACAAGTGGGTTTAATTATTTTATGATATAGGTGAATGGTCAAGTCTCCTGATTTCTAACCGGAGGTTTGATTCTCCATCCGGACCTCTATCCACACCATTTGTTCATTTGTAATTTGTGTGGCATGTGCTTAGCCATTTGCTCATCTCCTCATCTCCATATATATGATTTTTGAGTATGATAGAAGTATAATTTTTGACAAGATGTGAACTTTTAAATTTGCTCTATGTTTATATAATAAAGTAATGTACCTAGTAGTAATCAAATCGATAAAATAAAAGTTGAATATATACGTTTTAACATGAACTCACTAAATTATCATTTTTATTTATAATAAAATAATTTAATAATTACATACAATTAACGACGTACGTACATCAATTCCAACGTAGTATTTTATAATGTATGCACATTGTTGGACCTACTTGATAATGTTTAATAGTATTAGCTGTGTCAAAAATGTTAGTACGTTACTGGTATATTTAATTTCAATTATATATGATGACGCTTTTCAAATCATGGCCTGTTTGGGAATTAGCTGTTAGCTATTAACTGATTCTGTGAGTAATAATTAGTTAAAATTAGCTGTTTGACAATTTCGAGGCTAACTTTTTGCGTAGAATAAGCTAAAATCCAAAATGCTGCTATTTGTAGCGGTTTTAAAAAGAGCTGATTGAACACTGCTTCAACCTAAAACCAATTGGTGATATCCTCGAGATGATATTCATCTCGGAAACAACATCGAGTTAATATCCATCTCGAAAACAACGAGATACCCAAACGAGTACCCATGGCTCTGATACCATGTTAGAAACAAGATGGACCTAGGGCTTCAACCTAAAACCAATTGGTGATAGGTAGAGAGGCACATGTCCATATAAACAGGGGATAACCCAACATATAACCGATGTGGGACTTTAACAGTTTTAAGTTATTTTGTCTTTTTAAATAAACTATTATCTCATATTGTTAGAAAAATTAGCTGATTGGATTTAGCTATTTTACCAAACAGGCCATATACTTAGTACTTACTTTATTTATTATTTATTTACATATTACATTAATTAATTAGTATATGGCGTATATAATAGTTCATCCATGCCATGCCATATTATATATATTAATGATATGATGATACCTTATTATAGTATTCAATATTATCGCGAAATGCTCAACTTAATTGCCTTTCTTTAAAACAAAATATATACGGAGTACTACTTATACTGTATAACAACCGGCTCCCCCGTTATATACACAGGGCCGTCCCGACATTTTAGAGGCCCTGAGCGAAAATAAAAAATGGGCCTTATAAAATAAATTATACTAGTTGTAACACTCCGGTTTTTTGTCACACATGTCGGGATGTCACCGCCACACCTCCCTAGCAAGACACGGTTTCTCCGAGCTTGCTAAAGAGATGCAAGGCTATGGTTTTTCAGAATTTAAAACATTCAAACAACCCATTCATATATAACTTAAAAATAATGTATCAAAGTTGCAGCGGAAAATAAGATTTACATATATAATGCAGCGGAATTTAAATATATGGCCAATATGGCCAAAATACGGGTTAAACAAGCCCGTTCATGCAATTCATAACTAAGACTAGAATAATAAAATAATATTTCCCCGAATATCCCATGCATGCATATGACGATGCATATTCTTCATGCGCTGTAGGAAAAAGAAAGTAATGGTTTTGGTCAGCACAACGCGCTGAGTAAGTTAACACATACAGGATTATGGGGTTTCAAAGCCATTAATTAAATTTAAAGAAAACATGTGCATAACACCCCATAACTTGATTCATTTATCTAATAATAATCTAAAGGCATAATTCACAGGATATGGACTCCATAAAATCATAAATATAGCTTGCCAAGTAAAATAACTGTAGGACATAATTTAAGAGCATAATTTAAATAAGGGAAAGAAAACATTCAAGTCTTTTAAATTTTCCTGTTATTCCCCAGCCGAGTATCAAGATTTTATTTGTAGTTAAGTTTCTCTCACCGTTTTGGCACAGTTTCTCATGTTCAACACCATCGTCCAATCAGGCACGATGTGCAAAGCTAGGAGGGCACCCTGCAGAACACTCACCCCCTACGTAGATTACTCTCGTCCGTTTAGGCACGAAGCAAAAAGCTAGATGGGCACCCGATGGAGCACTCACCCCCTACATAGGTTACTCTCGTCCGTTTAGGCACGAAGCAAAAAGCTAGAGGGGCACCCGATGGAGCACTCACCCTCTACGTAGAAAGCTCAAACTAGCTATAACGGGATTTCGAATATGTTTGTTTATGTTTTTCATTTCAAAGGAGTTTCCACTCATTTAAACCTTAAAGGCCAATTTCTCAAATTTAGTAAGTTTCTCAAAATATACTGTTTCAGGACGCTACTCGCTCCGATATCATTTAAAAATCATTTCCAACAAAAATTTCAAGATTTGACTCCGATAACCGCTGTTTACTCTAAAATTTATTTAAAATCAGATTCAAGTCCAAAAACTCTGAAAATTTAACACAGACTCGGAAACACCGAGACGAACAACTTTTGTGTTTTAACTTTTTCAATCCGAGATACCGAAATAGGTCAAAAACGTCAATTTTCATCATATCATTAATCTGTGCGAATTTCGTGTACATCAGTTCAAGATTTTCAAGATCTACCATAGCAAATCAATTCCAAACTTAACGAAATTTTACAGAGACCTTCTTAAGACATTTGTCTACAACTTTCATGTTTGGCTAAAGATCTAAATCGCATAGAACCCTAGTAAAAAACGTCATCAAGTTCAGACCTAAGTTCTGTCAAGAATGTCAAGATCCAAATCTTAGCAGTTCGGTTTCGGGTGGATTTCATATATCAAATCATCACGAAAAAGTCTGAAACTTTTACAGGAGATAGATCTAAGCCTTAGAAATGTTTTTTGTGTTTTAAGTTTTCTCGTTTGAAGACTTTTAAGGGTACGGAAAAATTGTACAAAATCGCTGCGCCGGTAGAAATCACGTGTTGACAGATTTTCGAAAGTTTTGATTAAGCTTTTGGATTTAAGTGTTTTAATTACTCCCAAAATCATGTAAGTGTCAACTTACTGATCCGTAGTCGTCCGGGATCGTTGAGTTCGGAGGCGTGGCTTCCAGCCCACCGTTTATCCTCTCCGTTCGTCGGGTTCTTCGTTCTAGATCCGATTCGGGGTGTACAAGGAAAAAGAAGAGAATTAGGGCTTCGTTTTTGAATTAAAAACGAGATGGATGAACGGATCAGACTTACCACGACGTTGGAGATCTCTCGAATTCGTCCACGGCAGTCCTCGCTCGGTTTTGGTGCCTCCGATGACTTTCGGATCTAGGGTTTTGTGTATAGAGAGTATCGTAGGGTTTTGAAAAGTGTTCGGGGCTTCCAAGAGGTGTTATTTATAGATAGGCACGACCTAGGGACGTCCAAGGTCGGCCTTGGGGAGTCTTGAGCCGAAAGGTGTTCAACCGAAGTCGGAAAATCCGGATTCGGGCGAATGAATCTCGCAACCGGCGAATCTGCCCGTTGGCGCGGCCGTGGCGCGCCGTTTCCCTATTGACCGCGCGGCCACCGCGCGACACTCGCCTGGACTTCGGTCCGGGCGGGTCGGGCGATCCGTCGTGCCTTTCCTTCTCTCTTTCGGACTTCTATCCCTCTATGCTCCCGGATTCCGATTTCCGGGCCATCTTCGGGTTCCTATTTCCTCTCTAAATTTTTACTCGGGTCTAAATGCATGTTTGGACTCGAATTCTCGAGTTCATTGGTGTCGGATTTCGATGTGCAATTTATTTATCTTTATTTAATTCTTTTTATTTAATTAATCGTTAAATTTCATTTATCATTTCCGTATCTTTATTTATTTATTTGCTGAATTTATTTATTTATTGTATTTATTATTTATTTATTTAATTATTTGTTTTATGTTGCAAAATTCTCGGGTATTACACTAGTATTTTATTACTACAGGTCTGTTCTACGTGCACATTTTTTAAAAGCTTTCAGAAGCTTCGGGGAGCTTTAAATTTTATATCAAAATAATAGTCTCGTTCTTTGCTCTAGTTTTTAAAGGTTGTAGGTGCAAGTTCTGCAAACAAAAACTACCCTTAGCAGTTTCTAAAACTACTTGCCAATTTAATAAATTTTTTTTAACTGTTTTAATTAATTAAAAACTTCAGCCCCTATCAAAATCTACAGCTCCATCTCGCAGTTACTGTTAGGCGTGCAGAACACACTATTGAACTTTGTCAAAAAAAATTTAAGTGAATACCAGAATATTCCCAGGCCTCATTGAACCTAAAAATAATCCCTCAAGGATCGGGTGTGCACATAAGCCCAAAATTAAATGATAATAAAAAATTAATTAGTAGTATAATTTTAACAAATACAGTATATACTTATATTCTCCATTATAAATATACATTTATAATTTTTTAAATAAATAATTTTAAATTAATTTTTTTTCAAAGGAGCCCCACATTTTGTGGGGCCTTGAGCAGGGGCTCATGGTGCTCCCCCTAAGCATCGGGCCTGTATATACACACAACACTTTACTACAAACACACAAATATAAGGGGCACATAACAAGGTTAGGGGCACTCAATCCATTTTTACCCAATTTACCCTTTTAACTTTTAAAGTATCCAATGAAAGGGAGTCCATGGTTTAGGAGATCCACATATTTCGTTCCCAACACACAAAAGAAGGACAAGAGGCGAGAGACATACCGAAGACACAAACGATACAGAAGCTGCAAAATATGCCCAGGACGCACGGTGGAAGGGCTTCAGGCGGCGGCGGTAGAAATATTGTCTGTTAAATCACTGCCTTAAATTTTTGTGTTTGATTTCTGTCGTCTTTTGGTTTTTTTTTTTGTGTTAGGACAAACCGCCATGGCTAACCATGGCCGTGTAGAATCGAACGGCCACATGTGGACGGTCCATTTTTTTAATTCTCCCGAGCAGTGAACGGCCATGGAGATCCATGGCCGTTGAGAAGCAAACATCCAGTGTTGGTCGTTTGCTTTGAGCAACGAACGGCCAGCAGTGGCCGTTCGAGACATATACTGGCCGGCCATTCCATTTATTTTTTTTCGTTCCATTACAGTTCAGTTGCAGCATTCCTTTCTCTTTTCGTTCCATTCCAGTTCCAACACTTAATATATGGTTGTTGATTACCTCAGGTGGTGTTCGTGTTCGTGTGCCACAGATGACCTGATATTGGTTAAACAGAATGAGAAAGAAAAAAAAAAAGAAAAAAGGGAACGACCAGGCCGATCATCTCCTTAGCCAAACGACCAGGTCTGGCCGTTCGATGCAGACAATTTCTCAATTTCCTACTCACGGCCATGGTTGGCCGTGACATTCATCCACTAATCAGCCATGCATTGCCGTTCCATTGTTCCACTGATCGGTCAACCGTGACCGTCCAATGGCGCAACTAAAACTAAAAAATTATAAAATACAGAACATAAAAATTACAAACGTACAAGTTCTAACGATTGATGTTGATGTTGGTATTGATATTCATTTTGTTCCACTTGATGTTCATGTTGGTATTTGTCCGCATTATCCATTGAATATGAAAAATATCAAAGGAGAAAACGTAACCTGTGAGAGAAAGAAGTAGGGTTCTGATTTTTTGGTTTGATCGGGAAGAGAAAGAGAGAAGAAAATTCTGTGTGTGCCCCAATCCTTTAAAATGTGCCCCAATCCTCCGTCTCAAATGTATTTATTAAGTAGGGGTATTTGTGATATTTAATATAGGGTTTGTGTGCCCTTCACAAATTTTGTGTGTATATAACCGGAGCCATAACAACTATATGCAGTTATGTTGCATATGGTATTAAAGTTCTTTATTGTGATGTTTGTGTGGTCCAAGACATCACAAATTTTTTTTACATCACAAAAATAATTGTATCCATCACAAATTTTCTAGACATCACAAATCTTCTTACATTACAAAAATGATTGTACCCATCACAAAGCTTCATAATATCACAAAAGAGGGTTTTGACACTGAAACTTTTGACAAGTTTCGTTAACACGAGCTTTTTCTAAAATATACCAGGTTAGATTTATTAACTGAAAAGCGTTATGATTCACGGGAAAGGGTTTAGGGATATATCAAGATTATTAGTCTTTTTATTACTCAAGTATGGTGCTTCGGTTTCAAATGGCGCTGTGGTCCTCTCTTGTCATGAAATGTTGACAAATCTCATGGCATAGCCGGGATAGATTGACCTTCAGCCTGTCACACTGAGGATCCCCGGCAAATATGCCATGATACTTCTCATCAATTCTTGCCATAAGATTTCCTGCCATGAAACTTTTGACTAATTCCCACTACATGAGTATTTTCCGAAAAGTCGTGATCCTGGTTTAAGTTTTATTTAATGAAACCAATTTATGATGGCGGTGTTGTGATTAGGGATATATTTATACGTAGTCATGTTTTTATTGCTCGTAGTTAAGAAACTGTGCTCCCGAAAGCGCACGGTGTCAAAAATTGCAGTAATTTATAGTAAGACCGGATCGTTCACTGGAGGATGTGCGATAGAAGCAGGTCCCACGTCATTTACTAAGATTTTTCCACTCGGTACTCGTTTCAAGTGTGTGAAATGACTAACAACTACTTGACAGAATTTAAATTAAGCTATGAAAGCACCTAAAACAAAGCAGGCAGGATTATTCTAGAAAGCGAATTAAATTTAATCTAAGAAAGCAATAAAAGTAATCTAAGAAAGCGATTAAGATTATTCTAAGAAAGCAGATTTAAAATGAGACAGAAGGGACAGGACGAAAATAATAAAAGTTGGACAAGATTCAGATGAAACACAGTTAAACTTCCAGTTTAATACACAGATCTTAGCTTGGGATAATCCTTCAGTTAGCTAACTCTCATGCTCTCTATACCATGTTCCCTTTAACAGACAGGTACTTACAGTAAGAGGTTACATGCTCTTAAGACAGCAAAATCTAAGATGTCATAGACTCACAACTGCCCTCACACGGCCGTGTGGAGGCATGTTGTTCATCTGTGGTGGACAAGCAACACCTGACAAATCAATTATTGAAGTGTCAAGTACCGCTATCGTTCCCCCATGTCACACCCGAAGATTCAAATCAAACCCTAAACTATCCCTTAACTCTCAGTCCTAGTAGCAGTTACACAACTCTCAATACAACCGAGTGACCTCTAACAAAAGCATTTAACAGAAATCGGTAAAGAAAGCATTTAAAATCCTATCACTCGGAGGTTTTTGAAAGTCTGACCCTGGTAGTAACAGAAAGCCTCCAGTCAGAATGACCGGATGTGGATCAAGAATTCCCTATTCTCGGTGAACCGCTCACAGTGTTCACTTCTCGTCGGGTGGTTATGAGATACAAACTAATGAAACGAACTAATAAATTAGTTCGTTCCGGATGCACTCACTCAGGACTCAAGAATAGGCTTTGGCAGAAGAAGATGGTGATTGAAAGAATACTCAACCTTACCTTAGAAAATAACCAAGGCCCGAATGTTGTTCCTCTAGTATTATCTGTCACACTTTATCAGAATCCAAGTGGACTCCGACCCAGTGCAATATTTAATACAAGATTTCCAACAAACAGCAATTTCGGAAAATAATAAATCTGAAAATCATTCCATATCAGGTACTAGACTCTCAATTAAAACACAGATCCTTTCAGTCTAGGCGAGACCTAATCGCTGACTCTGCTTCTAATTTCCCGAAATCAACCCCCAGTCGGATATGAATTAGTCATAACTGTTGAATTTATCCCTTACTCAGATCCGGATTTTATAAAGGAATTTTTGTTGGAAATTTAATATGAAACATCTGATTTAAATCAAGACTTCTATGTCCAAGGGAAGGATCCCAAAATAATATGACCACGCTATCTACATAGTAATATCATGCATAAATTTATAGAGAAGTGTAAAATAAAATAACCCAAAATATAAGGTGGGTTTAGACAGAGTGTGAAACACAGAGATGAAATAGCCGGAGATGAGAAGAATTTATTTGGCTAAAAAGATGACAAAAATAATCAGGATGATCCGGACTGCAAACATCTTCTATCCAGGTCCTGATCATTTCAGGTGGGATGATTTTTAGACAGTGGAATGCCTCAAATGACAGTTGCCGCCGTCATCTCAGAATCCACTGTCTGTGAATTTGGATAAAAACCCACATGTTCTATTACTGCAATAGTGATTAGATGACATTGGCATATATCATCTAATATTACTACAGCTCCAGATTCAGGTTTGAAATTAAAGTAAGAAAAGAAAACTGTATCCGGATGGGAGTCAGCTGAGCAGCTATTATAATCCCGGAGGGATGAACCGCCAAGGCTTCCACCAACCACTATCTGGATCATGCAAAATAACAACTATTAATTAATATACAGATCACGAGCTAGTTATCCGTGTGGGAATACCCGCCAACATTAATCTGATATATTCCTTACTAGCTGTTTCACACATCACGGAAAAGACAGAATAAAATAAAAGAAAATATTTTCGGGTCATCTTGCATGAGAGACATTGGTTTCTCATGCAAGGGTATGGAATTAAATCCATAATCACTCTTCATGTCTAAATAATCACTCATTCCATAATTAATTAATTAATTACAGTCCAGATTATATACTTAGATCATTAGAGTTTAATCATTTGTAGAAGAATCTTTTAATAGGGAATTGAACAAAGTTCTTTATATCAAATTAATCATGGGTTGAGATCATTGGATTTCAACCTCAAAATATTAATACAAAGGTTCAATTAATTAATGGATTGAGATGAAGAATGAGAATTTGGCACAAGGTGCCACCTTGTCGCGATGCAGAGTTTGTGTCGCGGAGCGTGGCTCCGCGACAAAGGTTTCGCGACAAAGGGGTGGGAATTAAAAGAAATGGGATTTTGGAAGTTTAGGGTTTGCTTTGTCGCTAAGTAAAGAAAATTTTGTCGCGGAACGTGGGTCCGCGACAAGGGCATAGCGACAAAAAGGTTGAAAATTGGACAAGGCATAATTCTTGTCGCGGAACAAGAGGTTTTGGCGCGGAACGTGGTTCCGCGACAAGGTTGCTTCGCGACAAAGCCCTTCCAGAATAAAATCACAAGTGTTTGGGTCCTTGGTCGCTAATCAAGATTTTGTCGCGGAACGTGGTTCCGCGCCAAGGGGTGTTTCGCGACCAAGGGTTTTAAAATAACGATCAACAAATGTTCTTTGGCACCTTTGTCGCCAAAGCATCATTTTGTCGCGGAACGTGGTTCCGCGACAAGAGTTATTCCGCGACAAAGGTGTGTCCAGGACACATGTCAGAAAAGTAAAGTGGAACAGCGGCATGCATTATGTGTGATCTCACCCTTTTCAGATTCAAAAGCTAAACTAAGCTCAAAATAACAAAACAGAATTTGAATCTAGCTAGAACATGCTTGAACAAAATAGAAATAAAGCAAACTTAAAACTTAAGAAACCCTAATCTAAGCTTGATCATCTATAAGCATGCAACATTATCCCAAGAAAAAGTCACCAAGCAGTGACATTAAAATGTAAAAACGAGGGTCAAATGACCCAAGGAAAATGAAAACAGTAAGATCCATGGGGTGTGAGACCCATTTCATGATTTTGGGACACAAATGGAGAATGTTTTCCCATTTTATTAAACGGTGTTGTTCATACTCATGGTTTGAGTACCACAAACCCTTAAACAAAAGTTTAGAACAAAAACAAGGTTTAAAACTGGCTATCTAACCCAAGTGCAGTAAACTATTTCTAACTAGTGCATAAATTAAATAATACAAAAGAAAATCTAACTAAACTACCCTAAACTAAACTAAACTACTGAACTCCCCAACTTGTCTTCAAGAAGGTATAGTTTTTCCAAAATTCTTCCAACCTTTAGCTCAAAGGAAACACCTCATATTTATAGAGGGGAAACCCTAAGCTCATGGGCCTTGATTTGAGCCCATTGTGTCTCAAGACATCACACACATCACAGCTTTGTCTTGGAGCACCAAGTTTGGTCGCGGAACACACTGCATGTGGCAAAGCTTCTCGACTGGGTCTTGTGTCTCTAAAAATGTATCTTGGTCGCGGAATGGGCCTTTGTCGCGGAACAGGGCATCGCGACAAAGGTATCGCGCCAAGGGGCTTTGGCTGGTCTCTTCTTCATCTAGGCCACTTGGTCGCGGAACCCCTCCTTTGTCGCGGAACACTGTATCGCGCCAAGGGGCTTCCGCGACAAAGGTCTTCCTGGGCCTGCTGGGTTGGGCCAGATGGGCCGAAAATATTCTTTTTGTGGGCTTTTCTCTCTTTTTCCCATCTTTTTCATTCCTTTTTCTTTTTCTCATGTTTTTGGATTTTTCTAACATAAATATGTAATAAAATTACATATTTATGCCTTTTTCACACCAGCTTATTATTTTTACAATTATGCATAAATTAGTCCAATTCGATTGCTTTCTTACTTAATGTAAGACCGGAATGCGATCAAATGCCCGTTCAAGACACGGAAATGGATTGAAAATAATGGTCATTTCTGGCCATTATCAACATCCTCACATTTAATACTGATCGTCCCCGAGCAGTCAGAGTCAATGTTCGTAAGAACACGGGCTCTACATATTCAATTCATTTTCGTGGCTTCATGAATCACATACTTTTTGGATTGGGATAAGACAATTAAAAATTACAAGTATTGAATTCCCTTGATTGCTGTGTTTAATGAAATGATACTTGCTCACTATATCGGGCCTACAAATCAAACATTATTATCAATCCTTTATGAACATCATGTTTGGAAGATGCAAAGATTAAAAAAATTAGAATTAAGGCATGACATGAACATTCTTAATGAAACAGAGCCTCACTTATAAGAGAATCGGAAAGATCACTCACTCTCAATTGGGGTTCAGTCAGTGAACGCTCATAATCAGTTTTAATTGAATTCTCCCATATGCTTGCAATCAGACCAACTCGCCACCGGCTCATTTCTTCAAATCGAGATCACGAGGTCTTATTTAAGGGTTATAACGGGGCATACGGTTGTAACATTAGGAAGGAAAGGGAAATTATTGGGCTAGGAAGTGGCAAGAATTAATTCTATCATAACTTGTCATTTTTTTATTTAAAATTTATGATCATCAATGCTTCTCTTTCTTTTGTTTTTCTTTTTCCTTTGCATGACATTAGACTAAGTCTAATTGCTTGTCATCTGCAATTTATTTGTGTTGAATGGCATTCAACTTTTTTTTTTTTTTTTTGAATCGGTTTATAGAATACCGATTTATAGTTTTCATTGATGATCGAAAATTGTAATGCCTTGATAGAATTCATCCTTGCACACTTGGGTTTGAATTTCTTGGTCTTTTTAGAAGGCTAGGAACAATATAGAGGGCTTCAAAGAAAAATTAGGCTTATAGGCTCAAATTGGTTAATCCTAAGGGGAAAGTATTTTTGGGTTTGGATTTCAAACGAAGGCCAAAAATTTGGGTTTTCTAGGTGCCTTGATCATATGCTCGATTTCGGGAATATGGCATGGTCTTGAATCGGTCCCAATTGCAAGTTCTAGTTTCCTTTAATCAAAAATGATTCACACATCAAAGAAAATGAATGAGTGAAAATGACTCATGGCTCAAATCTCACAAGGTTGGGTTGATTCATGTCATACAATATTCTTAAATTTAATCAAAGCTTGATTCTAACAATTTATTCAATCAAAACCTCTAACATGCAGATTCATTACCCAATAAGCTGATCGCATCATTAAATTTTTATAGCTCAAAACCTCAGGAATTCATGTCATGCATGTCTTCAATTATATTATCCCAATTTAAAAGTTTGAAAATTTAATCACAAGCCTAAATTCAACATGTGAATTTAGAGCAAGTTTATGCATATTTTGCTGGTTATTTAATTTAAAGCAGTAAAGAGGCACTGCTGACATACAGAGTATGTCCACAGCATATTTTTGGCCTGACAGTCACTTATTCATCTTGGACTGTCAGACATCTTTTCAGAAATAAAAGAACCAAATAAAAACAAAGATTGTTGTTGGGGCTGCACAATCCCAATCTGAAAGCAGTAATTATATCAATTACAAGAGATTTCATTTGCAATCAAATCTATCTTGCATGGATGAATTGAAATTCTCTTATATGATATTTACAATGAAGCTCAGAAATGATGGAGTCAGGGATCGCCATCTTTCTTCTCGTCTGATTTCTTGGAGGAGCCAGCTTCATCAGGGATCTTCTTGAGTAAGGTTTGCAGGATCTGATTTTGACTAAGGATCAGTGATTCCACCATTTTTCGATTCTTCTCTTCTTTTTCTAGCATCATCATTCTGAATTCCTCGTCTCTCCTTTCCTTCTCCAACTTCTCCTTCCGTTTCTCTTCCTTCTCTCTCCTACGCTCTTGGCGTTCTTCCTCTCTCTCCCTCCTTCGCTCTTCACGCTCCTCTTCTGCCCTTTTCTGCTGTCCCTCTTGGCTTGCCAAAATTACATCAGTCATGGATTTCATTCCCTCGAGCATAGACTGACTCATTCTGCTCACCATCTCAATCGTTTGGGAATCCGCAGGGAACTGAGATACGTTCTGGCTTTGAGGAGGCATCTGAGGTTGAGGTTGAGTCGGAGGTGGAATCGGAATCTCAGTCCGTTCTTGGTCCGCAGGAGGCTCCTCTTGAACATTCGAAGGTCCTGCATCAGCACAGGTGTTCTGTGTTCCCTTCTTTGTCTTGGGCTGCCTCTTTCGTTTTCTTGATGCCTGCTCACCCGATATGAAAGAGGATTGAGCGTCTGAATCTCCTCTGACAGACAGTTGGGGAAGGGAATATTTGATACTCTCACACAGGGGAAGTCTCGGCACACTGATAGGTGGGTTCACTTTCACCACTGTGTCACCCTCAAACGCGCTCAAATCAACTCCCTGAGCTATGCAGATTCTCCTAATCAGATTTGGATAGCATAGCACCCGTCTATCCTTTATCCTGGTTATCATCACCTCGAATACATGCCTCCCTATATTTAGTTTTGCTCCGCTCCACATTCTTGCAAATCCCATTAGCACATTTCCAGATGTGGTGTGCGGATGCGAGTTGGGCCGGATCTTGGACATGTAGAACTCATAAGTTGGCATGAACTGTATCCGCAGCCATTTTGCATTGAATGTGTGTCCAGGGGCGGTCACGCTTGTCATGCTGTTAGCCAAGGTTGCATACTTCGCATATTCAGTCGTTTTGGCTCTCTTTGTCATGATCTCATCAGGGGGGAATTCACTTTGGATATCTGGAGTCCCGAAGAACTGATTCAGCCAGTCAGGTGCAATGTTAATCACTTGTCCACGAATCCATGTTGTTCTGGCATCTTTATCAATGTTGCAGAAGAATTCCTTTGTTAATTCCACGAAGCCATCTTCGTCGTGATGCAGCATGAAGTTACCCCACTCTTGATTTCTGTAGAAAGTCTCAACAGTGGGGTGCGACAACGCATCGGGTCTGAACCCCTTATCCGGCACTATCATCTTCTGCAACTTCTTATACTTTTCTGCATTCTCTTTGTTCCCATTAAACTTGATCTGAACCTGTTCTTCACTCAGCTTTTTCTTCCCATATTCCTTTGAGACGCCCATTCTTTGCCTTACAGTATTTTCAGACCAAAACTCGACTGGTCGAATGGATCCGACGGACTCGTCGTCGCTTGTGTGCCAGTCTGTTTGATCGTCTCCCTCCTGTGGCTGGTCATCCCTTGGTTCAGCCTCATCTCCCCTCTGACTTGGCTCTCGCTCTCCATGAGCTGTTTCATCTCCGACTTCCTCCTCAACCTGTTTAATTACATGTTTCATCGTATTGAGTTCACAATTTACAGGCAAAGAAGATGTAGTTACATGAAAATTACGGTCATCAACATCAGTTGATACCTCCTCCTCCTCCCTAATTCTTGCAGCTCGTCCAACTGGACGTTGGAAAATAGGCGCCATTTGGTCCATGAATTCTTGCTCCTCCTGCCGAGCTTCTTCTTCTGAATCATTTCCATCTGCAGCTTCAGTCAAAATTCCTTGAACCTTTTCCTTAAGCGCAGAGGCCATGAGATGGTCGCCTGGCTGCTTTTCCAAGATTTTGTCCAGTGCTACCGGATCTATGGAGTCTTGTGGTCCTTCTGATTGTTCAGGTTGGTGCGACGGGCCTCCTTGAGTGATGAATTCTTCAATTCTGGCCGTGCCCACGAGAGGATCAATCACTTGACCCACTTTTGTCTGATATTTAATTTGATGTGGCTTTTCTCCAGCATCGATTCTTGTTTCGATCTGTTCGTTAAGCCTTTTCCTTATATCCCCTCGGATGGTCTCAGCATCATGTGCAGTGGGGCCAGTCCATGCAGGAGGTTGTTCTTCTTTGATTTTCAAACCACGCCCTTGCACTTCTCCAGTGATCTTCAGCTCGAAGTCCTCTTCATCACCCTGCTCAACCTCTCCAGATTTCCTGCTTTCTAGCTCAGCCTGCATCCTTCTGGCAGTTTCTTCATCCCTGGTCTGCTGGATATTCTTTCTGATCTGCTCTTCCTCTGCAGCTTTCTTTTCCATTTCCAGGCGTTCTTCCTCAGTCAATTTCTCTACTCCCGAACCACCTGTTACTTGATCCAGCAAACCAGCTAATGCAAGTTCTTCATTGTACATTTTTCTGGCTAGCTCAGCATCGGATATCACCTGGTGCTTCTTTTTTCGGGGGTGGCGGCGGCATCGGCTTTTTACCTCTGTCCTTGGGATCTGTGGGCTCTACCACTTTCCTGACAGTTGGCTCAGGTTCCTTGATCTCCACTTTCTTTTCCGGGGCTCTTGCTGGCTTATCCTTGTCAGCGGACTTTATCAACCTTCTCCTCGTTCCCGGTTGAGGTGCTGGCTGATGACCTTCAGATGTAACAACAGTAGTGGAGGTTTTCTCGGGCTGTATGGGTAACTTAGTGGTGGCAGGTGCTGGTACTTCAGATTGAGCTGGCTGCGTTGGAGTCCGGGTTGCTTCTTGTTGCACCACTGGCTCGGACGTAGCAACTTCTTGTACTTCAGTCTGTCCTCTTGGTGGTAATGCCGAAGCTTGTACTGCTGGCTGGGTAGGCTGTGGGTTGGCTTCAAGGGGAGTGGAGAAGTATGCATCAATCTCAGCGTCAGGATCCTCTTCCCTGTTCGGTTCACCCTCGTAGCCTAGTTGCTTCTCGGCGCGCTGCAAATAATCCTCAATAAAACTCCTTTGAGTGATTCTCCTCAGTTGGTCCTCCCAGTCCTTCTTGATCTTGGAGCAGAACTTACTCCGAACATTGTTGTTGTAGTGCAAGACCTTCTTTCCATTAGCAGTACTATTACAGTATTCCAGTGCAAACTTGTCCATTTCCATGATCAATTCCCAGTAGGAGTCCCTGTACTGATCTATCATGCCCCCTACCAGATCCTTTTGAATCCCTTCCAGGTAGGACATGTCTTCTGCCGAATCGTACGTGAGATACACCCCATCCTCAGCTTTTGATAGTAAATTGAACTGCCTTTCATTTTTCCTTTTGGGTTTCCAGCCACCTTTGCGTATATCCACTTGTAGCTGATCCCTTAGTACTGCTATGTGCTGGGGAAATTCATCATCTTTGTTCGTCCCGTACCGTCCATACCTTCTGTGTGTGAAGATGGTTTCAAGTACCTCATCTGCAGGTAATACTACTCCTTCTTCCAGAAAGGACTCAGTGATACTTGGATTGCCTTTTCCCCAGACAGTAGTCAAGTCGTCCCATTGTTCGCGTGCATCCTTGATCATCTTCCTCATTGTGTTCAACAGTGAGGTGTTGCGGCTTTGTTCAAATTTCTCAGCATTTTTGAGGCGCTTGTACAGGTTGAAGGTCAGCTCTCGATGCCTGGCCCGAGCTAGATCTGTAATCCACCTCTGCTCCACTGGTCCTTTTGCTTCAAACAGATACGGATTCCACTTAAATGGAAATGCTTCATACATCATGATGGCCCCACTGTTGATAACCCTACTTAGATCCATATGTTTGTGTTCGAAGGCCATCCGAACTTGAGGATCTACGATCTGGTTAGGGATGATGATGTCGAAGTCAGCTATATTTGGATCTTTTGTTCCCTTTTCCACATGCCGATTCCACACAGCCCTGTGCTCTCTGAACCTCAATTGGATGCGCTCATGATGGACTTCAGGAGTTGTCTTTTCGTCTTGGGGGGCATACCCCATCATCCTTATCCAAAACTTCTTCAGGAAGTGATAGTAGTCACTTTCTATCGATGCAGCGACTATCGACCTTTCCTGTGGAGGAATATGCACGTCCCATCCCGGAGAAAGTTTCAATTTTTCGTCCGTAGTGTGGTCCAGAGGCACCTTATAAACTGATTTGATGGCATCTCTTGCGTCCTTAATCTCTGTTCGATCAATTGAGGCCTGGTTGCCGGCAGCCTCATATGTGCAGTCAGGCAACCCGATGCCTGAGTGCACTACCAATGCATTCCTGAAAAAGGTCAAAGTGCTTAGATACATCCAATTTTTATGAGTTTTCAAAGACTACTCAGGTGTGAAAATCAACATCCTCACATTTTGAGCTTTGCTAAGCTCGAAATGTGATTTAAGTGATTTAATCTTGAGTTTATTAAAAGATCCAAATGTAAGGTACTATGCCTTAGGACCTAGAAGGAGATAACTTAATTGGATTATTGAGTCCAATCAAAAGGGGGAAATATAAATGAAAATAAAAATGAAGTGGTCATTGGACCAAAAATTTCTTTTTTTTAGTGGGCCATTGGGCCCAAAAGTTTGTTTTTCCAATTTTATTAAACAAGCTCGAGGCACTTGTTGAAAATGGAATGAGATGATGATGATGGAATGGATGGCTCGAAAATGGAGTGTGCAATGGGGGCATGGCGGGATGGATTCGCTATCTCCGGATTGTTTGGACTGTCATTGGACAGTTAAAACGTTCAAGAAAATGCAAACACTATTTTTTTACTTTTTGACAAGGTTGACTTGATTTTATTTAATGAAAAGTGGGATGTGTGTGGTCCCATTTTTTTGGATTTTTGTAAAAGGTAGCAGTTGAGGTGGCAAAATACTGCTACTTAACTCACACTTTTTAGTTCCATTGGGAACAAAAACACTTTGTCAACCAAAATTCCTAGTACTATTTTTGTCTTTTGTGAAAAAGTGGAATGCTGAAAAGTGGATTGGTGGCACAGACTGCCAAACAAAGACAAGCATGCCTTTTCACACAAATTTGCAGCACACATACACGGATATGCCAAACAGGGGAAGGCATTAAATGTCAAATTGGCATGCAAAATTCATGAACACAGTAAGGCAAAAACACAAGATCATACTCTCATCCTAGAATCACTACAAACAACCAATAACATAAAGATGATCACGATTACCCATATGTTCATTAGTGTTCCAGTTTTCAAGCCTTACGATTTTTAGAAACAGATTTAGCAAAATCAACAAGAAAACACAGTACAGAAGGAAGGTTGCACATTTACAGTGATAAGAACAGTAGGAAAATCTGAGAGCCCTAAGAACTTGTAAAACCCAACAATGGTGGAGATGGCCCTCGATTTCTGCTTATGTTATCTATCAACCCTAGATTCTCAAAATCACAAGCCTATACAGAAACCGAACCCCACCTATGCATCCAAATCATCAAAACGGCACCCTCTACTCCTACTCATGCTCGGCCATTGACAAAAATAGCAGGGAATCAAAATTTCAAACATGCCCAAACCGCACAATACCTAAAATCAAACTTCACTTAAGCGAAAAAGACCATAAGGAAACCTATTAGCACATTATCGAGAGTAATAACGCAAGAATCCCCAAAATCACAAAAACAGGGCAGTGGTTCGCGTACGAAAAGGGGTGGGCAATGCTTACCAAGGCTCGGTTTGCTTCGGAGAAGACGAAGATGAGGGTTCTGACGGCTCCATAAGGGTTGCGAAAATTTGGGCAGAGTTTCCCTTGGGTTTGGCGTTCGAAAGGTGCGAAGAACACAGTGGTGTACTTCGGGAGAGGTTTCGAGTACGAGAGGTTTTTCGAAAATTTTCTAAGTGTGGGAGCGTGAGGAAGAAGAGGGAGGCGGAGGGGTTTAAATACTAATGGGCCGGTCGCGGAACCCTAGCCCATGGTCGCGGAACAGGATTACGCGACCAGGCTTGGCGACATTAGAGGTGTCGCGGAGTGTGGGACTTTGTCGCGGAGTCATGCACCGCGACAAAGTGTACCGCGACAAAATGGCGAGGAAAAATGGAGTGATGTGCCCGTGTCGCGGAATAGGAACTCTGTCGCGGAGTCATGCTCCGCGACAAAATGTTCCGCGACAAAGACAAGCAGAGTTTAGGGATGAGTATAACTTTGTCGCGGAGTTTGCACATGGGCGCGATGCTGGGCATCGCGACAAAATGATCACTCCGCGACAAAGACAAACAAGGGTTGATGATATGGAGAACCTTGTCGCGGAGTTGCACTTGGTCGCGGAATGTTGTTCCGCGACAAAATGGTCATTCCGCGACAAACTTTTTGAATTTTCAAATTTTCAACGGATTGGGCCCGAGTGTGATATTGGGCCTGCGTCCGTTTTATTTGAGTTGGACCTGAATGAATTCAGTCCAAGTAAATTCAAATCATTGGGCCATTATTTAAAATAATCTACTTGCATAAAATTAGGTTGGGTTAGTTCCATTTATCTGCAAGATTTATTCCGGATCTTAAATTTCTTTAAATTCCGAAAATAATTTCTCAGATTTGTGGAATTTTCCCAACCAAGAACCTGATTTTCCTTGCTTTTTCTGCTCCTTCTTTTTGGTTGGTTCCGAATTTCCTGCAAGACAGATGAATACCCATTAGGTTAGGTTTTCTCCTCAGTTCAACATCCTCACATTTAGAGTCTTGGTACTCTAAATGTTCAATTAATCTTGAGGGTACTTTTTCTGTTCTGGATTAAATATATTACATTAAACCAGACTGATCTAAGCTAATCTAGGAGTAATCAGGAGTGTAATCCTCTTAATAAATGACGCTGCATCCTCCCCGGCAACGGCGCCATGAAACTTTTGACAAGTTTCGTTAACACGAGCTTTTTCTAAAATATACCAGGTTAGATTTATTAACTGAAAAGCGTTATGATTCACGGGAAAGGGTTTAGGGATATATCAAGATTATTAGTCTTTTTATTACTCAAGTATGGTGCTTCGGTTTCAAATGGCGCTGTGGTCCTCTCTTGTCATGAAATGTTGACAAATCTCATGGCATAGCCGGGATAGATTGACCTTCAGCCTGTCACACTGAGGATCCCCGGCAAATATGCCATGATACTTCTCATCAATTCTTGCCATAAGATTTCCTGCCATGAAACTTTTGACTAATTCCCACTACATGAGTATTTTCCGAAAAGTCGTGATCCTGGTTTAAGTTTTATTTAATGAAACCAATTTATGATGGCGGTGTTGTGATTAGGGATATATTTATACGTAGTCATGTTTTTATTGCTCGTAGTTAAGAAACTGTGCTCCCGAAAGCGCACGGTGTCAAAAATTGCAGTAATTTATAGTAAGACCGGATCGTTCACTGGAGGATGTGCGATAGAAGCAGGTCCCACGTCATTTACTAAGATTTTTCCACTCGGTACTCGTTTCAAGTGTGTGAAATGACTAACAACTACTTGACAGAATTTAAATTAAGCTATGAAAGCACCTAAAACAAAGCAGGCAGGATTATTCTAGAAAGCGAATTAAATTTAATCTAAGAAAGCAATAAAAGTAATCTAAGAAAGCGATTAAGATTATTCTAAGAAAGCAGATTTAAAATGAGACAGAAGGGACAGGACGAAAATAATAAAAGTTGGACAAGATTCAGATGAAACACAGTTAAACTTCCAGTTTAATACACAGATCTTAGCTTGGGATAATCCTTCAGTTAGCTAACTCTCATGCTCTCTATACCATGTTCCCTTTAACAGACAGGTACTTACAGTAAGAGGTTACATGCTCTTAAGACAGCAAAATCTAAGATGCCATAGACTCACAACTGCCCTCACACGGCCGTGTGGAGGCATGTTGTTCATCTGTGGTGGACAAGCAACACCTGACAAATCAATTATTGAAGTGTCAAGTACCGCTATCGTTCCCCCATGTCACACCCGAAGATTCAAATCAAACCCTAAACTATCCCTTAACTCTCAGTCCTAGTAGCAGTTACACAACTCTCAATACAACCGAGTGACCTCTAACAAAAGCATTTAACAGAAATCGGTAAAGAAAGCATTTAAAATCCTATCACTCGGAGGTTTTTGAAAGTCTGACCCTGGTAGTAACAGAAAGCCTCCAGTCAGAATGACCGGATGTGGATCAAGAATTCCCTATTCTCGGTGAACCGCTCACAGTGTTCACTTCTCGTCGGGTGGTTATGAGATACAAACTAATGAAACGAACTAATAAATTAGTTCGTTCCGGATGCACTCACTCAGGACTCAAGAATAGGCTTTGGCAGAAGAAGATGGTGATTGAAAGAATACTCAACCTTACCTTAGAAAATAACCAAGGCCCGAATGTTGTTCCTCTAGTATTATCTGTCACACTTTATCAGAATCCAAGTGGACTCCGACCCAGTGCAATATTTAATACAAGATTTCCAACAAACAGCAATTTCGGAAAATAATAAATCTGAAAATCATTCCCTATCAGGTACTAGACTCTCAATTAAAACACAGATCCTTTCAGTCTAGGCGAGACCTAATCGCTGACTCTGCTTCTAATTTCCCGAAATCAACCCCCAGTCGGATATGAATTAGTCATAACTGTTGAATTTATCCCTTACTCAGATCCGGATTTTATAAAGGAATTTTTGTTGGAAATTTAATATGAAACATCTGATTTAAATCAAGACTTCTATGTCCAAGGGAAGGATCCCAAAATAATATGACCACGCTATCTACATAGTAATATCATGCATAAATTTATAGAGAAGTGTAAAATAAAATAACCCAAAATATAAGGTGGGTTTAGACAGAATGTGAAACACAGAGATGAAATAGCCGGAGATGAGAAGAATTTATTTGGCTAAAAAGATGACAAAAATAATCAGGATGATCCGGACTGCAAACATCTGCTATCCAGGTCCTGATCATTTCAGGTGGGATGATTTTTAGACAGTGGAATGCCTCAAATGACAGTTGCCGCCGTCATCTCAGAATCCACTGTCTGTGAATTTGGATAAAAACCCACATGTTCTATTACTGCAATAGTGATTAGATGACATTGGCATATATCATCTAATATTACTACAGCTCCAGATTCAGGTTTGAAATTAAAGTAAGAAAAGAAAACTGTATCCGGATGGGAGTCAGCTGAGCAGCTATTATAATCCCGGAGGGATGAACCGCCAAGGCTTCCACCAACCACTATCTGGATCATGCAAAATAACAACTATTAATTAATATACAGATCACGAGCTAGTTATCCGTGTGGGAATACCCGCCAACATTAATCTGATATATTCCTTACTAGCTGTTTCACACATCACGGAAAAGACAGAATAAAATAAAAGAAAATATTTTCGGGTCATCTTGCATGAGAGACATTGGTTTCTCATGCAAGGGTATGGAATTAAATCCATAATCACTCTTCATGTCTAAATAATCACTCATTCCATAATTAATTAATTAATTACAGTCCAGATTATATACTTAGATCATTAGAGTTTAATCATTTGTAGAAGAATCTTTTAATAGGGAATTGAACAAAGTTCTTTATATCAAATTAATCATGGGTTGAGATCATTGGATTTCAACCTCAAAATATTAATACAAAGGTTCAATTAATTAATGGATTGAGATGAAGAATGAGAATTTGGCACAAGGTGCCACCTTGTCGCGATGCAGAGTTTGTGTCGCGGAGCGTGGCTCCGCGACAAAGGTTTCGCGACAAAGGGGTGGGAATTAAAAGAAATGGGATTTTGGAAGTTTAGGGTTTGCTTTGTCGCTAAGTAAAGAAAATTTTGTCGCGGAACGTGGGTCCGCGACAAGGGCATAGCGACAAAAAGGTTGAAAATTGGACAAGGCATAATTCTTGTCGCGGAACAAGAGGTTTTGGCGCGGAACGTGGTTCCGCGACAAGGTTGCTTCGCGACAAAGCCCTTCCAGAATAAAATCACAAGTGTTTGGGTCCTTGGTCGCTAATCAAGATTTTGTCGCGGAACGTGGTTCCGCGCCAAGGGGTGTTTCGCGACCAAGGGTTTTAAAATAACGGTCAACAAATGTTCTTTGGCACCTTTGTCGCCAAAGCATCATTTTGTCGCGGAACGTGGTTCCGCGACAAGAGTTATTCCGCGACAAAGGTGTGTCCAGGACACATGTCAGAAAAGTAAAGTGGAACAGTGGCATGCATTATGTGTGATCTCACCCTTTTCAGATTCAAAAGCTAAACTAAGCTCAAAATAACAAAACAGAATTTGAATCTAGCTAGAACATGCTTGAACAAAATAGAAATAAAGCAAACTTAAAACTTAAGAAACCCTAATCTAAGCTTGATCATCTATAAGCATGCAACATTATCCCAAGAAAAAGTCACCAAGCAGTGACATTAAAATGTAAAAACGAGGGTCAAATGACCCAAGGAAAATGAAAACAGTAAGATCCATGGGGTGTGAGACCCATTTCATGATTTTGGGACACAAATGGAGAATGTTTTCCCATTTTATTAAACGGTGTTGTTCATACTCATGGTTTGAGTACCACAAACCCTTAAACAAAAGTTTAGAACAAAAACAAGGTTTAAAACTGGCTATCTAACCCAAGTGCAGTAAACTATTTCTAACTAGTGCATAAATTAAATAATACAAAAGAAAATCTAACTAAACTACCCTAAACTAAACTAAACTACTGAACTCCCCAACTTGTCTTCAAGAAGGTATAGTTTTTCCAAAATTCTTCCAACCTTTAGCTCAAAGGAAACACCTCATATTTATAGAGGGGAAACCCTAAGCTCATGGGCCTTGATTTGAGCCCATTGTGTCTCAAGACATCACACACATCACAGCTTTGTCTCGGAGCACCAAGTTTGGTCGCGGAACACACTGCATGTGGCAAAGCTTCTCGACTGGGTCTTGTGTCTCTAAAAATGTATCTTGGTCGCGGAATGGGCCTTTGTCGCGGAACAGGGCATCGCGACAAAGGTATCGCGCCAAGGGGCTTTGGCTGGTCTCTTCTTCATCTGGGCCACTTGGTCGCGGAACCCCTCCTTTGTCGCGGAACACTGTATCGCGCCAAGGGGCTTCCGCGACAAAGGTCTTCCTGGCCTGCTGGGTTGGGCCAGATGGGCCGAAAATATTCTTTTTGTGGGCTTTTCTCTCTTTTTCCCATCTTTTTCATTCCTTTTTCTTTTTCTCATGTTTTTGGATTTTTCTAACATAAATATGTAATAAAATTACATATTTATGCCTTTTTCACACCAGCTTATTATTTTTACAATTATGCATAAATTAGTCCAATTCGATTGCTTTCTTACTTAATGTAAGACCGGAATGCAATCAAATGCCCGTTCAAGACACGGAAATGGATTGAAAATAATGGTCATTTCTGGCCATTATCAACATCCTCACATTTAATACTGATCGTCCCCGAGCAGTCAGAGTCAATGTTCGTAAGAACACGGGCTCTACATATTCAATTCATTTTCGTGGCTTCATGAATCACATACTTTTTGGATTGGGATAAGACAATTAAAAATTACAAGTATTGAATTCCCTTGATTGCAGTGTTTAATGAAATGATACTTGCTCACTATATCGGGCCTACAAATCAAACATTATTATCAATCCTTTATGAACATCATGTTTGGAAGATGCAAAGATTAAAAAAATTAGAATTAAGGCATGACATGAACATTCTTAATGAAACAGAGCCTCACTTATAAGAGAATCGGAAAGATCACTCACTCTCAATTGGGGTTCAGTCAGTGAACGCTCATAATCAGTTTTAATTGAATTCTCCCATATGCTTGCAATCAGACCAACTCGCCACCGGCTCATTTCTTCAAATCGAGATCACGAGGTCTTATTTAAGGGTTATAACGGGGCATACGGTTGTAACATTAGGAAGGAAAGGGAAATTATTGGGCTAGGAAGTGGCAAGAATTAATTCTATCATAACTTGGCATTTTTTTTTTTGAAATTTATGATCATCAATGCTTCTCTTTCTTTTGTTTTTCTTTTTCCTTTGCATGACATTAGACTAAGTCTAATTGCTTGTCATCTGCAATTTATTTGTGTTGAATGGCATTCAACTTTTTTTTTTTTTTGAATCGGTTTATAGAATACCGATTTATAGTTTTCATTGATGATCGAAAATTGTAATGCCTTGATAGAATTCATCCTTGCACACTTGGGTTTGAATTTCTTGGTCTTTTTAGAAGGCTAGGAATAATATAGAGGGCTTCAAAGAAAAATTAGGCTTATAGGCTCAAATTGGTTAATCCTAAGGGGAAAGTATTTTTGGGTTTGGATTTCAAACGAAGGCCAAAAATTTGGGTTTTCTAGGTGCCTTGATCATATGCTCGATTTCGGGAATATGGCGTGGTCTTGAATCGGTCCCAATTGCAAGTTCTAGTTTCCTTTAATCAAAAATGATTCACACATCAAAGAAAATGAATGAGTGAAAATGACTCATGGCTCAAATCTCACAAGGTTGGGTTGATTCATGTCATACAATATTCTTAAATTTAATCAAAGCTTGATTCTAACAATTTATTCAATCAAAACCTCTAACATGCAGATTCATTACCCAATAAGCTGATCGCATCATTAAATTTTTATAGCTCAAAACCTCAGGAATTCATGTCATGCATGTCTTCAATTATATTATCCCAATTTAAAAGTTTGAAAATTTAATCACAAGCCTAAATTCAACATGTGAATTTAGAGCAAGTTTATGCATATTTTGCTGGTTATTTAATTTAAAGCAGTAAAGAGGCACTGCTGACATACAGAGTATGTCCACAGCATATTTTTGGCCTGACAGTCACTTATTCATCTTGGACTGTCAGACATCTTTTCAGAAATAAAAGAACCAAATAAAAACAAAGATTGTTGTTGGGGCTGCACAATCCCAATCTGAAAGCAGTAACTATATCAATTACAAGAGATTTCATTTGCAATCAAATCTATCTTGCATGGATGAATTGAAATTCTCTTATATGATATTTACAATGAAGCTCAGAAATGATGGAGTCAGGGATCGCCATCTTTCTTCTCGTCTGATTTCTTGGAGGAGCCAGCTTCATCAGGGATCTTCTTGAGTAAGGTTTGCAGGATCTGATTTTGACTAAGGATCAGTGATTCCACCATTTTTCGATTCTTCTCTTCTTTTTCTAGCATCATCATTCTGAATTCCTCGTCTCTCCTTTCCTTCTCCAACTTCTCCTTCCGTTTCTCTTCCTTCTCTCTCCTACGCTCTTGGCGTTCTTCCTCTCTCTCCCTCCTTCGCTCTTCACGCTCCTCTTCTGCCCTTTTCTGCTGTCCCTCTTGGCTTGCCAAAATTACATCAGTCATGGATTTCATTCCCTCGAGCATAGACTGACTCATTCTGCTCACCATCTCAATCGTTTGGGAATCCGCAGGGAACTGAGATACGTTCTGGCTTTGAGGAGGCATCTGAGGTTGAGGTTGAGTCGGAGGTGGAATCGGAATCTCAGTCCGTTCTTGGTCCGCAGGAGGCTCCTCTTGAACATTCGAAGGTCCTGCATCAGCACAGGTGTTCTGTGTTCCCTTCTTTGTCTTGGGCTGCCTCTTTCGTTTTCTTGATGCCTGCTCACCCGATATGAAAGAGGATTGAGCGTCTGAATCTCCTCTGACAGACAGTTGGGGAAGGGAATATTTGATACTCTCACACAGGGGAAGTCTCGGCACACTGATAGGTGGGTTCACTTTCACCACTGTGTCACCCTCAAACGCGCTCAAATCAACTCCCTGAGCTATGCAGATTCTCCTAATCAGATTTGGATAGCATAGCACCCGTCTATCCTTTATCCTGGTTATCATCACCTCGAATACATGCCTCCCTATATTTAGTTTTGCTCCGCTCCACATTCTTGCAAATCCCATTAGCACATTTCCAGATGTGGTGTGCGGATGCGAGTTGGGCCGGATCTTGGACATGTAGAACTCATAAGTTGGCATGAACTGTATCCGCAGCCATTTTGCATTGAATGTGTGGTCCAGGGGCGGTCACGCTTGTCATGCTGTTAGCCAAGGTTGCATACTTCGCATATTCAGTCGTTTTGGCTCTCTTTGTCATGATCTCATCAGGGGGGAATTCACTTTGGATATCTGGAGTCCCGAAGAACTGATTCAGCCCAGTCAGGTGCAATGTTAATCACTTGTCCACGAATCCATGTTGTTCTGGCATCTTTATCAATGTTGCAGAAGAATTCCTTTGTTAATTCCACGAAGCCATCTTCGTCGTGATGCAGCATGAAGTTACCCCACTCTTGATTTCTGTAGAAAGTCTCAACAGTGGGGTGCGACAACGCATCGGGTCTGAACCCCTTATCCGGCACTATCATCTTCTGCAACTTCTTATACTTTTCTGCATTCTCTTTGTTCCCATTAAACTTGATCTGAACCTGTTCTTCACTCAGCTTTTTCTTCCCATATTCCTTTGAGACGCCCATTCTTTGCCTTACAGTATTTTCAGACCAAAACTCGACTGGTCGAATGGATCCGACGGACTCGTCGTCGCTTGTGTGCCAGTCTGTTTGATCGTCTCCCTCCTGTGGCTGGTCATCCCTTGGTTCAGCCCTCATCTCCCCTCTGACTTGGCTCTCGCTCTCCATGAGCTGTTTCATCTCCGACTTCCTCCTCAACCTGTTTAATTACATGTTTCATCGTATTGAGTTCACAATTTACAGGCAAAGAAGATGTAGTTACATGAAAATTACGGTCATCAACATCAGTTGATACCTCCTCCTCCTCCCTAATTCTTGCAGCTCGTCCAACTGGACGTTGGAAAATAGGCGCCATTTGGTCCATGAATTCTTGCTCCTCCTGCCGAGCTTCTTCTTCTGAATCATTTCCATCTGCAGCTTCAGTCAAAATTCCTTGAACCTTTTCCTTAAGCGCAGAGGCCATGAGATGGTCGCCTGGCTGCTTTTCCAAGATTTTGTCCAGTGCTACCGGATCTATGGAGTCTTGTGGTCCTTCTGATTGTTCAGGTTGGTGCGACGGGCCTCCTTGAGTGATGAATTCTTCAATTCTGGCCGTGCCCACGAGAGGATCAATCACTTGACCCACTTTTGTCTGATATTTAATTTGATGTGGCTTTTCTCCAGCATCGATTCTTGTTTCGATCTGTTCGTTAAGCCTTTTCCTTATATCCCCCTCGGATGGTCTCAGCATCATGTGCAGTGGGGCCAGTCCATGCAGGAGGTTGTTCTTCTTTGATTTTCAAACCACGCCCTTGCACTTCTCCAGTGATCTTCAGCTCGAAGTCCTCTTCATCACCCTGCTCAACCTCTCCAGATTTCCTGCTTTCTAGCTCAGCCTGCATCCTTCTGGCAGTTTCTTCATCCCTGGTCTGCGGGATATTCTTTCTGATCTGCTCTTCCTCTGCAGCTTTCTTTTCCATTTCCAGGCGTTCTTCCTCAGTCAATTTCTCTACTCCCGAACCACCTGTTACTTGATCCAGCAAACCAGCTAATGCAAGTCTTCATTGTACATTTTTCTGGCTAGCTCAGCATCGGATATCACCTGGTGCTTCTTTTTCGGGGGGTGGCGGCGGCATCGACTTTTTACCTCTGTCCTTGGGATCTGTGGGCTCTACCACTTTCCTGACAGTTGGCTCAGGTTCCTTGATCTCCACTTTCTTTTCCGGGGCTCTTGCTGGCTTATCCTTGTCAGCGGACTTTATCAACCTTCTCCTCGTTCCCGGTTGAGGTGCTGGCTGATGACCTTCAGATGTAACAACAGTAGTGGAGGTTTTCTCGGGCTGTATGGGTGCCTTAGTGGTGGCAGGTGCTGGTACTTCAGATTGAGCTGGCTGCGTTGGAGTCCGGGTTGCTTCTTGTTGCACCACTGGCTCGGACGTAGCAACTTCTTGTACTTCAGTCTGTCCTCTTGGTGGTAATGCCGAAGCTTGTACTGCTGGCTGGGTAGGCTGTGGGTTGGCTTCAAGGGGAGTGGAGAAGTATGCATCAATCTCAGCGTCAGGATCCTCTTCCCTGTTCGGTTCACCCTCGTAGCCTAGTTGCTTCTCGGCGCGCTGCAAATAATCCTCAATAAAACTCCTTTGAGTGATTCTCCTCAGTTGGTCCTCCCAGTCCTTCTTGATCTTGGAGCAGAACTTACTCCGAACATTGTTGTTGTAGTGCAAGACCTTCTTTCCATTAGCAGTACTATTACAGTATTCCAGTGCAAACTTGTCCATTTCCATGATCAATTCCCAGTAGGAGTCCCTGTACTGATCTATCATGCCCCCTACCAGATCCTTTTGAATCCCTTCCAGGTAGGACATGTCTTCTGCCGAATCGTACGTGAGATACACCCCATCCTCAGCTTTTGATAGTAAATTGAACTGCCTTTCATTTTTCCTTTTGGGTTTCCAGCCACCTTTGCATATATCCACTTGTAGCTGATCCCTTAGTACTGCTATGTGCTGGGGAAATTCATCATCTTTGTTCGTCCCGTACCGTCCATACATTCTGTGTGTGAAGATGGTTTCAAGTACCTCATCTGCAGGTAATACTACTCCTTCTTCCAGAAAGGACTCAGTGATACTTGGATTGCCTTTTCCCCAGACAGTAGTCAAGTCGTCCCATTGTTCGCGTGCATCCTTGATCATCTTCCTCATTGTGTTCAACAGTGAGGTGTTGCGGCTTTGTTCAAATTTCTCAGCATTTTTGAGGCGCTTGTACAGGTTGAAGGGTCAGCTCTCGATGCTGGCCCGAGCTAGATCTGTAATCCACCTCTGCTCCACTGGTCCTTTTGCTTCAAACAGATACGGATTCCACTTAAATGGAAATGCTTCATACATCATGATGGCCCACTGTTGATAACCCTACTTAGATCCATATGTTTGTGTTCGAAGGCCATCCGAACTTGAGGATCTACGATCTGGTTAGGGATGATGATGTCGAAGTCAGCTATATTTGGATCTTTTGTTCCCTTTTCCACATGGCCGATTCCACACAGCCCTGTGCTCTCTGAACCTCAATTGGATGCGCTCATGATAGACTTCAGGAGTTGTCTTTTCGTCTTGGGGGGCATACCCCATCATCCTTATCCAAAACTTCTTCAGGAAGTGATAGTAGTCACTTTCTATCGATGCAGCGACTATCGACCTTTCCTGTGGAGGAATATGCACGTCCCATCCCGGAGAAAGTTTCAATTTTTCGTCCGTAGTGTGGTCCAGAGGCACCTTATAAACTGATTTGATGGCATCTCTTGCGTCCTTAATCTCTGTTCGATCAATTGAGGCCTGGTTGCCGGCAGCCTCATATGTGCAGTCAGGCAACCCGATGCCTGAGTGCACTACCAATGCATTCCTGAAAAAGGTCAAAGTGCTTAGATACATCCAATTTTTATGAGTTTTCAAAGACTACTCAGTGTGAAAATCACATCCTCACATTTTGAGCTTTGCTAAGCTCGAAATGTGATTTAAGTGATTTAATCTTGAGTTTATTAAAAGATCCAAATGTAAGGTACTATGCCTTAGGACCTAGAAGGAGATAACTTAATTGGATTATTGAGTCCAATCAAAAGGGGGAAATATAAATGAAAATAAAAATGAAGTGGTCATTGGGACCAAAAATTCTTTTTTTTAGTGGGCCATTGGGCCCAAAAAGTTTGTTTTTCCAATTTTATTAAACAAGCTCGAGGCACTTGTTGAAAATGGAATGAGATGATGATGATGGAATGGATGGCTCGAAAATGGAGTGTGCAATGGGGGCATGGCGGGATGATTCGCTACTCTCCGGATTGTTTGGACCTGTTCAAGTGGACAGTTAAAACGTTCAAGAAAATGCAACAGCTATTTTTTTTACTTTTTGACAAGGTTGACTTGATTTTATTTAATGAAAAGTGGGATGTGTGTGTCCCATTTATTTGGATTTTTGTAAAAGGTAGCAGTTCGAGGTTGGCAAAATACTGCTACTTAACTCACACTTTTTAGTTCCATTGGGAACAAAAACACTTTGTCAACCAAAATTCCTAGTACTATTTTTGTCTTTTGTGAAAAAGTGGAATGCTGAAAAGTGGATTGGTGCACAGACCTGCCAAACAAAAGACAAGCATGCCTTTTTCACACAAATTTGCAGCACACATACACGGATATGCCACACAGGGGGAAGGCATTAATGTCAATTGGCATGCAAAATCTCTATGAACACACGCTAAGGCAAAAACACAAGATCATACTCTCATCCTAGAATCACTACAAACAACCAATAACATAAAGATGATCACGATTACCCATATGTTCATTAGTGTTCCAGTTTTCAAGCCTTACGATTTTTAGAAACAGATTTAGCAAAATCAACAAGAAAACACAGTACAGAAGGAAGGTTGCACATTTACAGTGATAAGAACAGTAGGAAAATCTGAGAGCCCTAAGAACTTGTAAAACCCAACAATGGTGGTGATGGCCCTCGATTTCTGCTTATGTTATCTATCAACCCTAGATTCTCAAAATCACAAGCCTATACAGAAACCGAACCCCACCTATGCATCCAAATCATCAAAACCGGCACCCTCTACTCCTACTCATGCTCGGCATTGACAAAAATAGCAGGAATCAAAATTCAAACATGCCCAAAACCGCACAATACCTAAAATCAAACTTCACTTAAGCGAAAAAAGACCATAAGGAAACCTATTAGCACATTATCGAGAGTAATAACGCAAGAATCCCCAAAAATCACAAAAACAGGGCAGTGGTTCGCGTACGAAAAGGGGTGGGCAATGCTTACCAAGGCTCGGTTTGCTTCGGAGAAGACGAAGATG